>VZRS01010574.1:93-124796 GCA_013398055.1 Ifrita kowaldi | reverse complement strand
GTTTTTCCCCCCCCCCCCCCAAAGTAAAATGGTAGTTGTGAAAAAGAAAGGGAGATGGAAGACACTCCTTTTGCAATTGGTTAGTGAATATTGATTTAACATCTTTGCTAAGCAGCTACTTTTTTTGGATTGCTTTTTAGCCTTCCCAGTCAACAAGGAGCTGGCAAATGGGTCTGTCATCCAGCTGTATTTTCAGGAAGTATGGAAAAGGCCTCGTTAGACTTCTTAACAGAAATGAGGGTGTTATTTATCATACCCAGTAGAATATTGATGTGTTTAAATATGCTGATCCATGAGATTTTAAAAAACAGAAAACCTGGTCAAATTTTGCCCTTGTTGTTGTCCACTGAGAGTGTACCAGGTAGTATGTTGAGGAAAAATTTAGCCAAAAGCAGTTTTGAGGGAAACTATTAAAATGCAGATAAATGAAGATGTCTTCTGACCCCAAGAACCTGCATTCATGTGGCAAAGGATTCATTACTCACACTGTAATGCTTTCTGAAGTATATTTTTGTATCATCATTTCCCTTTTTAAATTCGGCTCTTAAATCCCAAAAGGGAATTAACTACCAGCCATTTGCATTTTAAAGGGAAAACTCAAACCTCAATAGAGTGCTCTACTTAACACTCCTTTTCTATGACTTAGCCAATGAGCTACATCTTGGTGGAGACCTTGGGGAGTCAACCAAGTGACTGGGACAAGGCAGGAAAGCCTAGAGTTGGAGGAAGCCTTGTAATTTGCTTCCAAAAATGCTGAATACACTGATATCAGTGTGAAGCTCTCCTGCAAAATGGTGTTTTTCATTACTGTGGGGCAAAATGTCTTTAATGTTGGGGGAGAAAAGAGATCTTCAGGCCTTGGCAAGCTGCAATGGCAAAAGACACAGGCTGTTCTCTCTTCCCATGAGGGAATATCATGGTAAAATAAAAGGAGCAACTTCAAATTCAGCCCTTTGCAAGACATGGGCAAAAACTATTGGAAAGTTACAGGACAGGGGTTTTGTTAAAGATCTCTCGGGAGCTGACTCATCTTCTGAGAAAATGTGATTCAGAAAGAGGCTGTTCTCCCCCTCAGGCCACAGGTTTGGTGTGGAAGTTGTAGGCGGTCCCCTCCTTCCCTTGGAGACACTGGGATTCAGCTTCTACTCACATGTCCTAGTTCCTTTCAGCTGTGTCCTGTTCTTTGCCTTTATTCAACTGACACGGACTTCAAATACATGTATTTCTTTTTTTCTTATTGCCAAGAGAACTTATACCCAACCTTCTTGCTGCCTTAGGAGTTTAAAAGCTGCCAAAGCACTGCTACATCTCACTTCCTTGTGGCCCTCCAAAGAACTCTGTGTCAAAGGTTATAAAAACCCTGGAGCACAATACGAAGCCTCTCTCTTGAATGAGTTAGTAAGTCAAAAGTTCTGTAGAGCCCTGGGTGTATTTGGGGCACTGAAATAAAAACCTTGTAGAGCAAGGTCTGCAAATATGAATTTCTATGCCTGGGAATTCCAGTATCCCACTGTTTTTCCCCCAGCTCTCAGTTGAAGACCAGGCTGCTACTCAGACAAGACCCTAGAGCTCCTTTCTGACGTCGGAAGTCAGGAAGGGCGAAGATGCAGGTCCCGTGTCTCCAGGTGTGCATTTCCAGCACCTAAAGTCAATATTTCTGTGTTGAAATAAGAAGGATAACTGGGTGTTTGGGAGCTTTGAGGCCCCAGTGATGATTGTAACAGGAAATGTCTTAGTATTTGTTTAACTAGAATGAAGCAAACTGCGGCCTTCTGTGCTGATACCAAATTAGAGTAAAGAGGGGATTTTTGGAGTTACTCTGCTTTTAAGTGCAACAGAAAAAAAAGCACTTAAAGGTACCATGCAGCTGATGGAAAACTACAGTTCTCAGTAATTCATATTATTGGACACGATGTGTCTCCTGGACGTTTTAAATTCCTTATTGCCTGTTCCCGTGTCATAAGTTCCTTCCTCACACACCCTTTTCTTGCAAACTGAGTAACTGCTCAAACAAGTGATCGGCGATGAATAAAAGGTGACTTTGGTGTGCCATGAAACAGCTTGTTAGCACAGGCAATTCCGTGATGCCTGATGGAAGAGGTGCTGAATCAGACCTGATTGTGGAAGGAGGGATCAATTTTTTGCTGTTGAATTACACTTATCTTCAAAGCTGCAAATGATTCCACATTTATTCAGCAGGACAAGTCCTGAGGTTTTTATATTCCATGTTGTTCATTGCTGTGCCATTTGTTAAGATGATTTGGCTTTTAATCTACCAATGAATACTGAATGAAGAATTAAATCATGAATCAGATCTCTTCTTTTGCTTGCCAGTAACACAAGCCATTTTTATTTTCAATTTCAGGTTTCTTTTACAGTAGAGGCAAAAATAAATTATGAGTGAAAAGAAGTTGAAATTGTTCCTCTCAAGCAAGTCTCCTGCATCAATGCTTAATCCTTCCATTATGTCTGATGTCGTTAATCATTCTACTGTGATATTTGACACACGCATTTGTGGGACAAATTAGGATCTAATATAAAAGCTGCAATAATACTGACTTATGTGGAACTGCAGCTAATTATAACATATTTGAATTTTCATCTTTCATAAAAGACCTCTATAAAATGAACCTTTCACACTGCTGAAATGAGACTGAGACAGGCAAGCAGAGGAGGGGCGAGAGAAGAAACATCCAAGGACAGCAGGAGAAATCTCAGCACCATAATGAGACAGTATCAGTTGTTGGTGGATTCTTTTTAATTGTGGGCTTTTTCTCTTTAAGCTTTCAGATGGCTTCTCTACCACAGCTGTGGGGCTCAGCTTATTTAAGTTGGAATGGTTTGGTTGCCTTGATACATGAACATGAACATGAACAACTAATTCTGCCATCTTCAGAGATTAAACGTCGCTTCAGTCTTCACAGGTGGACTAGAAGAGATAAAGAAGATGGGATGCCATTGCAGGAAGATATGTCTCACAGAGCAAATGGATGAGAGTTCACTAAATATATTCTGCAAAGCAGCCTCTCCTTCCCCTCTCCCCACCGTGTCTTCACTGTGCCTTTACTTGTAGACCTCTAGACCCTCAATCTTTTGAGTTCCCTATGTCAGGTTCAATGTTTATGTTCAGTTCCTTGGAGAAGCATCAGGCTCTGCCTTGAGATCCTGCCAGTGCTCAAAGCCTTGGATCCATCTGGAGAGAGAAAATGAGCAGCAAAATTCCCAGTTTGTGTATTAGCTAAAAAGGTGGTAAGGCTCTGTTATATTTGCATTTGGGATCCTCAGTCTGAGTGTGGGCTCATTACTGAATTATATATCAGAAGTAATTTATTTTCCTGGGAAGTAAATCCTACATATGTGCAACTCTATTCCAAAATGGATTCCTTGTGTCTCTCAGATGTTGCTTTTGCCTTGGATAGTCTTCAGAAAAACAAATTTTCCAGTTAAGTGCACCATTGGTTTTGCCCCCCATCTAGAAATAAGAGGAGATCACAGATATAGCACATTTTCTGGATGCTGAGAGTCATATGCAGAGTGTTGAAGGAGAAGCAGCTTTCTTTAGCAGCCACTCTCTTGTGCTGCCCTTAAGAATCCTGGATTGATGCATTTTTCATTTTTCAATGCAATTGCACCTTTCTGTGCTAGTGCTTCAGCAAAGCTGTAATATCTCCAAACCTAACAGAAGGGTTATTTTGAAGTTTTCAGTTACAGGAGTTTAAATGCCAGGCTTGTTTCCTTAACAGTCTGTTACATGCTGTAGGCAAGGATTGTGCTGTTTGAGATGAACACAGCACAAGCTGCTGTGCAGATCTGCCCACTTCAAACACCTCAGTGGAAGCTAGATGAGTGGCACTGTTTCAGGCATGGACCAGAGCAGTGGGAAAACGACCATCAAGAGTTCAGGGCTTATTGGTATAATGAAGGGCAGATTTTCTCCCTTCCCCACCAATCCCTTTTAAATAAGTCTCTGAGCAGAAACAGAAAGGCTTGCGTCCACCACTATTTACTGTGTCACTTCCTTTTCACAGATTCCTGGGCTGCTTTTCCTCACAATCTGCAGTTATTGCTTTTATCCATGTTTTTATGGTGTGACCCCACTTGCAATGCATCTGTTCTTAGCTTTTCTCCATCCTTTCAGTCTTCTAAACTTCACTGTGTTCCGCTAGAAACCACCTTTTTGTTTTTAAGCTCCTGTCTGCCTCTCAAGGCTTCCGCATTTTTTGTTACCCTCTTTCT
This sequence comes from Ifrita kowaldi, assembly GCA_013398055.1. Taxonomy (NCBI): domain Eukaryota; kingdom Metazoa; phylum Chordata; class Aves; order Passeriformes; family Cinclosomatidae; genus Ifrita; species Ifrita kowaldi. The sequence continues at coordinate 120,560 of VZRS01010574.1, read as the reverse complement.
GTGGAACATCTTCGTTCTCACTGTGTATCTTAAGCCCAGTTTCTTCAGGAGTTTCCTTCATAGCACTGCTGCTGCATTTCTTACGTCTTGTCCCCAGTGTGTTGTCATTTTGAGTCACAGGCGGAAGGCTAAGGTGCAAGACTGCAGGAACCCTGGACTTCCACACAGAAGTGCTGCAGCCAAATACAGATGTCCAATTCTAGACCAGGTTCTGATGTTATTTATGGGTCTGGAGAAATATTATTTCCCACAGGCACTTAAGCAGCTGGATGTTGGATCAAGTTTGAGTTGGCTAATAACAGTTTTGCATTGCTTTCTGCCCCTTACAGAGCCTTGGTGATAGGGAGAGGTCTTGTCCAAAGGGCAGGATGGCTCCAGATGAGTTGGGGCAGTTAGTTGGGCATCATTTGTGCAAGTTGTGCACTATATTTTTCCTAGAAGCACTGCTTAGTATTTCTTATATTGCTGAATTGTGTTCAGCAGTAATAGTATTGGAGTATGATTATGATACTCCAATAATAAGCAATAGGGAGTTCTTTACTTAATCCCACTACATTCTGTAGTTGTTTCTAATTTCAGTTTGCATTCTACCTCCTAAAACCCAGACTGACTCAACTCTACCTCTGCAAGCTCTACCTGTCACACAGAACTAGTACGAATGATGTGATCCCCCATTTAAATCTTCAGTCCAGTTTGTTTAGCTCTATAGGATTACAATTCACTGGCTAGACTAATTTTATGCTTTAATTTCAGGAGTTTAAGAGAGTGGTGGGAATATTCAAAGATTTCCTCACTTCTCTGAACTCATTCTCCAGGTATGGGCAGGATCTCAATGCATCAGTTTGCTAAAGTTGCTGCTTCCAGAGATTTTAATGGTACCAGATGCATTCCTTGATGACTTCTGTTTCCTCCTTTTATCTAGAATTTAATATTACTCTTTCAGAGCACATTTTTGCAATCATAAATATGTGCTTTCTGTTTACATAATCATGGTCTTGCAAGTGAAAAAGGGCAGAGATGTTCACTTGAAACATTTCTTACAGGATAAACAGTGGCAGCCAAACGTGAGGATGAGATTCTCAGTGCTTCATTAGCACAGATGTCCTGGAAAAGGGCACTAAAAGCTCCAGAATTCAGGTAAAATGGGATCCTTGGAAGTAAATGTAAGGTGTCACCTCCCTAACAGGGTTAACAGCAGAAGAGGTGTCCTAGGAAATGCTGCAGCCTTGCAGCATTGATTCAAACTGGTGCTGTTGTCACAGGCAACAGACAACTAGTGCCCAGCTGAAATTGAGCTGTACACTGAATTAACCATGGCCATCGTGAGTGTCACCATGTCTGCAGTGACCTGCTGCTCCTGTGTGGACAGTAGGCACCTGAAAACAGCCACCCCCAAAGCCTTTCCATGCTGAAAGCTTTTGGTTTTTTTCCAACTGATGGAATTCTATTTGCATCTTGCTGGAGACTCTGATCTCAATCTCTCTCCCTGCCACCCTGCAGTCATGTGAATTTAGTTGCATGTAGAGCTCCTGATAATCACCAAGGAATGACCAAGATCTGGGAGATTAAACCTTTTTTTCTGGGGACTTTTTGTCCTGGGAGGACTGATCTCTGTATGAAGGGAAATGTGTTACTCTTCAAACTTTGATTTCTCACTTGCTTTTTAAGTAGTGAACTGAGCACTGATGGCCTTGCTCTTGAAGAGGAATATCCTGTGTTGCAGTGTCACTGCAGGACTTCAGCTCTTACACCCTGGTGTATCTGCAGTGCAGGACTAGGAGCAGGAGAGAACGCAGCTGAGGTTGTACCTTGTGCTTATCTGAGAGACTTCCCCAAGAGTCACCAGATTGAAAGTTTTTCAGAAAAACAAGGATAACACTGTTGGAGTCAGTGCTGTGAACACAAATTAATACTCACCAAGCACTACGTAAATATAAAAATAAATTAATTTATGTAGCACTTTAAATACTATATAAATTCAACCTCCAATGAAAACCCCTCCCCAAAGATTTATAAAGAACTTGTACATATTGGACTGGGGAGGAAGAAAAATCCCTCCTTTTTAAGTAAAAGGAAAAGCCTAATTCAGAATGTCTTGTTATTTACTCATGCATTCATATGGCACAATAAAATATTTACATTAAAATGTGTCAGTTTTCAAAAGCAACTTGTTACTCCATTTTTCAACTAGACTTGGCCAGGCTAAAAAGAAAATTATATATGCCAGAGGACTGCAGTAAAAGAGATTTAAGGTTTTCAAATAGTGTAAGAAAGAGACTATAATAAGTGACCAGTGGACCAGTCAGCAATTTTAATTAAAACTGGGCTGCTTATTGATCTATCGTACAGATTTACCCCATCTGCAACATTTCAGCAATATTCCTATTTCAGAAAATAGCACTTGTAAGAGCCAGTAAAGAATATGGAAGTTTAGAATGGAAATGTTTTATAACTGTGACATTTTGTACTAAGATCTTTTCCCATCCCATTTAAGCACCTCACATATCTTCACACAAAGATGAAAGCAAATACATGGAATCTATAGGATATTCTATCCTTGTCTGGTGGAAGGTATCCCTGCCCATGGCAGTGGCATGGAACGACATGAGCTTTTTCAACCCAAACCATTCTGTGATTCCATGATACTGCTTTTCTAACTTAATGCCAATGGGTTCACTGCATGTCAGCGCTAAAAAAAAAAAATCCAGGAAGTCTAAAATATATTGGTATTTTAAAATATCTCATGTTCTCGAAACCAGTGGGATCTTTAGTGGTTGCATCTTCAAGGTGGGCATTTGTCATCCCTGAACTGATGGAAGTACATTTCCATTGGAAAGCCAAGGAAGNTGATGGAATTCTATTTGCATCTTGCTGGAGACTCTGATCTCAATCTCTCTCCCTGCCACCCTGCAGTCATGTGAATTTAGTTGCATGTAGAGCTCCTGATAATCACCAAGGAATGACCAAGATCTGGGAGATTAAACCTTTTTTTCTGGGGACTTTTTGTCCTGGGAGGACTGATCTCTGTATGAAGGGAAATGTGTTACTCTTCAAACTTTGATTTCTCACTTGCTTTTTAAGTAGTGAACTGAGCACTGATGGCCTTGCTCTTGAAGAGGAATATCCTGTGTTGCAGTGTCACTGCAGGACTTCAGCTCTTACACCCTGGTGTATCTGCAGTGCAGGACTAGGAGCAGGAGAGAACGCAGCTGAGGTTGTACCTTGTGCTTATCTGAGAGACTTCCCCAAGAGTCACCAGATTGAAAGTTTTTCAGAAGAACAAGGATAACACTGTTGGAGTCAGTGCTGTGAACACAAATTAATACTCACCAAGCACTACGTAAATATAAAAATAAATTAATTTATGTAGCACTTTAAATACTATATAAATTCAACCTCCAATGAAAACCCCTCCCCAAAGATTTATAAAGAACTTGTACATATTGGACTGGGGAGGAAGAAAAATCCCTCCTTTTTAAGTAAAAGGAAAAGCCTAATTCAGAATGTCTTGTTATTTACTCATGCATTCATATGGCACAATAAAATATTTACATTAAAATGTGTCAGTTTTCAAAAGCAACTTGTTACTCCATTTTTCAACTAGACTTGGCCAGGCTAAAAAGAAAATTATATATGCCAGAGGACTGCAGTAAAAGAGATTTAAGGTTTTCAAATAGTGTAAGAAAGAGACTATAATAAGTGACCAGTGGACCAGTCAGCAATTTTAATTAAAACTGGGCTGCTTATTGATCTATCGTACAGATTTACCCCATCTGCAACATTTCAGCAATATTCCTATTTCAGAAAATAGCACTTGTAAGAGCCAGTAAAGAATATGGAAGTTTAGAATGGAAATGTTTTATAACTGTGACATTTTGTACTAAGATCTTTTCCCATCCCATTTAAGCACCTCACATATCTTCACACAAAGATGAAAGCAAATACATGGAATCTATAGGATATTCTATCCTTGTCTGGTGGAAGGTATCCCTGCCCATGGCAGTGGCATGGAACGACATGAGCTTTTTCAACCCAAACCATTCTGTGATTCCATGATACTGCTTTTCTAACTTAATGCCAATGGGTTCACTGCATGTCAGCGCTAAAAAAAAAAAATCCAGGAAGTCTAAAATATATTGGTATTTTAAAATATCTCATGTTCTCGAAACCAGTGGGATCTTTAGTGGTTGCATCTTCAAGGTGGGCATTTGTCATCCCTGAACTGATGGAAGTACATTTCCATTGGAAAGCCAAGGAAGGTACTAAAAAGGGGCTAATAAATGCTCTGCACAGATGTGGAAGGTCTGTGGTATCAGCAACTGCACTTGGTAGATATACTTTGTTCCTGAAGGGTTTGCTTATTTTAAGATTCTAATTATTTAAAATTTGTATTTATAAGTAACATGGTGAAATTAAGATACCCTCAATGCAAATTTGGCACAAAAATCTGGTTTTAAAGCCAGAAATGTGTCCTGAAATAGCAGCACCAACAGTGGCAGAACATCTGCACTGGAAGGAACTGCTGCCATGCTCTGGTTGAAAAGAAACACAAACTGGAGGTGGTGATGGTGATGTGTCTGTTGTTTAATTAAATATTTAATTAAATACATGCATGTTGTTTAAAATTTATGGAGAGCTGTGCTGTGTTTACACAGCAGCATGTGTGGCAGCACATGTGATGTCTTCTCTTCCAGGTAGTGCCTGGTGAGCACCCGGTGTTGGCAGCAGGATGAAGCCATCGATGATTATCATTCTTATCATTCAATAGCTGTATTTTAAGAAAAAAAAAAATTAAAGAAGGACACGTGTTGAGTTATATTGCAAAACCCAAACAGCCGGGAACTTGCTGCTTGCACATGGGTCAAGGGCTTTGAGAAATCAGGGAGAGATGTAGAGATATTTTTTTTTGAGTGGGAAACATTATTTTATTTTTTAGATGAGGAAAACGTCTCATTTGGCTTTTATTACCCCAGAGCGTTCCTGCTCACCGCAGTGGTGTGGTGAAGCGTTTAGCCTACAGACGGCCATACAGCCCATGGCCTTTTCAGGTCCCCGCTATGCGGAGTTTTATCTGGGGGCTGATACTGTAGCAGCCTGGGGTGACAAAGGTGACAAAGAGCGGTCACGCCCCACCGCTGGCTTTGCCCTCTCACGGCTCCCGTCAGGCCCGGCAGCCATTTCCTGCCGGGGGGCGGTGCCACCCGCCATGCGCCTCGTCCCATTGCCTGATAGCGGCGCGGGGGTGCGGCTACACGCCGCCTTCCGATTGGCGCGCGGGGCTGTCACTCTAGGCGGGGGGCGTGGCCTGGCGAGGCGGGTCTCCGCGGGGGCGTTGCGGCCGCAGTTGCGCTCGGGCGGCGGCGGGTGATGGCGGTGGCGATGGGCTCTGCGCTCCTGCTGCTCCTGGCTCTCCTCGGGCCCGCGGCCGCGCTCGCCGGATACATCGAGGTGTGTGGGGGGTGCGGGAGCGGGCGGCAGGAGCTTCCCCGGGGGTACCCGATGCGCTCCTGGGGGGTAGGCTGGGTTCGGGGTATCTCGGCTGGTGTGGAACCACCTGGAGCTTGGCCAACCTCTCCGAGACCTTCCCGGGGTGGTGAGTTCGTGTTTTAAACGTGTTTTCGGGAAAGCCGCAACCCTCGGGCCGCACACCTGGACGGGGAGCTCCGTCTCACTGGGATGCTTGGGGCTGTTTTTTTGGGGACGTGACCTCGGCATTCTTGGCACGGGAGCAGGAGCGGCCAGCTTCAGATGGGTCCAGAAGCTTAGAAGGCTGTTAGAGGGCAATTCCCTAGATGAATTCTCTGTTAAACGAATCCGTTTGGTTGCTGATGGATCCAAAATAAATCTTGGGTTGGAACTGGTACCTTGGCTTTCGTGGAGGATGCTTCAGCCAAGTGTAAAGGCTATGCATTTCATATAGAAATGGCTTAGATGCCCGCAGGGGTCTGTGTATATATATATGTATATGTATATGCACACACATATACGAGTATGTATTACTTTTGTATTTACGCAATATGTATTGTGTTTGTACATATGAAAGTAACTGGACAGAGGCAATTCCAGCTTTATCGTAAATCCAAAAGGTCGGTGTAATCTAGCTCTCCAAACAGCAAGATGGGTAGGAGAAAATCTTGCGGGTTTAAAAACTTGACACTATAACCTGTCTTATTAGAGGGAAGCAGCAAAACAAGGAGCAAAGTGCGTGCTGAGCTTCAGACATGGCACGTAAATAGAGTTTAATAATCTATGTCTGAATGCTGTTTGGAAATGCAAAACAGCTGCATCTGGCTTGTGAAGGTTCTGGGTTATTTAGGGCTGGATAAAGAACAGGCTTGTGGCTGCTTGTGAATGGCTTGATTTGAGAGTTTACAGTAAATTTGAATAAGCTTGGTTAAGCAGAACATCTACCTCAGTGTGATGCATAAAGCTCTAAGCTGGTGGTAATTCCTTGATTTGAGAGTTTGCAGTAAATTTTAATAAGCGTGGTTAAGCAGAACATCTACCTCAGTGTGATGCATAAAGCTCTAAGCTGGTGGTTGTTGGATATTTTTAATATGTGTTGTATGGAATTGGTCTAGTCCATGGTTTCTGCTTGTTTGGTTGCTATTCAGGAATAGTATTCCACATACTTTGTATCAATCCTTCTGTTAAATTTCTGTAAATCAATGGAACATGGTTGATAACTGTTTATGGAACAACTTTTGCATCGGTTGCCTTGCAGGAAGGCTGGTGGAGCTGCTCTGAGGGCATGGAGCTAATGCCTGGATCAGATTCCTTGGCATTGCCTTGGTGGCAAGGGACTGTCCTGGCTGCTGGTGCTACATCCTATCTCTTGCACCTGTTTGGCAACTCCTCCAGCTGTAGGTCACTTCCTCTCTTACATCTGAGACAAATTCGGCTGCTATGCACATCCCTTCTGGAATCTGCTGCTTAGGGACATGTGCCATGAAAAATCAGCATGGAAAACAAATCTAGCTGTCATTTGTCATTTTTTCCAGAGCCTGGTGTCTGTGTGATTAAGCAGATCCCAGGTTTTGCCCATCCCAGGATTGGCACAGAAGGAGAGCATTGGTGTCACACCTTGACGCCTCGGGGGGGTCAGCAGCCCAGCAGCAGGAGAAGGGGGCACTGACCTTTTTGAAAAGGATTAAAATGAAAACATTCCTGCAGTTCAATTTGCATCCTCTAAGGGCACGATAGCCACCTTCGTCTGCTGGCATGAAATATCAACTGTGGCATTTTAATCATTATTTTTGCTGCATTCCCTCCCATTGTCCTGTCAGTGGGGGGACTGCAGCTCTCAAGTCTTCTATTGCTGCCAGATTTGCTCAGGAATAGCACTCGATGTAGAGCTTAGGAAGTAAATGGTTACTGTTCTGGGTCTTATACTGTGGTCGTTACTGGATTTTATCGGACAATGTGATGAAAAATATGCAAGCCATTGATTTTTTTTTTTCAATAATCAAGATGACATTTGAAAGTTATGGAAAACGTGTAAAAATGTCTGCAGTTACTACTTCAGTTGGATTGGCTCGTTTGCTTTAGGTAGATTTTCTGTCTCTTGATTATCTTAGCTCCCATTCCCTGTCCCTGGAACACCCGGTAATCTTCTTATCAACTACAATCTGTTTTTCTTTCTGTCCTGCACAGAGCAAAGGGAGTGGCAGTTTATTTTTTTCTCTCCAAAAAGTGGTATCTGAACTCTTGACTGGGGCATTCCCAAGGGTTGATGCTGGTGACAGTTGGTCTCCCTTTCAGATCATAGTGTGGGGATGGCTGATAACCTCTGACAGTTTCTCTTCCAAATGAATATGAATGGAAGAGTTTGGAGAAATCACGGATCTCAGCAATTAATGTATTTCTTTCCATAGCAGTATGTGTCTGAATTGCTTGTTTTGCTTGTGAAGTCCATAAGAACCTCAAACAGGACACTGATGCCAACTGGAAAAAGAAAATAAATCTATGCTAATTTAATCTGTATTCCAATAATAAACTACTTCTGCTGTGCCCTCAAGGCCTTTAAAGATGCAAAGTTTTTTTAACACTTGACCTTTTTGTGTAATCAAATCTGAGGCAATGCAGACTCGATACTGCTTTTTTTTAATCATGTTTGGTATTTTTCCGAAGCTCTCTTGAATGCTTACATCTGTTACCTGCCTTGAAATCACCAGGATTTGGGGGAGGGGAAAAAAAGATGCATTTTGCAGCGGAATTTCACGTTATTATTTTTGTCTTGTATTGCTTAAATACTCCCTGACAAAAATATCAGTCTTGTGCCATTTCTGCAGACCTTGGGGAGTTCTAATTGCCTGCTGCATCGAACAAAGAACTCCACCTAGGGAAATTTCCACTTCGAGTCCTGAGCAGAAACAGCTCAGGAAAATTCCAGTCTTGAGCCTGTGGCCTTTAGTTTGCTCTCATTTCCTAAAACTTTGCTTCCCAGTGTTAGGAAATACACCTTCCTATCAAGGTGATTATGTGCAATGCCTCTTCTAAGCTTCAATAAAAGCTTCTCTGAAGCAAAGATATGGAAATAAAGCAAATGTGATACTGCAGAGAGGCTCTGGAATTTATGCTGCATTGTAGGATGGCACATGAAGGTAAGTGCTCCTTTTTGGAGGAGGCCTTCAACTCTCCTTGTTTCACCTGTGAAATAATTATCACGTCTCTTAAATGTTATTTAGGCATTAATAGCTCTACCAGGGATTGAATGACTTTTTTGTTAATGTGGTTGTTGCATCACCTGCAAGTTATTCAAAAGCTGTTTTGTAGGTGGCTTTAGCTGTATTATAATTATACACTGCTGTTCCTCCAGCACCTGGGAGTGCAGGGAAGGATTACTGCAGTTCCTTGTGCTCTGTACCAGTTGTGCTTCTCCCTAGATGTGCCTTGTAAAACTTCTGCCTTTGCTTTTCCCTGCATGTGTGTCTTTTGGAGACGTATGGACTCAATCTTGGAAGTATAAGTCACTTTGACTGCAGCATCTGCTTCTGCACATGTACTTAAACCAAAGCCTTGTTCCTCAGCTGAAAACAGAAGAGAAATACACCATCTCAAACTATTTCTTGTTAGAAGGCAAAGCCTTTCCCTCTCTTTCTACGCTCGGGCATTTCACTCTCTGCTTGTTAACTCCTCAGACTTTCTAAATTGATGCAATCCCTCAGACTCCTGCTCTCTTGCTTATTCTGTGCAGTAAAACTTGGTGTCATTGATTTTAAGTTCAGGCAGTCAGCACCTCTGAAACATGGTGTTAATTTAAGATGATGCTTGCTCTTGCTGGGAAGGCTTTGAATGCTCACAATGGCCTAGAAACCCTTCTGGTGAGGCTCCTAATGCAGAATTGGACTTGAACTTGCAAATTTGCCCCCTTTTTTCCCCAGAAGTGTTATCTGCACCCGTAATGGACATGTTCTGCTTTCTCTACTTGCAGTGAGTTTGTCACAGTGAAATGGCATCTCCTACCACAGGTTTTACTTGCTGCGTATCTTAAATGGAGTACTTAGGGCTCTGTGACTGTGCATTAACTATATGAATTTTGTAGTTTGCTTTTGGATATTTTCCTTTTCAGCTTTTTGCTGTAGGTGCGAATAAGTCTCAGGTTTGTGGGGAGAAATGGGTTGACAGCATTGTGCAAACTCTTCCAACTTTTCCATATGTAGATATATACTTATTGTATGCTTACTAGTGTGAGTTATAAAGCAGTAAGAAGGAAGATGTGAGTGGAGTAAATTGTCAGGTTTCTCTTTATTGTGAATTAACCAAAATTACATATTTTTTCTGGTTTGGGAGGGCTGATAGCTCCTCGTCAGATACAATAGGATAAAAGTAACTTTAACCTGTTAATACTGTTACTTATGTAGGGCAGGTGGTCATTCAGGGTCCGTGCTGTAGGAGCAGCACTCTCGCTCCTGAGGGGCAGTGCACAGGGAAAAGTGCATTTTGGGAGACATAATTTGGCTGAGGTTTTCTTTGAGAGTAATTTCTAAACATTAGATTTGACTTCTTTTAATTTATAAATTCCCGCAGCTGTAAGCAGGGATATATCTGTCTATCTATCTGTCTATATCTATATCTGTTTATGTATATATATACACACACGCATATTTCACATGGCGATCTAGCTTGTGAATGACACTTTTTTTTTTAACTTGTTCAGCACTAGATTTACTACTTTCACCTCCATCTGCCTTCTCAGTTGGAGTTAAATATATATTTGTGACTGAGTGTTCTTTAAGCTATATTACCTTATGTGAGAACATGGAAAACCCACGTACCAAAGAATACAGAAGTGAAACCCACCTTTTAGCCTGGCATTTAAATGTCCATAAGTTCTAATGCTTGCTCTAAAGGATTGATGTTTAAAATGTAAAATTTTGTCTTTATGTGCTTTTGTAGGAGTTTTAAATTCCAACCTGAGATGAATGATCAAAACACCGATGTTCTGCAAGTGATGTTAAACTAATCTCTCTAGCAGCCAAACCTGGCCTGCTTGGCTTTATGTAATCGAGTGTCCACCTGATCAGGAGCACATTTGGCTAAGCTGCTTACCAGCTCTTCATTTGGAGGTATTACAGGGATGTTTTGTATACAGCCAGTAGGGAAAAGGATGTACTCCTTATTCTTGAAAGACAAACCTGTATATGGACTAAATTGAGTTCTAGCTCCTTGTTGTCATGTTTGCCTGCCGTGATAATGCTCTTGTACAAATGAATGTATTGCAGACCTTCATTTTGGTTTATATCTTCAGTAGCCTCCTAGTCACTCTTAACTAGTGTGCACAGTCGAATGTTGCTGCTCTCCGTGGCATTTGGTGATTTATTTCACTTTCCATTTTTGCTGGTGACAATGGGAAGTCAAATCACATGTTGGCTTTCTGTTTCCAGAGGAAGGGAACTGCTGGGTGAGGCATGGTCCAGAGAGCCTTTTGTTCTCTATTACGGGCAGACCTGGTTCATGTGCGTGTGTATGTATTCATCTGATTTAGAGATCTCTTCTGGCAAGACTGGCCCAGTAGGTGCAGCTGGGCTGTCCTGATGTTGGTGTGTTTACTGCAAGGACAGTGGCTTCACTTGAGCTGTTTTTTTCCTGATGATTTGTTTCTCAAGATGACTGTGTTGGGCTGTGAAGTAACATCTGTTAGCAGTGGTTTGAAGGAACTCTTAGCTCTCAACCTGCAGATCAGTGGCTGCTTACAGAGTTTAGTCTAATCTTCTTTGCCAGTGCTTTCCTGGGGGATTCTTCCTCTGGACCTTCGAAAGTCTCACCAGTTATTTCTAGTGCCAGGCCTTCCTGCACAGGTGAGGTGTGGGGTAGGATGCTGTGGCTAGACAAGGCCTTCAGTTGATGAAGCAGGGTCTGAAGTTGTTATTCCATGCAGTGTGTGAGCTTCAGAGAAGCTTATGGAACAGACAGGTCATTAACTGTTTGGCTTGGATGGCTTCACTGTGCTTCAAGACTAACGGAAAATCGTTAGCAAATGATGACTTTGAGCTCAAGCTTTTCAAGCTACCAAGTATGAAGGGCATTAAAATTGCCAGCATAACTTAGATGCAGCCTGAAAAAATCCCAGCGAAACCCACAGAAGGTGGGAGCTGCGCCTTGGTTCCCAGTTGTGCTGGAGAAGCTTTGGGGTGAGGCACTGAGTCATTGGTGTGTTACAGCTGTTGGCAGTGTCACTGACCCATGGTATCGTGCCGAGGTGCAGCAGATGATAAACATGCCTCAGCACTCAGATCCCAGGCTCTGGCTCTGTGACAGGGATGCATTTAGGTAATTTCATACAGTAAGCTTCTCTCTAACAAAATTACAGCAGTGCAAAGTGTATTTTGATCCAGGTCAAGGACAGGGACAGGCAGACATGCATGGGCACACTGAGCTGGCTGGGGCCGTACTTCACTTGACTCTAACATCAGGTTGATACTGAGTGAAGTTTCCATTTAAGAGTAGCTAATTATCATCTCCTTACAGATGACTTCATGTTTAAATAAAAGCAGTGTTTAACCTTGAAAGTTCCTGTTCTCATTTAGGTCTCTTTTCCTCCAACAAACATTTTCTTGGTTATGTTATATTTTCAAATATCTGAGATGTTCTGAGGTGTGGGTCAGGGGGTTGGTTTGTTTCAATTCTTGTATTAGTAAGAATTTTATTATTCTGTTAACTCTCTACTATAGCAGGGCTTGCATTTTCTTATGAAGATGTGCTTCTTTAACCCATCACCACAAAACTCTAAATGCAGTCAGTGAGGACAACTCAAAAATCTTCATCTGGTGATGTTGCTGAGATGAAACAGAGGTTTAGCAAAGTACTTGGTATTTTCTAGGACTTGCCTTATGCTAACTTCAATACTGAGATGCTTAAATCAAAAGCCAAACATTTGCATTTTTAATCTTTGGGCCTTTCTTTAAAGGCTTGTATGTTATTTTTAGCTCCAGCTCCCTGCCAAAAGCTTTGTTCCTTTTCTTTTGGATTTTGGGTTGATGAATCCCACTAGTTATGATGTCATTGCATAGTGTGAAATGACAGCAACAAAAAGAAAAATCTTACCCATACCATCTGTTACAATAAATATTATGCACTCCTGTTAGATTCCAAGCGGATTTGGATAGCATAGTCACAACAGAAGCTGGTCTCTGCTTAGACGTGTGGTACCCTCTAGCATAAAGCTTTTAATCACCAAATTCTCTGTATGGTTTTGGATTTGACATGACACATTGCCAGGTCTTAGTTTAGTTGGGTTCTTTTATCAGCATTTGATCTTCTCTCATTCATATCAGACCTAGTAACTTGCCAAAAATGGAGGAATTTGCATGAATTAGGATAATTCACTAATACCAAGCATTGGTTGAGTTCTTACACTGGTCATCTTACAGTAATTGTGGCCTGAAATAGAGAGGGGCAGATTTGCTTTAATCTCCTAAGTACTCCTCTCAAAAGATTAAATGCAAAATGTTGATTCAAACCTGTGATTGGTGTTCCCAGAGAGTGTATTGGCATTTGAACGCGAGTCTTTCCCTGCATAATTTATCAAAGCCCTCACTGAAGAAATTGAATTTGATAGCTGTTTCGTTTTACGCCGCAAGATCACAAGCACGTTTAGAAACCCTGAAGAATGAAATAGTGTCAGGATCCAAGACAGAGCACGGAGCCTCTGCCTCAAGCTGCCTTAGCAGCCTTGGTCGAAGATGAATTCTGAAATGCAGGGTACAGCAGTGCTCGTGCATGGACTGAAATGTGCTGCCTGCCAGGAAAAAAGGAGACTGAGAAATTGTTGAGGGTGCATGTTATCGTGGAAACCGGTTATTACTCTTGAATGGAGCAGGATGCTTGCAGCTCCCATTTGGTCTTGGGGTAAGATTTAAGTGCCTTTAAGTAGTTTGAGTTGCAGGGTTTCAATAACCACTTCATTTCCAGAGGCTTTCAGTAGAGCCTCAGCCTCTGTGCTGGAAATGTCAGGCAGTGGAGAAGGTTTTCCCTTGGTAACCAGGCAAAAAAATTGAGATTTTGCATTTGCAGTATACTGATGTATTAGAGCTCAGCCTTTGGGCATGGATGGACATGATGCTGTGGCTTACCTGGGCAAGAGCTAGATCCCAGGTGAGGCTGAGGGAATTCATGAGGGGGTCACAGAATGAAGTTGTGGTGCTCCTGTGGGTGTGTGAAGCTTGGGCTTGGGACAGAGCATCATGTCACAACAAGAGACACTCACTGGGGAAACAAGGGAAAAAACCCCATGTTCCTGCCCCTGTCACTCTTGATAAATGCTGTCTTGTTCAAATTGCATCAATACTTGCCCTGCAACAAAGCCAGTCAGTATGTGGATGTCCTGTTTAGGGCACAGCTGCTTTCTCGGAAGCAATTTCCCAATAACAGAGGCAGAGATGAATGGCCTGCCAGAGCAAAGGCTGGATGCAATGGAAGGGTTTGCACTGCTGTATCCCTGCCTTGTCCAGAGCTGGCTTTGTGGGCTGGATCACAGCATGTCACCTGTTCTGTCCCTCTCTTTCTACCTATGTGCTCATGCACTTTTTGTCTTTTTTTTCATGGTATGCACATTTGAGTTTGTGAATAAAAACTTGCACTAATCACAAGAGCTGAAATCTATTACCTGTGTTTGAATCCACAGTGCTGTGTTTTATGCATATTGTTTTTAATTAATCCTTCATTTTAAATCCTTGCATCTTGCTTCAGAGTATATCTTTGTTTCTCAGGTTAAGAGACAAAGAAATAAACATAAACCAGCTGATCACCTCGACATCCTTTTGCCTTCTCTCCCTGCACAACAGGTCCTTCCCTTTGCATCCTGGCTGCCAGGAGTAGGAACTAGAAGATCTGGATTCCTCCTGTAGTAGGGCTTTTAAATGACAGGAAATCTTCTTTCGCATTTGCTTAAATGTAAAATCCACAGTACAGACAAAAGGTATTTTGAAGTTGAGGCTGCAATTCCTGGGTTTGGATGGATTTGTTGCGCTCAATTATACTGAGCAAGCTTTTGCAACTTGCTTCACATGGGAATTAGCGTGATGAGGAGAATACTTTTCAAAGTATGACTGTGTGAAGGCTTTGCACAGAGCATCTACACCATGTTAATTCCCTCTTTCACTGCAGGGCCCTGAATAGAATGCAGCATTGTAGTCCTTTTGTAATAGATGCTGATGGATTTCAGGAGCAGTGCTGTTCTGAAATGGCCACTGTCATACTTCTACTGGTGTGTGTGCAAGCTGCTAAGCTGGGTGCTCCAAGGAAGAATATTACGGAGACACCCAGGAAAATTTTGGGCTGCAAGCTTCATGTGTGCTGTAGCAGAGACATGAGGAGCACTGCTTTCCAAGACTCTAAATGGCCTTTTGCTCCAGGCAAAAGCAAAGATGACTTTACTTCATTTGCTTTGTTGTCCTTGGTTTCAGTTTGGCTTTTCGAGCTTTATGTCACTGTCTTTAGAGATTTTTGCAAGAATTTGAATCATTATTCCTCATTATGTAAGTGGCTGATAGCTTCACTCATAATTTTCTGTTCTTTTATTTATTAGGCTGTGATTCTTACATTTTTTTTTATCTTCTAACTGGGGGCCTAACAAACATTTAGCCACAGCTGGCAGCAGCATTAGCTAAGATGGGTTTAATGTGCTAAACTTTCAGCACCTCTTCCCCTCGCGTTGACTTGGAGATGCATTGCGACTAACAGTCCTTTGTCTTTTTTTTAAGAGGATGCTGCTGACCTACTCTAAACTGTTTCTCAGGCCATAAAAGAGGGCTGATTTTTACTGTTTGTAACAGCGTGCTTTAAATACACCAGATCAAGCAAAGCAAAGATTTCTTTTTGTTTTGTAGTATTTGCTTTGTAATGACTTCTGTGGTTTGGAGTGGCTCTTCAGATAGATCTCTGAGCAGCAGCCATCTCACAATCTGTATCTACAGCATGTCCAGGATGATGCTCTTCACTGATGAAGAGGATTAAAATAGTCATTAAGCTGCAAAACACACAATGTGCCCTGTAAAGTACAAAATAAAGATACAGGCAGACTGAACATGCTGGAGTGGTACAATCTGTTGGAATGCATCAGGATGGGAACATCTTTAACTTGAGCCAGATTTGAAATGCTCATATTGCAGAAAGATGAAACCAGGCCTTAGTTTGCATATGGAGACACTTGGCCTGGTGCTGTCTGTAGACACTTTCTTGCTTTCGTTTTTCTCTGATGTGTTTGAGCGGATAGTTGGTCCCTTCTGCCCCACTTCAGCTCCTGAGTGACGCTTAAAATGGTGTCACTACTTGTTAGGATGCTTCCTGCAGTGAATTAACTTTGGGAACAGCCCAAAGCAGAGGACTGTTCTTATTTATTCCCACCTCTCTGGGTTAACACTCACATCCTTTAATTGACAGGTATAACTGTGGAAATACAGACAGCCTCTAAAGCAGTTGCATGACTTGACTGAATAGTTGCTCCATTTGCCGTTGCTGTCCAGGCTGTAGAGTTGCCACATGGCCTTGACACCCACAAATCCATTTTGTACTAGTTACCAAACCTGTTCTCCTCCTCCAGCAGGTACTACAATGAGATACACAAGTTCTCACTGTAGTATTCTCAGAATGTTCCCAGCCTCATAACACAAATCCATGTAGTACTGGTCCCACTGCTGACCAGGCTGGCTGGGAGTTGTGAAGGGAGGGGCAGCCTCCAAGATAATTCAAGCGTGGTCTGGTAAGGAACTCATTTGGGCTCTCAATGATTTTTTTTTTTTTTTTTATTTTTTTTTTTTTTTTAATTTTTTTTTTTTGCTAAGATGTCCAAAATATGGATATGAGAATGAGATACGTTTCTGGCTGTCTCATGCTGTTGCATCGTCAGGCTATAATTTCAGCATAGCTTTCTAGGGTGCTCCTCTCTTACGGTTTCAGACATCTGAATAGATTCTATAGAGCTAATCCACATCAGGGATTTGCCAGATTCTGGCAGAGTTAATATTTGCAGCTGAGATGTGAGCACAGCCAGGTTTCTGAATTAAAAAAACACCGAAGTGGGCCATGCCTGAAGTCAACCAGTGAAACATAAAACCACCACTCCCCAGGGTCAGAACTTTATGCAACATTTTCATCCTTTGACTTTGTGAAGGAGCTATTGAAATGACTCAGCCCATGGCTAGGAAAATGGTGAGTGGCCAATTGCATCAATAGGCAGATCAATCTACCCTCCAACCATTGTCCCAGTGATGGGATTTGCATGTTAAGTCAGCATTTCCATTGCTATCCTTGCCTGCAAGGTTAGGAAAGGGTAAGGGTAGGTAGGGTTAAGGAAAGCAAAACTTGTTTGGAAGGCTGACCGTTTATTTCTTTTTCATTCAAGTGCGTTTCCTAAGAGCATCTGAGCAGGTGAAAAAAAGTATCTCTAAGTAAAAGTCAATAGTCACTTCTTTCCCGGCCTGGTAGCCTTTTCCAAGCAGGAAAATAAAGAATTCTTTGGAATGCGTGTGTTCAAAATAACATTTTGACGGTTTTCTTAACAGTTCCTCCAGCTGGTCTTTATACCAAAAAATAAAAAGCTGCTATGATGGACAGCCCGGGCAAAGGGTTTTAAAAAAAAAAAATTTAAAAATACTAGTACATTTCAGAGACCTTCAAGAGGAGTTTCAGTTGAGGCGATGGAAGTTCTCAGTGTATAGTGCCTCTGTAAGGCCTAACTGGATTGTTGAAAACTGTTCTGCCTGCTCTTTTTCAAAGAGCGATTTCCCTTGCTGTTGCAGAACAGGCAGTTTTTGCTTCCACCTTTGTAATAAAGCTTTCAGCACCTGATGACTTTGTGCTTCGAAGCCGTCAGTGAAGTGTCGGATTACTTAGAACTCATCAAGGACCCGACCATCAGGTGGGTGCAGCTGCAGTGTGTAAATTCTTCCACTGACCTTATGGTCAATTGTATTTCAGCTAAGCAGTTGGAAAAGAACTGTGTTCTGTCCCCTACCTTGAAATTTTTCAGAAAATGCATAAGGAAACATTGAGGAAATAATTATCGGTGTGCACAGGATCATTCTTCCCACTGAAACCTGGGAAAGACTATTAACAAGTTAAAATCTCATTTTATCAAAGACAAAAATCACCTCTCCCATTTTGTTTTATTTCCATGCAGTGCTACACAATCTGATACAGCTCAGTAGAGTGAAGAGCTATAAAATTCAGCATAAGAAATTCAGGTTTTCAGCATGCAAAGCCAGGTAGATGTTCTGCAGTGATAGCCCTGAAATACTTGCTTCTGTGGAGGTAGTTTTACTTTCTGGATCAGCAAAATCAGTGAAGGGCATCTCAGCACAGCCAGCTTGAGTCTGTTCTATAAATTACCACTTAATTTGCTAATAGCATTAAGCTGCTGTTCTAAGTAGAGCTCTGCTGCTTCCCGTGAAGGAACTGGTTAATACATCCATTAGAGCTTGTGTGCAAGCCTAGCTGTGGGGTGGTGCTGTAACTGTTAAACCCCAGCTGATGAATTAATGCTTTGAAAATAAAATGCTGCTAGATTACTAAGGATTGCTTTTAAAGAGTGGGAAAAAGGGAAATACATTAAGCCATTGCTGAGGTCCTTTACTTTCTGTGACCCTGCTGCTGACAAATTTTGGGGGTACTTCAAAAGGCTTTTTGTCATTTGACTTCTCTTCTGTCAGACAGCTCAATCCAGGTGTTTTGAGTTCCAGGGAATGTATGGAAATCCACTTTTCATCCTCTGCTTTGGAAGAAGGTAAATTGTGAGATTTGAGCCTGAACTCTGCTGATAGCCCCAGGATCTTTTGAGGACTGGTTGGCTGCGTGTGATGAGCTTAAAAATAAACAAATATAGTTTTGCCCTCAGACTCTTGGAAGTAAGAAATGTTGCTCCGAGCCTTCTTCCTGCACTCCAGCCTCTTCCCTACTTAACCAGAGTAGTGTGTGGCATTTTTCATCCTGCCCTTGTTTGTGGGCTTGTTCTCTCACCTTCAGTTTGCCAGCTGTAGTGGAAGGCAGCTGGCAGCCTTTCACCACTTTTATTGCTGTTTACTGGGATCAGAAATAGCTGCAGTCAGGAAAATGAAAGACTGTTTTGGTGAAAATTTGAGATGGTTTTGCTAAGTTAATTCTCTTGCATTTATTTTTTTGCCATGAATGGTAGGAACATTTCCTAATGAGCAGCTAACAGTAAACTAAACTTTCTTGGGGCAATGTTCACTTTGAAGTTTTCTTTACGGAAAACAATGTTGTTTACTGTAGCTGAAGAAACTTACAGTGTCAGTATAGGAATCTCTTTAAAGCACGGATTTTTGCACACCTAGACATTAAAGGTTCTTAAAAGATTTTGTTTTGTGTGTGAGCAGTCATGTAAGCTGCTGCCTGAAAGATGCTCCTTAACAACTCTGAATAAATAACAGGAGGAGGTATATGGGAAGATTGTTATGGTTTAAAATCCCAATTTCCATTATTTTCCTTATAAATTTACTGAGAGCCAGAGTTGCTACCTGTTCTCAATAACAGGTACTAACTGCTGACCGTTTTCATAGACTTGACATTTGTAGAGGTAACCTGTGCTTTTGGGTGGACTTGAAAGTTTAGAGCATAGAAGCATTCTCAGTTTTTATGCTGGAAACAACAAGGCTATTCCATGATTTTTTTTGTAACTTGTTAGTTTTGGTTTTTTAGTTTTCTGGATCAGCATAAGCTTGGCAGAGCTCAGGGAGCAGCAGCAAGGACAAAAGCAGCCCTGTATTTTAGCTTTGGTTTCTAGTTTTCAAAAGGTGGTCGTTAGAATGGTTTGAAAAGGCAAGACTTAAAAACTTCATGGTTTCCTCTACAGATTTGAAGTTTCATCTGAATTGTTTGGAGGGGACAGAATTACCAATTAATTGGGTTGGGTTTTGGGATTTTTTTTTTCAGAAGATTGTGAATTTAGGAGTGGAAAGCAATAAGCATGACCCGCAGAGCTCCAGCGTGGTCAGAGTTGAATTATTCCTGTGTGCTGTCAGGAAGTTGCTGTGTAGCCTAATTGCAGGACTTGAAAATCCCAAGTATTTTATCACGTTCCAAAACACATACAGTCTGTGCACGTAAATAACCAATCTGTGATACTGAACAACATCTGTAAGGGGATGGATACTTGAACCAAACTCAGGCTGCATTGCAAACTGCATTCCTGCTTGTTGTCCTTCTTTTATCTTGCTTTTTTTTCCCGCCAAGTATTTTTCCTTGCCACTTCAAATTCTTTGTGAAAATGTGTCCTTCAGTTTCCTGCTTGCCTTTTGGATCATAGTGTTTTAGAGAAGAACACAATCTCTGCAGCCTTTTTGTCTGGAGTCAGCTGAGTGGTCAGACGCGTGGATGGAGCGAGGAACCACAGGTTCCTGCAGAGGCTCTTTTGCGCAGCTCCCAGTGAGGTTCACAAGATCTGTAAAACAAATGCTGTTCATGCTGTTTTGAGGAAGGAATTTTGGTTTGTTCCCTCCTGGAATGCTAAATCACTTTGAATCAGTAGTAAGGGGTTTATTTTTCTGTCTGCCTGATGTTAACAGATTATTCTGTCTCCTTTCTGCCAGTTTTGGCCACTAGGAAGGCTAGTGGAGAACTTGTGTGGGTGTGTGACTTGTGATGAGTTTTAGTCCAGTAGTTATTTTTGCCTTGAACAAATTGCTTTGAAGTGATGAAAGATTTTCTAAAGTACTTTCCTGCGTATTATGGAATCGGTATCCTGGTAACTACAGTGATTATATTCCCTGATTCTTGTATAGCTGAAGTGCCTTAAGATGGCACAAACTCTCCTTTCAAACTACGGAGAAGTCACTTTACAAAATAGCATCTCTCAGTATTCCTCCACATGTGCTGCTCTCAGTGGTGCCTTTGTGCTATCAGCAGTGATGGTTCATATTAATAATCACCTCAGAAACGAAAGATCTGAGAGTTAAACTTTTCAAACACTATCAAGCCATAGCTGCTGTCCTTAGGTTTTGGTTTTGATCTCCCTTCTGGTTGTCCAGGAAGGCAAAATTGCCCCATGGCCATTTCTTCAGTAGAATATTAGTGAATGTGAAAACATTAATTTGCACTCAAGTTTTCACTTGCTGACTGGCTAACAGGACATCTTGGGTCTCTGTGCCTCAGATGCCCAAATAATTAATGTGGGAAAGCAGCAATTAGTAGGGCCGTGCAAGACAGAGTGATGACACAGATGGGAGCGAGGAGACAAGGATTAAACGGAGCTGAGCCCACTGCTGGGTGACCTTAGGCAAGTCACTTGACTTTGTGCCTCAGTTTAGCCCAGTGATAAATAGGTCTGGCTCCCTGTGCTGGGATAGGACTTTGGATGGCGCCATAAAAAGGGAACTTTAAATAGCGCCATGGCAGTGTTCTGCTGCGAGGGGAAGGAAGTGGCTGTGAGTGTGTCTGTCTGACACAGCTTGGAAATTGTCCCTGATGTCCTTGGGACGTGTGGAAGGCAACCTGGCTGATTAAACCTATTTGGACCTACCTGTGCGCTGTGTGAGGATTATCAGTGTTTGTGCTTCCCTCTTCTCTTGCCCTTATTTTTAGGGTGGCTTTGTCTTAAACTGTTCCAGTCCCAGCCATTACATCCAAGCTGTACTTTTGAAAGCTTGAGGCCCTGCAATTAATCTTTTTCAAAGGACACAGTTCTGGGTACAGTAACGTTTGTTCAGGGAATGTTTCACTGGAGTTGTTATGAACTTTGTCTCTCCAGGGATAGAAAAGAGGATGCCAAAGGCAACCATGTTACACAAGCAACTTCAGGAAGCTGAGGCAGTGCTGAGTCGTGGCTTTCCCGGATTTGATCACCTCTCCCCCAGCCTAGCTGTGCACCAGCACTGCCTGCAGTGTGTCACTCCCTATGGAAATATGGCAGTTTCCAGTGTGAATGTCTCACAGGCAGGTTATGTGCCCATTGACTCATGTACGCCCGGTTTATGGAGCATGGATAAATTAGAGGAGGAGGGGGAAATAATCTGATACCTCCGAAGTACAAATTCCAAGGGCAAAAGGGCTGCCCATGAGTCACAGGTACTTGGAAATCTCCCCTTTTCCTTGTAGAAAGGCAGTGGAATGTGCAAAGCAGTGAGGAATGCTTCAGGCTGCAGCAGGTCTTTGTAATCCTGTGGTTGCTGTCCGCACATATGGGAGTGCATGGATTATTGTCACTGAACTTCCGAGCATTCAAGGCTTCATGTTGGCCATAAACACAGGCATCTAAATATAAACTGCACCCCAGCTACCACTGCAGCTTCTGCCTTGGCTCCCAGTTCTCTGCTGGTGCAGACTCCTCCACCACAAAAGTCAATAAAGGACAAGCAGATGAGAACTCCACCCCTTCCAGCAAGTTAAAGCGAGCCAAAGACTGCTTTAGTGAGATTTCTGCCATTTAAATTCAAAAGCAAACACAGGCTGGTATTATCAGCTCACACCAGATCTGCCTGCAGACAATAATTCTTCCTGTCTTGGACCCCTGCCCATGTACATTATTGTAATTATCAGCAATTTAAAAAAAAATAAAGCAATAAAGCTAGGATGAGCTGCTGGTCTGTAGATTTACTGCCTGCTGTGTCAGGCATTCATTAGCCTTCCTGGGTTCAAGCCACCTATCTGCTGAATAAAGCCAGGAAGAGACGCTAAGGAAAACAAAGCATGAAACACCATTTGAAGCATGAATTGAGAGCTCTGCTCGTGTTTACAAGTTATAAATCCAAAACCAGGGGAGTTTTAAGTATTCTGTCCAGAAGTTTTTGTGTGTAGAGTACCTCTGCCAACTTCCCTCACTTTTTAGTTGAAGTGTTGGTCTCCTGAATACTGCCTTATCATTAATTCCCAGGTGAGATTCATGGCAATGAATGTTAATTTAAAGGCCATGTGGCACATTGTGACCCAGGAAGGCTGGGCTTTACAATGCCAGCCCAGCTGTTCTGCTTCCAACAGCTTCAGTTTGTGACTGCAGCTCTTAATTTTCATTTTGCCAAGGGCTGGCCTCTCCATGTGGAAGGAAAAAGGCCCATGGACGTCAGCTGGAGGCAACAATAATATGGGGTGTGCAGTTGAAGCAGTCGAGTCCCTGCACAAATATTCGTACCAATGTTTCAGCGCAGAAAGGGCAAAACATTAGAATCCTCACACATTCAAGAGCAGCAGCCATGGAGGGTTGCGTTCACCAGAAGGCTGGTAAGGTAAGAGGGCTCATTTTTGTGTCAAAGGAACTGTTAGAATTCCTCAGTGGTGTTGAAAGCGTTCAATTTATATCCTCCGTATTTGTGGGTATTGCACTGACATGGGGAGATTTGCAGAGTTGCTCCAGATAGAGTAGGAAATGTAATTTAAAAAAATCCAGAAAAAGCTCTTCCTTTCCTTTAATTAAGATGAGCAGTGTGATTTATCTGGATAAGGACAGTGCTGAACAGCCTGTTCTGAAGTCCCTCAGGTTGTGGTTCACGTCCACCCTGATTTAATAACCAGTATTGCTTCTGAGGGGCTTTGCTTAATTAAAAACAAACAGCGCAAGTAATCTTTTCAAGTGCTGCGTGGCTTTTTTTTGTCAGTGTAGCGGCAACCGGTTGTGGAATACATCTAACTCAGGAACAGGAAATCTGATCTGACCCGTAGAGAACACTGCAAAAGGCCCTGCCTTGTCACTTACGGCAGGGCATGCACTCAGCAGCCAGTTGTCTCTTCTCTGTCCACCAAGTCAATGCAGCTCTCCATTGGAGCTTTCTTCAGCACATTATAAATTCTAGAGGCTGGAGTTTCGGTCTTAAAACAGCTTAATCTTCCATAGTTTTATGTGGAGAGCTACTCGCGTTGCTGCAGGGGAAGCCTGATGGAAAGCATGGGCAGTGTGGGTTCTCCTCACAAGCTCTCCAAGCTTCTCAAGCTCGCATCCACTCTGGTTTTGCTGGAATAAAGGCTCATTCTGGCTAATCTGATCAGATGGACAAGGCTACGGTCATGATTGACCCCACTGAAAATGCAGAATTCAGTTAAATACGACATTTTGCAGATACCTTTGTGCTATTAAGGAAAGCTCTCAGGAACTAATTTCTGTGAGTTATAATTATCAGCTTCTCTTCACAAGAGGTAAGCTCCAGTCACCCTTCAATCCTCAAGTCCCCAGCAGCTTGCCAGATGGTTTTCCAGAGTAGCATTCCATAGGGAGCTGAATGGACAACATGTGAAATTAGTTATGTTGTGATGAGGTTTAACAGATCCTGGCAATAGAAGGTAAAGGATATGGATGTAGTTTTCATGTTTAGGTCTTTATAAACCAGAACTGCAATGTACTGCTTGTGTTTCAAGGGTAGATGTAAAATATTCTTTATTTTACTGAAGTCTCTAGCCTTGTGTCCCTCCTTTGGGATCGGGGATACTTACAGGAGGAACAGATATGACCCTTTTTAGCACCTGGTGCCCAGGCCTCCAGGTGGGTAATGCTCACGCATCAAACCCTGTGTCACAAGCTGAAGAGGCCAGTAGTAAATAAAAGCCAGGATACTTGGGCAGACACTTCCATCAGAGAAAAGGAAAATTTAGAGGCTTGAATTCCAGTGTTTCAGGACCATAAATCAGGCACTGCATGGCAGAGTGAGGAATTTGACTGACATTAACTGGCCAGAGATTTATGTGTTTATGGAATCAAAAACTTCTTTGGTCTTGGAAAGCAAACTGGATTACAGAATTATACCAAAAGGCAGAGCCCAGTTTCTCCTGAAACATCTTGTAAATGCAAGTGCCAGTGCGGAAAGTAATGGTTTATGGAACAGTCTTTCCCAAATAACGTTTGTCTTGCTCTCATGTTATGGGTATGTATTTATAGGATAATAGCTACTAAAATAATGTTCAACAAGGATGTATACAACTGGATGAACTCTCTTCCATCATGTGTGTGTTGCCCCTCCTGATCTGTCAGGCTGCTTGTTTCAGGGATTGAATAGTTGCTCCCCAGCACTAAAAGAAGCAGCTGCTTCCATTTATGGCTGGGAAATTCCCAGCGAAAAATGTGCTGTCGGTTTGTTCATCCTTTTGCAATGTGGAGTGGGTGAATTCTCTGAAGTACTGAAGAGCTTAACTAAGGACATGGCTTTATCCCAAGCTTCGTGCTGGTTTACATGTTCCGCAGCCTTCCTTTTGCAGAGTGATGCTTGAGTGTAGCCTGAGGGATCTGCTTCCAGTTTTGATTCACTGAAGGCAATTGTGGGAAGCATCAGAAAGTTTCTTGGTCCCAAAAGACTCTTGTAGGTGACCTTTTTCCCTGTTTAAGTATCAGTGTTAAAGGTGTGGCCTCCATGAAGTTTGGAGGTGCTGTATTCTCTCATTACAGCTAAAATTAGATTAAAGTGCTAAATTAAATAACTGATACGGTTGAGGGCTGGAGTGGATTGCCAGTGAAGGAAAATTGAAGCCCATTGCTCAAAAATCTTGCCTTGCAGGTCCTGGGGTTAAAGAATCAACTTGTGTATCTCAAAGTTCATTAACTCACCCAACAGCACAATTCAAGAGAAGATTTCTGCTGGTTGATTAAAAGTGATGAAATCAAGGAAGTAATTAGTCTCGTTTGTTCAGCTGTGAATTGGGGCTTAGCATGTTCTGGTAGCTACGGCAACAGCACTCTACTGATATGCAAACTATGTGAGCAATCCAAGGAGGAGGAACGATACCTTTGCAGGGAGCAAGCCAGAGAGGCAGGAAAAACAAACACTGGCCCGAATCAGTATGTAAATAGGGGGTGGTCATGATTTCAGGAGGTTGGTATGTGTTTGAACAGGAGTTTTGCTCATGCAAGAGCTGTGATGAATGGATTACTTACGGATGTTTCTGCCTCTCGATGGAGCCTGCACCTCTCCTGCTCATGAAGTTCCCTTATTGTGCTGCAGACTGGTTAAGTTTGCTTTGAAGGAGCCAGATTTCAGGCATCAGCAGTGCCATCATAGCACATACATTTATTCTCTTCTGGTGTCCTGTATTCTTAAAAGGGTTTAAAATGCTTCCTGGGTTCTTGATCTTGCGTTTCTTTTAGTTTTTTTCTGGGAGTGGAACTTGGATGTGGTTGCAGTGTTGTCATTAAACAAAACTGTTTTGGGGATTGTTTCCTTTAGCATGTCAGGTCCTGTGCTCTCTGGAAAGTGGTTGGTGGTACCAAAGTGGTGTTTGTTTGGAGAGAGATAAAAAGAGCCTCTTAAAAAGTTTGTGTGTGTTTATGAAGGATCATTCTACATTTGCCTCTTTCTTCTGAAAAGACAGCAGGGAGGGGGGTGGTGCAAGACCTGTCACAGGTTCTGCTGTGTGCACTTGTAAGATGTTTTTTAAAGGCTTGATTTCTGAAAGAACCGAGTTACTGTGCCATATTCCCAGCCTCAGTCTATTCCTCACAGGTCCTCCTGTACCTGAACTACGTGACTCTTTTTTCGTTAGGACAGAGCACAACAAACATACCTGCACTAAACTTGAAAATGTATGTGAACTTGGCAGCATTTTGATACTGGGACATTGATGCTGCTATCTGTTACATGTAGTTTGGTATTTCATTGCTTTGTGGTCTGTGTTAAAACATGCTGTCATGAGCATCTGTTGGTTGGAAGGGTCAGAGTAAGTAGAAACCACTTGTATGAGACTATTTCTCTTAAGTGATGCACGGGTGAATAGTACTTAAAACTCAAAGGGTCATTTTTCTGCAGTTAATACTTGAATTTATGCTTTTGTGCCTCAGGTTGGTTTTCTCCCCCAAGCACTAATCTTGTGTTCAACAGTAAACAATCCTTGCCTTTCTTAGTGTTGAAGTGTCTTATCTCCAGGCAGTGAGGTAAGGGGAGGGGGAGAAATGAGCTAATTATAATGGAATTATTGTTTTTCCTAATGTCCAGTAACTAGGAGCTGCACAAAGAAGTTATCCAATTGAATTCTACTCTTTATTCCTTTATTTGTTTTAGGCATACAAATATTGGTATGAGTTGATGGGGGTCTGCAGGAAGTTGGGAATGAACAGTGCCCACAGTAATTTATGCATTTTTCAGTGCACAAAAAGTTAAATATGAAGGCAGGACTGGTAGCCTGGGGTTGTGTTGCCTGCCAATGGAAAAGCAGGTTAGGATTGCATTCCTGTTTCTATCTGGAGTAGTTGAAATGGATTTCATTCCCCTAAACACCTTTGAAGAGCTTTTGATTTAGGAATTCATCTGCTTTTTTGCCTTATGCCTCTTTCTCTTTTACAACAGCTAGTAGTTATTTAAGGAGAGCATGTTCAGCTCCCACCATCCACTTGGTCTTCTCAGGAAAAATGAAAAAAAAGTCTGCAATTTAATGCACTCCTCTTTTTCCTCTTTTGCTCAGCCAGCAAGATTTCAGAAAGGGGCCCTGACCTTGTTTTCATTGATCAGTCTGCAGTTTGACCCAAATGCGGGCCTGGGCTGTCAGGTTTTTGTCTGCTGGTGCAGTCTGGGAAGTGCACAGAATACACATCTGAAACAGCTCGCCATAGGAGTACACTGAATGGGACACAACCAGCTTTGAGGAGCTGGGTGCCACCCATATTTTTTCTGATTCAGAAGAAATCATCTTTATTTGTATGTTTGAGCAAAAATCTTGGGTATTTCTATCCCAGTTATTCAATAATATTGGGATAAACACATAGCTTTAAACTCTGAGCAGGATTCTTTCAGCGGGATGCAGCTGTTTTATTAGTGGTAGCAATACCTGCTTGTGTGTAACCTCACAGAGGTCCTTCTGCTGAAAGTTATTAGTTATTTAGTAAGTTTTTCAGACATCTGTTTTACCCCATGTAGGTGCAGCCTTTTAGTGGGAATTACTCTTGGTTTTGTTAAGCTGTTTCAGTTATAAAAACAGAGTTTGGGAAAATAAATGCCTTGCTGGTGAAAACTTGGAGTTGGCTCAGCATCTCAAGGAATGTTGTTACAAAATAGTTTGCAAGACTCCACTGATATTCTGGATCAAGCAGGAGCTGTCTGAGAAGATGCCAGAGTGTTTTTGGTTCTTTGAGTTTTTGAGCCTTTGATCAGATAATGCGTCAAGGTGTTTTGTTTTGGTTTGTCTTCACAGGCCCTTGCAGCCAATGCTGGGACAGGGTTTGCGGTGGCAGAGCCTCAAATTGCCATGTTCTGTGGGAAGCTAAATATGCATGTGAACATCCAGACTGGGAAATGGGAACCTGACACTTCTGGGACCAAGAGCTGCTTTGGAAGAAAGGAGGAGATTCTGCAGTATTGCCAGGAGGTGAGATTTTCTGTGTAATCCTGACTCTTCACTGCTGTGAAGGAATTGGATTCCAATTTAGCTGCTCAGTAGCAAATTAACCCTGCAGGAGATGAGCTTGCTTTTGCCCTAGTCCAATTCCCTGCACTGTCCTGCTGAGTTATTGCTCAGGAAGAGCAGGGAGGACACTGCAGCAGGATTTAGAAGCTACCTCAGATCAGCTCACACTGCCGCAGAAGGTCCTTGGTCTGTAAGTCAGAGGTATCTTCGTGTGTGTTTGCAGGGCTTTACCCAAATGTTCTGCCTGTGAGCCGGTTAACCAGCATCTGCTCCCTCTTGCGTAAAATGGAACCTGACACCTATTCTAGTTAGAATGTGGCTGTGCTGTTCTCAGTGACGCGTTCAGCCAGAATATTAGAAAAATATTTTAATCAAATTTTGACAGTATTTTTAAGCTCTTTTTACTTTATTGCAAAAGATGTAATCATCTTCTAGTGTGTTTTAGATACACTGTAACATATTGGCCTTGTCCAGTGTCTTTAATTGCTCCTCTGAGGTGACAGGCACGTAAAATACCACAAGGAATGTATTTTTTTTTTAATGGGAAAGCATCAGAATGTACCATATCTGGACCGGAAAACTTTTTGAACTGTTTTGTAAGGCTGATATACCTGGGGCTGCATTTTTTTCATGTAGTAGAAGCCTAAATATAAGTCAGTGTCTGGACTTGAGAACTTGAGCAGGGCATAAGGATCAAATTAATACATCATAAATGGACCAGGCATGAGGAAACCTGAGGAGGTGGGTGCATAATCTGACAAGTGATGAGAGAGTCTGAAGACAGTACTAAATCCTGTTTGTTGGTGATTGCTGTTCCAGGGGCTATTGTGCTGCTCCAGAAGCTACATCTCCTCCTAACCTGAATACGCAGATGCTCCTCTTCCACTGCTGTGCAAATCCAGACCCCTTAGCTTAGTGCCAGTGAGGACTCTTGCCCTGACCTGGCTTTCTCCTGCCTCAAGGCAGTGGCATATCCATTTCTGAAACCCTGTGTGACAGACAGCTGGAGCTTTTTTTATGTCTCCAGCTGTCCTGAGTTTGATCCAGAGGAGAGTGTGTGTCCATGTGCAAACTCCAACTTGTTCCTGTGTAGGGAATCAGCCTCACTACTCTACTACACTGCTAAGGTAGGGGCTGCTCTGCACATTCTCTGTCCTTTCTGGAGAGAAACCTCTCTGTCTGTGCTGTTGCCCAGATGTACCCAGACCTTCAGATCACCAACGTGGTGGAAGCCAACCAGCCCGTTAGCATCGACAGCTGGTGCAAGCGTGGGAAGAAGCAATGCAAGGACCACACTCACATCGTCGTGCCCTACAAGTGCCTGGGTGAGTGTGTGCTGGGTGTGCTGTGCATTCCTGTGGGAGAAGCAAGGAATTGCCTCCTGGGTTCTTACAGAGAGAACAGCTCAGTTTGTCAGACTTCTCTTGTATCAGGTTGTCATTTCCACATTCAACCTCCACTGAAATGTTTTTCTTTCCACAAGATGGAACTCTGCCTTTCTGGAGCAGATCAACAGCTTGGTAACAGCTGTGGTAGAATAATGGTGCCTGGCATGAAAAACAAATCCCCATTCTCTCTGCAACTGCCCTGAAAACCTGAAGGCTATTGTATCTGAGTATCACAAAGACATTGGGATTTAATATTTTGATCCTATTTTTGTGAAGCTTTAATATGTTGTTGCCTTGGAGACTTAAATGCTCAGTGTGCTCAGGCTTCCTGCTTGGTCTTGGCAAGAGATCTCTATTCTATTTCAATGACTATATTTAAACGTTGCTGTTTCAAAGAGGCCCTGCTTCTTGCAGCTGTATCCCCTGTCCCAATTTTGAACTGTGAAAGAATATGAGATAAACTGTGATGGATTTTATGGTGCTTTCCAGAATCTCCCCACCCACTGGAATCAGGCAGCATGTTTTAACTGGTTAACTTGTGACTTCTGACCTCTGGGTTGTGGCTGTCACTGCGCTGCCCCATGGTGCCCCAGCTTAGTCTCAGCTGGCTGACTTTCTTTTCAGTTATCCACTGGAACAGACTTGTAGGAAGTCTTGGAAGAGTCTGATTGCTGGGAGCATTCAGTAGGAACCAGTTTTCATAATTTCTGTCCGTATCTCAGGTTACCATGCGATTTGACAAGGAGAACACCAGTAAAGCAGCAGAACCATGTGGGTACTTTGTCCTTTATGTAATACCTTCCACTAGACAATCATAAAGCACTTCATTATACATAAAATTTATTGAGGACACATCCTGGGAGAAAGGTGCTTGTCTTTATAGGTGTGGAAATTCAGGCTTGGGAAGCAACCAAGCCCAACTGATCATAAGAACTTCTGATGGAAATAAGGATGAAAGCAAGATCCCGGGATTTATAAGGAGTCATCTTTTTTACAAATAATCCTTCCCCATGCCTATTCTCCAGCTGAAAGATAAGGTGCTTTTTCTGACACTGCCCTAAAATTTGATAAGCATTAAACTATGTATTCAGGTTGTTCATTAGTATATTTCACACTGTTCATGATTTGCAGGCCCCAGCCTGTGAGGCAGCTTTGGTTTTCAAATCTGAGTTGCAAGTCTGGAGTCCATATATCCATACAATCTCTTTGTCTTTAGCACTACACAAATTGCTTGTTGTAAATGGATGTTTCTCTGGGATTATAGTCAAACTGTGGGATTTTGTTCCCATTCTTGGTTGTTTTTCTTGTGTCTTGGTTCTAAAGACAGGTGTCTGCTAAGGAGGGCAGGAGCCTCCCTTGGAATGGAAAATATGACCCACTCCCCTGCAAATTATTATAATTTTGAAATTAATGGGCTTTCAGGCACAGATATGAGACAAGGAATAGCAGTTCTTTACTAGTGTGTGTATGTATGGTGAGGCAAATGACAACAATGGCGACAACGCCAAACAAGAACAGCAAACCCAATGAGCAGTCTCCTCCCGCTGTTTAAGCACGTTCCCCTCGGTGCAGTTCCGCTCACGGCCGCGAGGGGCGCTGGTGGCTCCCGGCTGGGCAGGGGTGCGGTGATTCCCCCGCGGCTGCAGGGGGCGCTGTGGCGCAGGTCCGGCCGCCTCTCTCCACGCGGTAATGGTGGCTCAGCCAGCGGCAGGGATGGAGAAGGCGCTTCTTTTACAAACTCCCACGGGGGAGCTGGTCCCGGTGCCCCCTCTGGATAGCGAAAGGAGCTGTAGCAGGAACCTCAGGAGAAGGAAGCTGGAACGGCAGGGTGGACTCACCCAGAGGTAGCAAGCAAGAGGCAGCAGAAACTCTGCAGCTGGGAAGGGCAGGCCCTCCCAGCAGGCAGCGGTGAAAGGTACAGCACAGCACAAACCTGGGAACCACAGAGGTACAGTGGGTGTTGGGCAGCAGCCCCCGGTGGGAAAATGAGGGTGCTCTGGGGTCCCGGTGGGGCATGCACCGGCTCTGGGCTTCCCGACAGTAGAGCAGTAAAAGAAGCCAAGTCAGGAGGCTCAGTCACAGTGCCGAAGCAAAAAAAACCAAAAAAAACCCCAAAACCAAACCAAACCAAAACCACCAAAAAGAAGCAGGCAAAACCCACAGGAGCAGCAGGATCCCTGGTTAGAGATACCGGTGGTGTGTGTCCAGTCGAACAGCCTGCCTGAAAAAAGAAGGAGCTGCCCCTCGCCCCGAACCCAACTGTCCCCGGAAACCCCAGCCTGGCTCCCACTGACTGCACTACTCCCGGAGCCAGGGAGGATGGGGGAGCAGCCCCCAGAAACAAGACAAAAGAAAACAGAACAAAACCCCCCAAAATTATATGGGATAATAAACTGTCCCCGAGACACCTTGATACGTTAATGCACAGAGTAGCTCGAGGTAGGATCCTGTCACCATACCCAGTTTAATGTTCTCTGCCCCTCCCCCACAAAGGAAAGCTCCTTTGTATTTCAAAGGTGAAGAGAAGAATCCGTGAATCTTCTGCCTTCAGCCCCCAGAACCACAGTCTCTTGGTTTTAAAGTTGGTCAGTTTTACTATTCTTATCAGAAGCATTGAAACCTTTCCTGATAGAATAGAATGAAAGATTATTAGCTCAAAATTCTTCCTGGCCAGTTTTGAGATAAGAAAATGGGGAAAATACAATCTCTCTGTTAGTTTAAAATGTAAGTAATTGCAAAGGGATGGTTAAGGTCATTTGATTTCATTATCTTCAAATATCAATCTAAATCTAAACTATTTAACTTCTCTATACTGTGTAGAGGTATCCATAAACTTTTAGTATCAGCACTAAGGAGTTGCAAAAAAATGGGTCACGCAAACAATATTGAAAATATATTTTGAAAAATAGTGTGAAAGATTGGTTGAACAAAGAATTCTGCTTTGTGGAGACTGTGAGAAAAAGTCTTGACTTAAAAGCTTTTCTCCAGTTTTAATAAATGATTCCTAAAGCTGCTAGTCATGTGTGCAGGGAATGCTGCTTTGAAACACTTGTGCTGAAGATCTTTTCCTGGTCTTCTCAGAGTATCTAGCTCTCTCCTTATTTTAAAATCACTGAGTGCAGCATTTGAATCTGCAAGAAAGAAAGGAAAAACCTCAGCTTGGAGAAAATCTCACGTTTGGATTCCAGTGGCAGTGTTTGCTGGGACTTCTGGGGTAGGAACAGGAAGTGATGCTCATTTAGTTCTGATCCTTATTTCACATGTGTTGGTGCCAAACTGAATGATGGTGGAAATTTATGGTAAATAGCTTTTAAGTCCAACTAAAATAGAGTGTACAGCAGAGTGATTTTCTCTCTCCCATCTTCCTCAAAAGCAAAAGTCTGGGTTTGGCACAAAGATTGTGCCAAAGCTCCCTCGGGCTGATGAGCTTGTGGTTATCTAGATGTTGGAATGCAGTGTATTTGCTGACTCTGGTTGTGCTCTGATATTTAGGCTGTATAGTTTTTATTTTCCAGCCCTCTGTGTTTTGGTTAGGGCAGTGTATGTGCTGCAGTTGGTCTTGAATTAAACCATCTGGAAACGAAACAAAACCAAACAAGACCTGCTCAGATATTGAAAACGTAGATAGCACCCTCAGCATATAAAAATTCCCAGGCTGTTACAGCAACAGACAGCGTGAAGGAACTTAGGTATGATGCAGCTCATTTGGTAATTAAGTAGTTTGAAACTTCCAAGTGCAGACACAATCTTCTCAAAGATTTGAGTGAAATCTCTTCAGTCAATCCTTTCATGGAAGAACAACTTTTTATTAACTTGCACTGTAAACTCTGCCTTCAGTTCAGCTTTAGGGGTCAACAGGATCATCCCGTGCTCCTGGTTTTACCTTGGAATCTCTGAGGCTCTGTTTTTCTTTAGATTCTCAGAGATAATTTTCAGAGCTGGTGTGACTCGTCTCCTTTAAGAATATACCAAACCCTCAAGGCACATGCACAGAGTGCACTTTGGGGGAGTTCTGATGGAGGCTTTATTTGCTGTTGGAAGCTGGACGAGTGTGAACTGTGGCCATTGTGTTTTTCAGTGGGTGAGTTTGTAAGTGACGTCCTGCTGGTTCCCGAGAAATGCCGGTTCTTCCACAAGGAGCGCATGGATATGTGTGAAAGCCACCAGCACTGGCACACCGTGGCAAAGGAGGTAATGGAGCCACTGGGACAGGAATTTGTTTATTCTGGATCTGTCCACTTGGATGCTTGTAGTGTTAGAGCATAGCAGTGTTTCTCTCTGGGCTGCTATTCCCATGTTCCAGTCAATGACCTGAGGCAGACAGCAAGGAAATAAAAATTTAAAAGTACTCAAGTGACTTAAAAACCTGTGTAGCAGGTTGAATTACTCTTCATGAAAAGCTGTCCTAAATAGTTTATCCATATTATAGAACTAGGAGTTGAAATCAGGGCTCTGGGATACTGCTTTAACCAATGATTCATCCCTCTTTCTTTCCTCTTTCCAGGGAGGTACAGTGGGCATAGGATAGTTCCTATTTTTCTTGCACATTTTGCTTTAATGTACCTGCTGCTGCTGAGTATTTGGCTGGGAGGGCTTGCCTGGGAGCAATCTGAGTTTCGTTGGGACTGATTAGTGGAGGTTTTACATAAGAGATGGATTATATTCTCAGAATAAATCTAGCCCATGATTTTGGGGGATTTTTCTGGTTTTTTATGTGACTAGCTAAACTGTTGCTAAAGCTCTGCACTCCCATTTGAAGCAGGGGTAATAAAAACAAGATCATGACAGAATGTGCCTATTTTTCATTTTGTAGAAGCAACAATTGTAGAAACAGCAACACAAGGACCAGTTGTTAACCAGATGAGGTTAAGGATGCTCCACTTAAACTACTTTAAAATCCTGTGAGCAAAAATCTGTCTAAATAAAGCTGTACTAGAGGAATTGTCTTTTAATTGAGGGTAAACTTGTTCATGTCTAGAAAATTGAAAAATCATTTGCTTTAAATGTAGTTGGAGAACTTTTCCAGCAATATTTGGCTCATTTAAAATCCATGCTGTGACAAAGCAAAGCACAAAAGGGTTCTGATGGGCATAATAAAGCTTTTCTTCGTTCTTTTCTGGGCACCTCAAAGCCAAGTATTTCCTTAGCTTAAGAGAAGTGAATAGACATAATATCTAAGCATAGTGTATGTTTTGCTTTTTCTTGAATTATCTGATTGATTTTCATCTGCAGCATGGTAAAATAATCTTGACACGAAGTCCATTTGAGCAATTATTCACTTGCTCTAATGTAAAGTTTAATAGATGAAGTTTAATGAAATGGCCAGCCCAGAAAAGCAAACACCCTTTCTGGTTCTTTCAAGTGTTCTCCCTTGAATTGGCACAAGATGTTTAGTTTTTTTTCCTGAACTTTGCCAGGCTGACAAACCAGCAGTTGTTGGGGCCAGGGTGTGAAACGTTAACATCAGGAAGTACTGGGTGATTCTGAATCTGGGACTTCTGTGGGGATTTTTTTACACTACCAAGTTTCAAATCCACTTTCCTTTGATGTTCAGATTTAGGTCATTTGTTGCTGTTGTTTTTGTCGTAAAATTTAAACCATTCTTGGGATCTCTGATAGGCAAACTTGAGCTTTATCCAAAGGAAGAGCATGATGCTGAGCTGACATGAATGGGCTCTCCTTTCAGGCCTGTCTGACAGAAGGGATGATCCTGCACAGCTATGGGATGCTGCTGCCCTGCGGAGTGGACCAGTTCCATGGAACAGAGTATGTATGCTGTCCTCAGACTAAGGTTGTGGATGAGGCTCTGTCCAAAGAGGAAGAGGATGAAGACGAAGATGAAGACTACGACCTTTACAAGAGGTAGAGTTCTTACTGGTGTAGATGTTGACAGCTTTGTACATGAAGCTGCTGTTTGGGAATGTTTCACAAGGCAACTCCCTCTGTGCTTCTGAGTTTCCTAAAGGAGTGTCCTGAGCTTGAAGAGGACAAATTACTTTGCAGTGCCTCTTTTACTGGGAGGGCTAAACACCCGTTCTCCCTTCATCCCTGCAGAGAGTTGGGGTCATTCAGCCTGGAGAAGAGAAGGCTCCAGGGAGACCTTAGAGCCCCTTCCAATTCCTAAACAGGCTCCAAGAGAGCTAGAGAGGGTCTTTGGACAAGGGCCTGTAGGGACAGGACAAGGGGTAATGACTTCATCCTGCCAGAGGGCAGGGATAGATGGATATTGGGAAAAAAAATCTTCCCTGTGGGGGTGGGGAGGCCCTGGCACAGGTTGCCCAGAGAAGCTGTGGCTGCCCCATCCCTCGAAGAGTCCAAGGCCAGGTTGGAGGAAGCTTGGAGCAGCCTGGTCTAGTGGAAGGTGTCCTTGCCCAGTGGAGGGGGTGGAACAAGATGGGCTTTAAGGTCCCTTCCAACCCAAACCATTCTGGGATTCTACAGTAGGAACCTGCCCCAAGGTTAGACTTTCACTTACTGAAAAATGGAAAGAGGCCACATGAAGGCAGGGCTGTGGAGAAGCTCTGCCTGCAGCAGCAGGAGTGTTTGTAATGAGGGATGTCCTATTGCTGTGGGTGATGAGCTAATCGATAGTTGGTACACTTATTTTTCCCATTTCTGGTGTTTTTAGAACAGATGGAAAGAGAATCATTATTCTGGTACATCCAAGTGATTAGCCTTAACTTTACCCCCTAATTTATCCGTGTCCCTCCAGTGAGTTCCCTACAGAGGCAGGTGTAGAAGACTTCACAGGAACAGCTGTGGAGGAAGATGAGGATGAGGATGATGAAGGGGAGGAGGAGGAGGACGTGGTGGAAGACCGTGATTACTACTACGACAGCTACAAGGTTGATGACTACATTGAAGAGACCCCCACAGAGCCCAGCAGCGACAAGGCTATGGCTGAAAAAGAAGTGAGCAGCGACATGAAATGTAAGACACATTCCAGTCCACAGACCGCCTGCTCCCTTGAGATCATTCCTGTTGGCTGTCAGTTAGTGATGGGGTTTTGATCAAGTCAATAAATGCCACTTGGAAGTTTTATTTGCCAGATAAGTTAGCAAACAGAGGAAAGCTGATGATGCTTATGTTTCAAGTGTTGAAATTAACTCTCTAGAGCATAGGCCATATGTTTCCAGATAAACAGCAGTTCTGCTGGCGGGAAGCCCAGTGTTTGGCATGTTGAACAAGCACCTCCATGAAGGTGCAGTGATGAGTCAGAAAAGCCGTATCTGCAAATTTTGGAAATTCTTAAAGGGACATTTGGGGTACACTGTAAATTTAAAATCTGGTGGTTTATACCAGCTTACAATGAGGAAGCCAGAAGTGTTGGGTCATACTCTGCAGAGGTGCCATCTGGTCATTTAAGGATGAGGAACATCCTTGGTGCTGCCTTTACATAAACATTGCTCTTGCACAAAAGAAAGTCAGCCAGCACAACTGACCCAACTTTATTATATGTTAAGATACACTTTCTGCAGTAGTAGAATCTACTGTGCTGGTGGCAGCTTTTGTTGAGTGGTAGGTGCCCTTGCAGAGGGCTCATGAAAGGTGCCTCAGCATTATGTGATGTCCTACACTTTGAATGTAGAAGTGTCTGCAGAAGAGGGAGGAGCGGAGAGGGAATGAAATTCAATTAGCTACAGATCACTGAATCATTGCTAGCAGTTCTCGCATCTTTTTGGTAAAATGCCAGCATGCTGCAGATAATTTTCCTTGCTGAAATGAGGCTTAGCTCATACGTGTACAGGGCTGTTACAGATCTGCAGGTGTTGTAAGAGGCTTGGAGGAATATGATTGGGGTGTCTGTTTTGGGGGTATACAGTCTTTTTTCCCTGAAGTACCACGAACAGTTGCTAATATATACACTGTATCTGCTCTCTTGCCTCAAAACAGCCCAGCTGCTATTGCTGGCTCACCGTGAAGCATTCCCTGTGCCACGGCTGCATGGAGTTTTAATATTTGGTGCATAGATGTTTCAAACCTTAAAACTTCAATTCTGAGGCTGGCATGGAGGTCACTCCCTTCGTTTAGGCTGCTTTTTCACTTACTCCTACACTCTCCTGTAAGATGTGGAGTGTCTGTCCAGGCAGAGTGCAGTGAACAGGACATCCTTGAATGCTTTAAGCAGCCCTAATGGACTGGCGTTCCATGCTATTGGTTTTATAGAGTGGAGGCTCTCCCACTGGGGCACCCAGGCCATAATGCTGTGGCATCAGCAGAACAGATTCCTGCTTTCCCAGCCCCTGGCTCTGGAGAAATCTCTCACAGGTGAGAGCTCCATGTAGAGACAGAGTGAGCTGCTTGACTATCTCCAAAGCACCATGTGCAGGCATCTCCCTGACCAGCTTGTGATGGATGCTTTGGAGTGTTAAACCCCCCAAAACTGACAGAAGCCCTTGAGTCAGTGCAGCAGCGATGCTGAGGCTGGTGCCTCAGAGGAAGGGGTGAAGTAGAGCCACCTCTGCATCATGTAAATTGCTCGGCAAGGCCTGTGCTCCTCACCAGCTCATGTTCTCACCCATCTCCACACAGCTGTCTGCTCCCAGGAGGCCATGACAGGGCCCTGCCGGGCTGTGATGCCTCGTTGGTACTTCGATCCTAACAAGAGAAAATGCATTCGCTTTATATATGGAGGCTGCGGAGGCAACAGGAACAATTTTGAGTCAGAGGAGTATTGTATGGCTGTGTGTAAAAAGATGAGTAAGTCCTGCCTCCCACTGGCCTTTTACAGCTGGCCACTGTCTGTCTGGCGTGTGGTGTCTCCTCCTCCTTGCCTTGGGCAGTAGAGGACCTGTCTGTAGCTTATCCCTTTGGTTCTGGTGTCTGTCCCTTTGCAGCAGTCTCCTCCTGTCTCCGCTCCCCTAGGTCTGTAGGGTGATTGTTCCTGGGGAAAGTGGCTCTTATGATATGCTGTCTGTGCTCCCTGGTGACTTGCAGCTCTTGCTGAGCGCTCAACTGTCCTCTTCCAGATCTATAGCAGGGACCAGGGGCTGTCTCTGACCTCTTGCCTAACTGGCTTTTTAATCAAAATACACGTAAGGAAACCCTTGCTTTCCTGTCGTGTTACCATGCATATGTTCGATAGCAAGTCCTGAAAAGCAGACTGCTGTTCTCCTGGTAGTAGGCATTTTCTTGCTATTTTAATTTTGGAAAATATCAAACAAGTAGTATAGAATTCAGATTCCCATTTTCAGCTTGGTATGAAATACGAATCACAACTCAATCCCTGTGTTTTTGAGTGCTTAAGGTTTTTGGCACCAATTTCGACTGGCTTTTATGTCAGATGATAAAACTACCAAAACCATTTTAACCTCCTTATTAATCTTATTGTTGAACTCCAGCACTTCCACTTCAGCTACCATTAAAGCCTTTTGAAAGGCTTTTTGTGTTATCTGGGGCTTGGCAGCTTGACTATACAGCCATAATCCTGTTTACAAAATGTGCTTCATGCAAGTGCTTTAGATTGGGCTGATCTAACTGAGGCGGTGAAAGAAAAGATGTGGATGTCAGGAGCTTTTTGTACAAAAGTTTGTCCTGTTACAGAAGGATTTGGGGCTGGGAAGAGAGTTCTGTGTGTCCAAGCCTGGTTCAGAAATGCCAGGAGCAGACCAAGAATATGGGACTGATACGACATTGTCCCTTGCACACAACAATAGTGCCTGTGTTGTATGTTGTCATTATTTTCCCTTAGTTAGAGGGAAGGTTGGTGGATGCCGTGCATGCTAAACACTTACCCAGTGTTCATGCTGAAGTGCCAGGTATTTTTTTTCTGAAATGTGCTGTCTTTAATGATGTGTTGGAGGTTTTTTCCACCCAAATAACTAATATGGATGAGAGGTTGCCCTAACTGTCCCTTCGGGCCCTCCCTCAGGCGAAGGGCAACAACAGAGAGCATCATGTTTGCCACAGATCTTTCAGAAAGGCTCTGGGATGTGTAGTTTCTAGAACTGTAGCAAAGGAACATGTTCCACACTTCCTGAACTGCAGTATATAGAATACAGAGCCCCTGACGTGGATTCTGCAGATGCTTGAAGTTTGTCAGTTCTGAAATTTTGTTTTTCCCCTTGTCGCATTTGGATGTCTTGAAGTTACAAACCGTCCAGTGTATTAGACAAGTCACTTTGTCACACTCAGCCTGCTTCTGTTGCTGTCTCGTCTAATATCATTGCCTGCAAGTCCTGCATGGTGCATCTGGTAGGAAAGGTAGGTTTGAAGTGTAAAATGCTGGTTTTGTGCAGATTTATTGTCAGGCTCTCTAATCATGTTAATGGTGGCTGGAGCCAGCTTATCAGCGAACAGCTAATGCACAGAATGTCACTTAAACCATCCAAAGCCAATGTGGAAGGGAAGGGGAAAGTTCTTTATCCTGCCATGCTGGGCTCTGTGTTTCTGGAGCTGAGTGCTGCTCACCTCAGCACTGAGCAGGCGAAACAGTGCTGGGAGCTATGGTCATCGCTGCCATTTGGGCTGATGGAGCTGATGTTGGACAGAAAATTGGCACCATAAAGATTCCAAAATGGACTCTGGAAGGTGGCGATTCAGTAGGCTCAGCTTGCCAGGCTATTAATTAGGCAGGCATGGAGATTCCTCTCTCTGCCCTCTGCAATCCAGGATTGTGGGTTTCTGATGCTCTGCTTACCTTTCCCTCTTCATGCAGTGCCAACTGATGATGTAGATGTCTACTTTGAGACCCCTGCTGATGACAATGAGCATGCCCGCTTCCAGAAGGCCAAGGAGCAGCTGGAGGTCAGGCACCACAACCGCATGGACCGGGTAAGTGTCAGCCTTCAGGCTTTGCGCTGTGCGGTTGTTCATGTGTCGGGTTGCTGCCCCTTTTTTACTGGAAAAATTGGTGGAGAAGTGACTTGCTTTCCAGTTTCCAGCCTTCTCTGTGTTTCTTTCAGTATGACCGCACCATGGCAGTCAGTTTTTTATTTCTCCAGTGTGGGGAGAGAGGAATTAGATTAGATGCTGGGAAGAAATTCTTTACTCAGAGGGTGCTGAAGTCCTGGCACAAGTTGCCCAGAGAGGTTGTGGATTCCCCATACCTGGAAGTGTCTAAGGCCGGGTTGGACAGGGCTTGGAGCCATCTGGTCTAGTAGAAGGTGTCCCTGCCCATGGCAGGGAATGGAACAAGATGAGCTTTAAGGTCCCTTCCAGCCCAAACCCTTTTGGGATTCTGCGAAGCTTGGCTTGTTGCTCAGAGGGATTAAGTGCTAGGTTTAAACCCCACAACAGCTCTTTTGTGCCTTCAAAAAGCCAGGCTGTGCTAGGATCTGCCTGTGAAGGCAAATTAGCTCATAAAGATCAGATTTAAATTTGTGTCTTGTTCATGTGTTCTGTCCTTTTTCTGTCCAGGTGAAAAAGGAATGGGAGGAGGCAGAGCACCAGGCTGTAAATCTCCCCAAAGCAGAAAGGCAGACTCTGATCCAGGTAAGAATTGAAGGACCTAAAGAGGAAAGTTACTGAGAGAGATTGCAATATTCAGAGCCAAAAGACAACTGAGATGCAAGAACAGCCTTCCTGCTCTGTCAGCAGCTGCCTTTTAGAGGAGGCTTGATTCAATTGCTTGCTTTGTTCTTAAAACTGGAGATGATCTGATACTATGCCAGGTCCTTTCCTAGATACACTAGTAGAAAGTGATCTCGCCCCTCAAGCGTAGCAACAGCAGAGCCAAATTGTAATTCCAGACCTTTGGCCTGTTTGCACTAACCACTGGCCTCAGAGCCTGATTCAGAGTCAGCCCTGGCTCTCTTGATACACATTTCCTGCTCGGGCAGACTTAGTGAAAACTGCTTAGACAGCAGATAAAGCTGGTGTGCTGCCAAAATGCCAATCTTGTGCCTTAGGAGGAGAGTTCAGTTGGACTGTGAAGTTAATCAGGGGTTTTCGCAGTGTGGGATCATTAGGGGAAGGCTCTTCTGGCATTGACAACTCTGTGAATTTCTCTCAAACCAATATCCAACTAAGTGACTGACTCCAGCTTTTAAGCCCACTTCGGATTTTATCCTGGAACGCAGTTTTCTCTCTGCATTTTTTTAATAGAAGTCACTGTTTGGAACTATGTGCAAATCCACGAGTTTGTCATTATCTCTGTTGAAACATAACACTTAGTGGACTATTCTGGTTTGTTTGGAGATGAGGGTTATGACCTTTCTAAAAGAATGGAGAGAGATTTGATCTGAAGGCATGCTGATGGAAAATTTCCTATGCAATACCTTTGTAAACTTTTGCAAATTCAAATTAATGGCTCCAGGCTGAAGGGATCAATCCTGTTTTCATATTGCAGGGTCGAGGGCAAGAGTTAATATTGTGTCAGTTGTTTAGTACAGCCTGGAATTCCCAGCCCCAACATGGGCTTTATGTGCAAGGTCCATTTCCCTCTTCATTTCCCTTTGAAATGGCTTCTGAGGGAATTTTAGAAGGCAGATTGTCACCACTGAATTTGCAGAGATGAAATCTGCATCAGCATTTCTCCATGCCTTTCTCTCCTAACTGTAAATGGGTTGCATATGGAGTTTGACAGTCTTCATTAGTTCTGAAGGGTTACAGGAGTTGTTGGTCACATGGTGCATTTCACACAGATTACTTTCTTTGCTCTAGCACTTCCAGGCCATGGTGAAATCTCTGGAGAAAGAAGCAGCGAGTGAGAAGCAGCAGCTGGTGGAGACTCACCTGGCTCGTGTGGAAGCCATGCTGAATGATCGCCGTCGCATCGCCCTGGAGAACTACCTGGCTGCCTTGCAGGCTGACCCACCACGCGTGAGTTTCTTCCCAGCACATTTGTCCGGTAGGATGGCAGGTGGGAATGTCTTGGTGAGAAGATTGCGTGTCACTTGCAGAAACTGGGAGTTGGTTCCTAGGAAAGCTTCTGCGTTGTGGAAGTTGGTGCTGCAGACTCAGCAGTGGGTCTGTAATTGACTCTCTCTCCTTCCTGCCTGGGGAAAAAAAGTCTGCTTTGTTTGGTGTCCGTAAGGCATGGTTCGTAAGGTATGGTGTTCTGAGTCATACAGATTTAAAATTTAATGTTCTGAGTCAAACAGGCTTAATTTAAAAAAAAAAAAATCTAGGGAGTGAGTGCAGGTGGCAGATCTGTCCAGCACCAGAGTAGGCTCACACCTGAAGTGCTGTTTTCTGCTGCGGGTTTGGGTTGACTCCAGTGGTTTGACCTGTTCCTGCTCCTGCCCTGCAGCCGCACCGCATCCTGCAGGCCCTGAAGCGTTATGTCCGTGCCGAGAACAAGGACCGGCTGCACACCATCCGCCACTACCAGCACGTCCTGGCAGTGGATCCGGAGAAGGCTGCGCAGATGAAATCCCAGGTATGAGGGAGTTTCTGTCAAGGGAGCCATTGTTACCCAGCCCTGGCTGTCGGAGGCTCTGGAAGCTGTGTGTTGCTGGGTGCTACAGAAGCTTCATCCTTGTGGAGCTCTCCCTCTCTCCTACGCTTGCTTCCTGTCACCAGATACATTCCCTGCATGGTTTCCCTTGGTGCTTGACTCAGTATTAAAAATTGAAACTGATTTATATGTTGTTAGTCACACTAACAAGTTGAGAGGTTTAGAACTAGGTCAGTATCAGTTCTGTGTTTCCTTTTATCAAACACCCCTGAAATTATTTGCTGGGGACTTGGTTGTCTTGAACAGACTTCACTTCACTTCTTCCAAGTGTCTACGTGTTTCGTTCTGTAGGCTTGTTCTTCGTAGCGCCTGTGTTTGGGGTTTGTGTGAATTCTCTTGTGCCTCTGCAGAGTTACTGCCTGGTTTCCAAAGTATAATTCTTAACCCTTTCCAAGCACTTGATCATTATCGTTTGCTTTATCGGAAAGTCTGTTTTTGATGAGTTTGTTGTACCATTGCACTGTATTTTACTTCTGAGCAGCCAGAAAATCCTTTTCTTTCTGCTGGGTAGTGCATGTGAATATGCTACTTCAAACCTGGTCATTGTACTTGTAAGAGGACTTGCAGATACTCCGCTGATTTTTGGAATTATGTCCTGATACTTGTTTTCACTTGTTTTAAAATGGGGAAAGATGTGCTGAAAGGCCCAAATGATGGAAAATTCAAATCAAGAATGGCATGTTAACAGTGAAAGATCTGTTTGGAAGAACCTTTCTTAGGTTCAGAGAGAACTCACTGTCCAGTTGCAGCTTTAGGAATGTTTTCCTAGTCCCAGTTTGTGGCTGGTATGCTGCTTTGGAGTGTCTTTGAATTCTGCAATGCATGAAAGATGAGCAAGAAGAAGGAATGGAGAGCTGTAGGGAGACAGTGAAGTGGAGCGCATCCAGTGCTGCCAAGAGGAAGAAGTAGGCACTGAGGAAAAAAAATGCATAAAAAACTGTATAACC
Source organism: Ifrita kowaldi (assembly GCA_013398055.1). NCBI lineage: Eukaryota > Metazoa > Chordata > Aves > Passeriformes > Cinclosomatidae > Ifrita > Ifrita kowaldi. Next base: position 77,064 of record VZRS01010574.1, on the reverse strand, counting down.
AGGAGATGGAAATGTCCTGGGTTAAGGGTAGGACAGGGACTGTAGCCTGTTGCTGTCGCCTCTGGTGAGGGGCAGAGTGGTGTCACAGTGATTTTCCAGAAGCAAACATCCCACTGGGAGGTGGCAGATTCCATGGGTTCTACATTGTTTCTGGGTGCTGGCAGTGTACCTTCACCTCACGTCTCCTGGTTTCCCACTGCCTGCGGGATTCTTGTTAAATTGCACGTCCCCAGGGGGAGTGGTGGCAACTGTGGTGGTTATGATGGTGCTTGGCTCTCCATGTGGAATTCATGGTCACATTTTCAGAGACACATCAAACACAGCCTGGGCCAGCACTTTGTTCTGCTGCTGCCACAGCCCAGGATGGAGTGTGTGAACTGTGTTCTTCAGCTAAACCCGAAACAGTCCTTAATTCATTCTGAAGGCCGCTGCAGTGTCAACAAATCAACATGCGAGGGATGTGGGTGGTACCGTTCAATTTCCATTCCCTTTACTTTTCAGATGCACTTTAAGCTCCTCAGTCGATTCCCTTGACTGACAAGCTGCCACATGCAAAATTAAATTGTTTTCATCCTTGCTCTTAAAGGTCAGGCACACATCAGACTGTGAAACAGGTCCATCTGACTCTGACATCTTTTTGCAATGTTTGGCCATCCACATAAATATTTTACTTGCTCTCCATGATCCCTGATTATGCAGCACCCTCTTCAGGTCAGGCCTGACTTCACCGCTGGATTTAATGTGCTTGGGAGGAGTGATTTGAGCTTGCCCAGAGCTTGAATGTATTTCTCAAAGGAAGGGAGAACACTGCTGCCAGTGAGTGGGTGTAGGACAAATGTAATGCCACAGTCGGTTTGAAAGGCACCTTTGTTCTGAAACCAGAGCTGATAAAATACCCTGTCTGCTCCTTTTGGCTGTATCTTTTCTAGCAGTCAGGAATGATAATCCATTTAATAAAGCACTCACTTGTAGCTGCAGGAGATGGATTATGACTGTATATGGGAAATACCAGCTTTGGTGGCATTTTAGTGTTTCCAGTGGAGAGCTGGTTACAGTGAAAGCCAGCTGAATCCTCTCTCACTCCCAACATCTCCCAGACTTCTGATACACTGTATACAGACAGCCAGTTCCAGTGAAGTGTGAGAGCATCAGTCAGAAAATTGGACCGGATGGATCTGTGTCCCCTATTGCTCTATTGCCGTGGCAGATCCACCAGTAATAGATATTTTATTGAGCAAGGAAAGAACTGGTACTGTGTAGTGGCTGACAGTCTTAGCTTACTCCAACACACTCTTGTGCATCTGCAGGTGATGACACATCTTCATGTGATTGAGGAGCGGATGAATCAAAGCTTGTCTCTGCTCTACAAGGTGCCATATGTGGCTGAAGAAATCCAGGATGAGATCGGTGAGTGTGTGTGCCAGCCCCTGTGCTGCTGTCTTAAGACTCTAAGTTTTTATATCCACTGAGCTCCCAAAAGATTGCTATCTCCTTTGAGGGAGTGCCCTTGACAACAAGCACTTGGGCTCAGGGAAGGTACTCTCTGGATGTTACAAAACAACCAGTCAGAATAGCTTGTTCCCAAGAATTTTAACTGTCCATTTAAAAAAAATCAACAATGTTCAGAATAGCAAAGCTGTCTCTCTAAGGGAGATTAAAAAGATCTGTGAAAAAAACTCCAGATGCTTGCTCCCTTTATAGTTTAATCCCGTCTTGCCAAAACCTATTGCCACATCAAACCTCTTGGCCCTTATTTGAATGTATTTCTAACCAATGCCTTTACTGAGAATTCCAGATGAGATAGGCAAGATAAAATAATCTGGCAGCCCTGAGCAGTGTTCCTCTGCAGCCCTGCCTCAGCCTGGTTCAAACTGTCTGCCCCTCTCTGTCCCTGCCAGGTTTCATGCAGTTTGTGTAATAATTCCTCTTACTCCTTTCAGATGAGCTGCTTCAGGAGCAGCGTGCAGACATGGATCAGTTCACATCCTCCATTTCTGAGTCCCAGGTGGATGTCAGAGTGAGCTCTGAGGAGAGTGAAGAAATTCCCCTGGATGGCAAGCCTTTCCACCCGTTTCAGGTGAAAACCTTCCCAGCCTTGCCTGAAAGTGAAGGTATGTGGAACTGAACATTGGGTTCACTGGTGGTTTTCCTTAGACAGTAGGCTCAGCTGGAACAGGGAAAGCTCCATCTCTCTGGGTGATGTAGAGTAAAGCAGTTGCCCTGACAGGACCCCTCACTCACTGGAGAAGCAGTTCTGCGAGTAATGTCTGCTGAGCTGCTGTCTTGATTTTCTAATTCTTCTCTTTGCAAAATTGTCCTGTTTTTTCATTTTGTAGCGAGTGTTAAGTTTTCACAGTGTGTCTTGACTCTGGAATTAATTTTCAGTCTTTAACAAAAACGTTCTTGTGTAGTGTTAAATCTTTGTGCTGTGACCTGCTGAAGGGCTGCAGGAATTCCCCCTTTTTTTTAATACATACATCTATTTTTTTGTATCATTGGGTGTTGACAGCTGCTGTGTGCGTGTGTATTTATTTTAAAAAGGCTTGAACAGAGTCCTGAGCTTAAAGCTGTAGACCAAAAGCTTTTCCCAGGGTCTGAGTCAGAAATCATGCACAAGGCTTTTTTCCTTTCTCTCTTAATCTCCTTTCTCTGCTATTTTTGTTTTTGTTTTCCCTCCTGCTAGATCCTCAGCCGGATTTGTACCATCCAATGAAAAAAGGTTGGTTCTAAGCTGCTCCCTCACAGTGCTTTCAATCACTCTCCTACCTCCTCAGTGTGTTTGATAGCTTCATTTTAGTTCCATACTCACCTTGATTTTCATTTCTGTGCTTTCGCTTAGATCAGTAATGTTCACTTTTGCTTGTTTAGGCCTAGTGTCAAAGAAGCCAGCTGGTCTGAGCATCTAACTGTGTGTGTGTTCCTCCCTAATGGGCTCACTAGGGTCTCAGAGTGCCTGGAGTGGCTCTTAGCCCTTGGGAAGGGTGGCCTTGGCCATTGTCTGCAGTGCTTTGCATCTCTCCATGTGTGGCACTTCTCAGATTAAACCCTGCAGTGCTTGTGGGGAATAGTCCAGAGGCTCTTCTGCCTGTTGTGGAACCTGTCCTTGATGCCCCATGATGCCACTGAACTAGGGATGAGTGTTCTTCAGGACACAGGCTGTTTGCCATCTGAATGTCCTTACAGAGTGCAGCTAGTATGGGACAGATAAATCAGGAGATTCCTCCTCCGTGTTTGTGCTTTCCTTGACATCACCTTCCCACATGTAGCATCTCTCCATACCAGCAAAGTGTGTGTGGTTTTCCTTTTCTGCCTTAGCTCAAGCTTAATTCTGCAGTAGCTCAGTGCCTGGCTAAAAAGGGGCTTTAAGAGCAGCATAGAAATATTAGCATTAAATAATGTCTCTGTTATTGATATGGAATCAGGGAAAGATTAGTAGAAATGGGAGGCTCTTGCAGACTAGTGCTACGTGAGCTGTGTGTGGAGTAAACCCAGTTCTTTAATCTGCCTTTGGTTCCAGACATATTGTGTAGATCTCAAAGGAGAGCAAAAGATTTTGCTAATAACCATTTCATGTGAGCACACATAGTTTTGTAACATGGTGAGGGCTAAATGGCTTGAAACTATTCTCATTATCTGTGTTTCTATACAAATGTAAGTCACCTTCATCCCTCTTGTGGAACAGTGTATAGCCAATTCAGTGTGCTGACTGCTCTGGCAAGAATTGGGACAGACTTTAGTTTGAGTTTTATTTATTAAATTTTTGAACGACTGCTTTGTTGACTCGAAGATGACAAATTTGTGCTCGTTCTTCCTGTCTGGGTAAATATAAGAGTCTTTGATGACCCGGGGACAACGATTGTCCTACACATATTCCTTGTCTCCCTTCCCTTTACGTTGAATTGCTTGAGGGCTTCCAGGGAGTTTTGGACTGGGGGGAGTGATTTTGTGCAGGTGCGTGCTTTTGTGTTGGTTTTTTTTCCCTGGGAGGTATATAATTTAAACTGTGCCTTTGAGCTGCATGGAACTGGGTCTGTTACTTGGTACAGCACCCTGAGACAAGCAGCAGAACTCAGTGCAGCAGCTGAACTCTCAGCCCTGGAGACTGTTGGGTTGGCTCCTGAGACTGGAATACAGCAACCATAGGCCAAAAGCTGACCCAATAGTTCTGTACCAACTATTTGTGGCTGGTCTCTCCTGAAAATCCCAATCATTGACTTCCATAACAACATGACCTGCTTCGACAGTTGTGAGAAGTCAGACTGGCAGTCTTGGCTGTGCTTGGAATCTGATTACTGCCTCCAAAGAAAAATGTGATGCACTAAAACCTGAGATGCTTCATAGTCAAATGTTATTTCTGTGGCATTTTCAGGCAATAAAAGCTTGTCACTGTAAAAATTTGCCTTGGAGCCAAGTAGCCTCTCCTTGCATCTCATCAAAGACCATGCTGCCAATTCCAGCAGCAGTTGACATAATGTCTTGGGCACCTTGCAAGCTCAGCAGTTTGTGCAAAGTGGGGGGTTTGCAGTCACCAGCAAAGCCTGAAGTGCTATAGTAGAACTTCCCCCACATTGGAAAGATCCCACTGCAGATTTTAGGCATCACTGTCCTGCTTTTGTACTAGTGTGTGTCACAGGTCATTACATTGTTCCTGCCACCAGTGGAACACTGGTGTTCTCCTAACATGCCGTCTGGTCAGGGCAGTTTGCATCAGACTCTCTTACTGATCTGATCTATTTATAAACACTTCGGATCAAAACAGTTTATGTAGAGCCTTCTGTTAATTGATATTCTTCTCCTGAGCCAGTGCTGGCTCCAGCCTGGAAATGGGGTAGTAATGTTCTGGTACAAAGGCTGGTGTAGTTCTCTGCTTCTCCCTTGCCCTGGGATTTATTGTTTCTGGGCTTCTGCCAGATATGGGACAGCAGCTCATTACAGATCCACACCGGGTGACCTTGGAATTCTCATTCCTGAGGCACTTGCTGATGCGCCTGATGCCACCAGAATGGGTCATGCTGACAGCACTCCCTGTGTGCTGGCTCTTGGCAGATGGATGTGTGTCCACTTCATGCAGGGTCACGGAGGGGTGTAGGTAACCCGGGGTGACACCTGCAGATGTCACTGCACTCAGTGTGTGTTACGCCTTGTCTGGGGCCATCTAACAGAAGCACTTAACGGTGCGGTTTGTCTGGATTGACACCTCAGCCTGATTCTGGTGATGAGTCCTGTCTGGTCCTCTCATTGCCACCTCATTTCCCCTCATTAACAGCCCTCCTAATCATTCGTCACTGTAGCTTGTGAGCTGCCTTCTGACACAGCAGCATGAGGACAGGTTTGTGCAGTTAAACACACGAGCCATGGCAGCTCTACGCAGAGTAGGTGACCCTTCCAAAATGTTCTTAATGACTGATGGGCTCTCCTTGCTCTTTTGGTGCAGGTTCTGGCATGACCGAGCTGGACGGGCTGATTGGCGCTGAAGAAAAAGTGATTAACAGCAAGAACAAGGTGGATGAAAATGTGGTGAGCTCTCCACCTTTATTTTGTGAAGCTAAACGTGCTGTGGACACTAATTAACAGCAGTGGCTTGTTTCCATGTCTCATTTCTGCTCACAGAATGTCAGTGTGTTCATTATCCATATGGCGTGGGGGAGTTGGTTTGGTGGCTATTGTAGGCTCTTAATACTGATTAGCATCAGAAGGGGGGGAGGGGAGGGAAGGAGAGAGCTTCAGATCTTTGGCTGTCTGAGTCTGAGAATTCTCTGATTTAGGAATATTTTTCCCAAGCAGAGACCCTTTGATGTCCCTTTACTTTCACTAGGTAGCTCACTGTCTGAACACACGGAATGCTGGTGTGTTCCATCTGTGTTCCCACTTACTTTTCATGGCAGGAGAGGCCTCACCTTCCTCTGAAGGTGAGCAACCCAGCAGGAATTGTCTCTATCCACAGTGTTAAGATTTCTCTAGGTTCTAGTGACAGCCACTTGGCCTCAGTTCCATGGGTTTAAAAAAATTAAAATGTGAGGTTTTGAGTTTCCTTTCAATACTGTTTTAAAGCCGCAGGTTAGATCTTACATGACAGAAATACTGGGTCCAAAGTTAAGACCTATTTTTTTATTGTTTTTTTCTTTGGGGCTTTAGTTTGAGGTAGTCTGGAGGTTATTAGTTGTAATACTATTTCTGGTGGCTGTTTAAGAGCTGGAGAACATTCTGTGCTGTTGAGAGCAGGGGAGAGATGGTAAGTGGTCCTGAGCCTTTGCTAGTGTTCATTAAAGGTCTCTTGTCTGTCTTCCTCTTCCTTCTCCTCCCTGTTTTGTGTGGATCTTTCCATAAAACCCTTTTGTGGCCATTTTTAGGTAATTGATGAAACCCTTGATGTGAAGGAGATGATTTTCAACGCGGAGCGTGTTGGAGGGCTGGTGGATGAGCCGGTATGTTTGTGGCTGCTGAATCCAGGGACTGGCAAATTCCTAAAGCTGGAATTTGATTCCCATTTTTACTGAATTCAGGGTTTGGTGCCTGGATGCTGCTCTGGGGGCTCATGCAGAGTGAAACACAGTACAGCCCTTCTGCATAAAGATGTAAACAGTGAACAAACGTTAGATACTAACCTGACTCCTACTGCAAAAGTGTTTTGTGGGATAGGGAAGTGATGTGGGCCAGTGCCTGTCCAGAGGTACTAAGTGGGGAAAGAATTTTGTGTTTGTTATCCTTTCAATGGAATATTTAGAGGTGAAATATTTGGGGGTGGAATACTTAGGGGTGAAATATATACACTGTCTAGTGTATAATCAGTCGTAGCTCGATACCACAGGTGATCAAAGACCTTACTAGTGGCCATGGTTTAGGTTTGTGTTCAGCAGTGCATCTCCCTCATTGTTCTTCCTCAGCCTGCTCTGTTTTCTTCCCTCCAGGATAATGACAACTCCCTCCGTGATGACTTCAGCTTCAGCAGCAGTGCCCTTATTGGGCTGTTGGTGATTGCTGTTGCCATAGCTACTGTTATAGTCATCAGCTTGGTGATGCTGAGGAAGAGGCAGTATGGGACCATCAGCCATGGAATTGTGGAGGTGAGAAACAGCTCCATAACCAAGGATGAAAATAGTCAGTGTTGAATCACATGTTGTGTGTGGCAGTAGAGGATGGCAGGAGCTTCCAGGCCATGGACAGTTCTGCTCCTGGCTGGGTAGGAATTAACCCTGTCCCTGTTGACACCACCACCGCTCGTTCCTCGGTGTGCAGGTGCCAGTCCCTGGTGTGCCGTGCTGGCACCTGCCACTCCATAGCTGCATTTGCTTATCACTAGGATTCAGTTAGGCTTCCCTGGCTGGCTCAGGGTAGGATTTAGCAGTAAATGAGCTTTTCAGACAATATCTTTAGCAGGGCAGTTAGTCAGTCAATCCACAGCAATTTGTCCTCCTGGCTAATTGACGATTAAGATGTCATAATTGGCCAAACGCTAAAGAGCAGCTCCTTCTTCCTTGCACATTTCTAATGACAACTTAATGGAGCACAGAGAAAGCTGCTTTTCCCTGTGCCCCACCCATGCAGGAGATCATAACAACCTCTTTAATGATAGAAGTGGGTCCCTGATTTGCAGTGTTGGCTCAGCAATGACAGATTTGTGAGGACATCCCCACAGGGGATTGGGTGGGCAGGAAGCATCAGCTCCTGAACGAGCAACTTCACTAAACAACTTACCTTTTGCAGTTTACCTTTTTTCCCTGTTTACTGCTTACCATGGTATTCATTCAGTGTTTGTCTGTTGCCTCTTGTTCTGTGGAATCAATCCTGGGAGTTTCTCCTTGACCAGCATCGTGTGTTTTTTCCAAAGGTTGACCCGATGCTCACCCCTGAGGAGCGGCATCTGAGCAAGATGCAAAACCATGGCTATGAGAATCCCACTTACAAATACCTGGAGCAGATGCAGATATAAAAGAGATGAAGATAGAATAGCCCTGATGGGAAAAGGTGTGGGGCAAAGGGCCAAAGTGGTCCAGTGTTTTGGATCAACTACTGACCAACAGTTGCTTCAAGAGGACTTCATCTTACATTCAGAACTCCTGGATCATTAAGACTATAATTACTACTGTAGAGTTGCAATTTCCATTCTTTTAAATGGGTGAAGAAATGATAATATAACAATATGATATATAAATCTCCTTAAATGGGAAAAATGGATCTATTGCAGATATTTGACTGAGATGTAGTTTTCTTTTTTTTTTAAAATAATCTGAAAAATACCAGTTCTGTTGTACTGTTGTCTGATACAAGCTCTATATATATAAAAATGGAAAATGTTGATTTTTTTTTTCTGATAGACCACCTGTATATTGAGGGTCGTTTGTACCAGCCCACCTTGAAAAAAGGAGACAATTGTGGCTCTTCAGTCATTTTGGCTTTTATATATAAAACAGTATTCTTTTTTTCCTTTTTTTTTTTTTTTTAAAGTGAATTTCACTGGGAGTTGCAAAGAGATTAATTTAGGGATAGGAGCTATTACAGCATAAGCAAGGAAGCAATTTGGAATGGTAACTAACAAAATTCCTTATAATGAGAAAAAAAAAAAGAAAAAGAGAAAAAAAAAAAGAAAGAACTCCATCCTCATATGCCAGTGGTGTGCACCCTGCTGCTTAGCAGCTCGGGCTCTAGGAATCAAGACTCCCTGGAGGCAAGGAGTTAAAAGGCTTCTAGCATCTCTGTTTATAGTTATTCTAGTGGAATGTTAGAACATGGTTTGTGCATACTGGGGTCTGCACATTCCCCTTTCAGATTCAGTTCTGCTGTAGAGTTGGAAGTTCTGGTATTGAATTGAAATCCTTTGTTCTCAGCCAGTTTCCTTCAGTACTCACCTGGCATTAACAGCCCCCTCTTGCTACTACTTTCTAATTTCCCCAGCTCTCCTGCCTCACCAACATGGTAAGTAGTTAAGAGCCGCGGGTTTTTGAGCCTCTGCATCTCCCTGGGTGATGTTGGGCCAGAAACGACAAACCACCGCAATAACTGGGACCTTGGGAGCTGACAAACACAGAGCTCTCTTAGCTGGGGAGGGAAGAGAGTGACACGTTGGGAAAGGGATGCTGCCTGCTTTAAGGGAAATGGGATGCATAGGCCCCAAGAAGACCAAGAGGGGCATTGTTCCACTCACCATCATGTCTTTGTAATGCTTGTATAGTTGGTGTTAATGCTCACGGCTTTTTTAGATCTGGAGGTTCTGGTAACCTGTGGTGTATTTTTTCTATTTTTCCTGTGACTTTATTTTTTCTTCCCCTTTCCGTGTTTCTTCCCACTATGCACAGATTTACCTGCAAACTCCTTAGTGTGGTCTGTGGGGAATGTACAAAGTTTAAACACATCAATAAACACTTTAACTTCCAGATCGTTTCTTCTCCTTATTCGTGGGCTCGTGTTAATTCCCCCTCCTCCCACCATGTCCTGCCAAACCCACAAGACCTTTCCCTGGCAGTGAGAAAGGACTGTTACAGATATTGATGTATAACCATGCCTGGAGTCTTTTGTGGTATTTCCAGATCCTGATGACCTTTGTGGAGAGGAGGAGGCAGGATGCTAAACCAAGGGCCTGGATCCTGAGTAGTGTTAAAGCAGCTGCTGGAACGCAGGTCGGGGAGAGCTGGGGCTGCTGCTCTCTCTGGCTGCTTGTGGAAGATCCTGCGCATGGTTCTCCCTCTTCCCAGGATGCAGGTGGCTGCTGGCACAGCCTGTGGGAGCGAGCAGAGCCAAGGCTCTCTGCGGTGACAAGCTGTTCCTGTCCCTGGCCATCCTCCTGCACTTCCTTGCGAGCCACAGGGGCGGGTGTGGTTTGCAGTGTGTGCTGGCTGTGTGCTCAGAGCCTGTGACACCCACAGGCCTCAGGACTGGGGCTGGGCAGAAGGACAGCAGGAAATCTTAAAATTCCTAGATATGAGGGCGTGGAAAAAGACCTCACAGTGACGCAGTTTCTGTGGATGCTTCTCGTGGATGGCCAGATCTGAAATAATTAAAGTCAAAGAGCCCAGGGCAGGAATCAGCTAATAATGGCTAGTGTTCACTGTATCGCTGCTGCTGCTGTTTTATGAGGGGAAATAACTGGTTTAAGTCTCTCTTCCAGAACACCCGAAACTAACAGCCTGTAAAGCTCAAAGCTGTTTCTGCTCCTGTGTGTCATCCCTCTCTATTCTTTGAGGTGTGAGAGATTCCTCCTCTCTCACGTCAGTGAAATGACCAAAGAGTCATTGCCACTTGAATGTCGTTTTAGAGGTCAATAGACAGAATTAATTTTCCTCTGTATTGATATGTGCAGTTCCCAATAGGTCTGGAGGAAGAGAGGGAGAGGAGGAAGCAAGAAGGTTTAGCAATTTTGAACAGGAAGCACTTGCATGTCCTGTTTCTCCTTAAACATGGGCTCCTTGGTTCCACTGGAACTTCCATATTCTGGTTAAATTATTCAGACGCCGAGGAAAGAGCAGATGCTGTCCTAGAAAATGCCATCTGTTGGCTTGTCACAACTACTTGGGAAAGAGTTTTGATTTTAAACTAAATTTATTTTAAAGTATGCCAAAGCATATCTGCAGCCCAAAGCAATTCTTGGACTGCACCCTCAGGTAGGGTGACCTGCAAGAGAAACAAATTACAGAGATTGAATTCCAGAATTGAATTTGGGTACTAGATTTTTCCTTTGATAAATTCTATTAGTCCTGCAAAATAAATCCATCAGGCTGGAATCAAAGTCTATTAATTCTATGCTTTGGCACAGACTGCCAAGCACTCGGGATCGATTCTTTAGGATGGATTTTGACCACGGCTTCTGAAAAGTTATGTTGAAACAGCTGCTTGAAGACAGATGCTAAGGCAGGTCCCAGATGTTCCTGGTGTCAGCTGTGCAAGCAAAGGGGCTGATCCCAGAAGGCCGTGGGGTAGTTTGGGGAAATATCAGCAGTTTCATGGCAATACGACACTTAAAATTAAATGATTCAGAGCACAGTGGAGCAGTTGGTTGGGGGAAGACTTGCAGAGTGTCATAGAGAGCTGCATTCCAAAAGAAAAACTGATTTTACAGAAAAAGTTCTTTAAGAGGAGCGGTGTAACTCTCTGGTGAGGAAACAAGATGTTTGAGAAGGGTCTTTGAGAATGCTGAGCAGAGGAAGTGCTGCGTCAGTTTGTCTCCCTTCTTCTGAAGCTGTTCGTAGCCCTTCTGCAAGGGCACAGTGATGGATGTCAAGCCTCTTCTGTGCACAGGAGCAAGTGGATGGAACGTGGGTGGATTGATTTTGCCAACCTTACTTGTCTCTGATGTGCAGAGCAACATTTGTGTTAAGTGTGGTTTTGATCATTCAGCCTCAGCCGACAGAAGAGATTAAAGGTGCTCATGAGGAGCTCAAAGAGGTGGTGATGCAGTGCCCAGAGCCTTTCCCTCTGTTACCCCATCAAAAGGTGACATTCACCTGATGGAGCACATAAACCCTCCTAATCCTTTGACCTGGGGTGTTTCAGGTAGATGTTTGAGAGCTGCAGGTGTCCTTTGGTCCAGCCTGAGTGTGGTGCTTAATGTTGGTGTCACCACAAGAATTTGGGTGGTCTCCAGAGTAGGTGCAACTCAGTCAGTGGCATCAGTGGCTTTGCTGTAGTGACAAAGGCTGCCAGATGTGCACAGTGAGGCACAACAGTGACAAACCAGAAAAAGACAGGTTTTTATAGGGCATAGGAGAGTAAGGTAGGGAGAGCGAGGGTGGGTGGAGCCATTCCTGCTTTCAGGTCTCAGTGGGACCACGTGCAGATCACCTGGCTGTGATCCTTAGCAGCAGCATGAGATGGAAGCTTCAGGGAGCTGTAAGGCAGCAGGCTCAAAATATGTTTCTCCAGTGCAGGAGTCAGACCATCCTTAATCTTCTGGGCGCCTCTCTGTAAATTCACATTTTTATCCCTGCAGGCACTGGTAGCTTTGCTGCAGAGGTGGGGAGAAGATTCTGCTGAGTACAGCACCTGTCAGAAACAAGGGTTTAATTCATGGATATGTGGTTCTGCAGGAGTGAGCGGGTTAAAAATGTGAGCATTTTGCTGTATTTACCAGTGACCTGTGTGGAGACTGTGCTTTGTAGCAGGAGCACTTAACCCCTGGCCCAGAGGCTCTCTGTGTGTGCTGCCAGGATGGGTTAATGCAGAATTTTATTTTCAGCAGCACTCTGCTCCTGAGAGCAATTTGAGAACAGGCTGTGGGCTGAACGAGCTGGTTGTTAAATACCGTCAGTCTCTGGATGGCATCAGGGAGGTTCCCTGGGCCCATCTCCAAACAGACTGTGGTGCTTGGAGTGTGAGGCTGAAGGTGGTGGGAGGGGCTGGACCTGAGGGAAGTGGTCCCATCTCCCCAGAATCTTGCCATGATGTGTGTCAGTGGGAGGGGGTAAAGACCCTTAAGGGGAGGAGATGATGGGGCAGAGTCTGTGGAACTTAATAATCTTCCTGAATTTCTGGGTCTGCCTGGAACAGCTTGGGGATGTCCCAGTTTTCTGAAGGCTTCCTCATCTTCCCATGTTAGAGCTTCAGGGAGCTCTGGGTCCCATAGCCTGGCTGTGCTGTGGGAAGGCAGGAGCCTTAGCCAATGTTCTGTTTCCATGCCTTAGTCTTCCCCAGATGATCCCTGGATGTGAGAGCAGAAGAAGCTGTGAATGATCCTCCTGGCATCCTCAACATCCTTGCAGTCTCCACAGCAACATGGGCTGGTCCAAATCCATCCTCTGGGCCTGGGCTGGAGGCCGCTCTGGAGGCAGGAAATTCTCAGGAGCGTCTCACCTGCTTTCATGTGAGAGCAGGGATTTTCTTCCTCCTCCTCACCTGCTCCCTGGGAACATTCCCTGGCAGCAGGCACATCTGTTCCCTCCTCTGAGTCCCTGCCTGCACACCAGGGGCTTTTCTCTGCCTGACTGCGCAGCAGGAAGTGAAAAACCTGAGACTTTGAATGTGTTTACTCTTGGCTTTGAACTTTCTGCTCATCCCATGTGTGTGTGGCTGTGAAAAAATCTCTCCCTGTAAAACATATTGCTCTGATGTTGAAGAGGCTGAGGGTGCTTCTAGTTCTGGTGCTCCGGACAGTGTCAGTGAGGGGTGAGGGAGATGCAGATGTTTGATTTGGATTTAATGTCCCTTATGGACTATATCGTAGCAGCTGTTTGGTGTACCCTCCTGCAAGGTCTCTGAGAGGAAGGGCTCTGCCTATGGCAAGCTCAAAGAAGAGGGAAACTCTGGTCTCTTGGATGGTGCCAGGGCGGATTTATTTTTTTTTAGCTGAAAGCACAGGCACTTCAGAGAAAGCACCAGCAGGGAGAAAGTGGTGTAAAGGCTTCTGAGCAGAGGGATTGGCTATCTCACCTGCTCCCTGGATGGCTGCTGGGATGGGGACTTGGCACAGACCTGCCATTCTGGAGCTGGGCTTGGTGCTTCCAGGATGTGTTTGTGAACATCTGGCAAAGAGGGCCAGTTCTTAGAGCAGCCTGGTTGAGAAGAGACCTTTCAGATTGGGCTTCAGTGTTGCTGCCTGGGTTTGCAGGGTGTGTGCGTGTGTGAAGGGGAGGGCAGGGGCTGTTCTCCTGTGTGCTGACCAGGGCCTCTGCTTCCTGCAGTGGAAAACAGAGCGGGGCTGGTTCTCCCGGGGCTAGCACTGCCTCGCCAAATGCAAGGTGAAGAATAATTGCTTTCTCCAGTGTGGTGGTTCAGCAGGGCATAATCCTGCAGCTGGTGCAGGCTCATGGAGAAATGAAGGCTGGAAGGGACTTCTGGAAGGCATCACACTGACCTCCCAACTTGGGTCAGAACAGGTCCCTGGGTGGTAGAATGTAACGCTGCCTTTTTCAGCAGCAGCTCTTCTGCTTGTATCCATGGTTTTGGGGCAGGAAAAACTATGTGAATTATTATCTGAGGTCAGAAATGTCTAAAGGTGGATCCCTACTCCACCTTGACATCAGGCCACAGGAAAATATCCTTTTCTCCTCCTCTGGGCAAGTTTATTTGTGTGTAGCCCTTTTTCTGGGGCTCAGCCCTTGCTGTGCCATCTTCTGGTGTCACTTTTTTGGATGTAACGGGATCATCTGCTTTAGATTTTGTGTTGTCCTGTGAAGATGCAGTTAATGGACACAAGTTTTCAGCAGGCACGAGGAAGGAAACACTCCTTGTGTCCGTGTGAGTATTTGGATGCTGGAAAAGAAATAAACTGTAGGTAAAGTAATGATCCAGCCGTTCTGTTCTGGGATGGATTCCCCATAGTCTGAGGGTTTTTGAGAGCTGAATTTTGGGTTTATCCCTTGCTGGTGACACAAGTAAGTTACTAGAGCTCACTCCATGTACTGAGAATCAAGAAGTAGACTGGGACTATCCCAAGGCTTGGTCACAGATCCAGCCTTCAGCTATTCCAGGTGCTTAATTAATAATCCTTTTTGTACAGATTATGTGTTTAGTGCCTTTCTCTGCTCATAATTCTGGGAATGTTGTTTGTTTTGCCTTTTCCTAATTGCTTTCTCCTTGTTTTGAATAGTGAACACCAAAATCAGCTTTTTGGGTTGAAGTATCCATTGTTTTTCAGGATGCATCAAGAACTACAAGCCACAGATGAGAAAAGTCCTTGTAATTTAATTTCGGGCCTATTTGCTCAAGTTTATTTTTAAAAAATCAGATAATACTTGAATTTCCAATGGCCTAAAATGAGTAGTGGAACTGAATCTTGAATCAGTTTTTGCTCTGAATCACACTGAGGTTAGATGGTGCATTTATTCCTGTGCTGTCAGTTCATATTTTTCCAAGGGTAGTTGAGGATGTTCAAGTGTTCTTTACTTTTACAGACTGTACATATATGTAAATATATATTTATTTTTATATATATATATATATATAAACTATATATAACTTGGGATGTGTCCATCCACCACAACACTTTACTGGTATATTTGGAATATCTTGCTGAAAAAAGGAGCTTCAGAGTGGAAATCGGTGATTTTTTTCTGTGAAGGACTTAGAATTTGGCTCCCTTGAAAGAATTTTTGATATTCTGTGTTTTTGGATGCTAATAAACCAGAGGACCACAGTTCCAGGTAGTTGGTGTATTACGTCTTTTACTGGGGGGGCTTTTTAAAAAAATGTATGAACTCTAGGGGAAGGGGGGCTGCAATTTTCATTTTTACAGTAGTAAACGGCAGTGGTTTGGAGTTTGGCTGGGGTGGGACAAGTCTGGGGGCAGCTGATGGTGTTTGGACTTTTTATTTTTATCTTAAAATAAAAATATATTTAAAAAATAAAAAGTAGAAGTGAAAATATAAAAGTGAAAATGAAAGCAAAAATTAAAAGGTGAAAATTAAAGCAAATAACAATAAGTGAAAATAAAAGTAAGCAAAGCTTAAAGCAAAACTTAAAGCAAAAATTAAAAGTAAAGCAAAAGTTAATTTTAAAAAATAAAAGTAAAAATAAAGTATGTTAAGGCTGTTGTGTTTGGCTTGTACAAAGATCCTGTGCACTTGGTCTAAATCATCTTCAATTGTGAAGCTTCTCCCCTTCCAATTAAACACAAAACATAGAATAAACATTCTCTGCCCAAACAAGAACAGGAATTTCTTTGAACACAAACCAGCTTTACAGTCATGTTTACACATCCAGTGCTGTCTGAGATGCTGCAGCTCTGCTGTTAAAGCTGGTCTAAAATACAAAACTGGTTTCTACAGGAGCTCAATCAAGTAATCCATGTGCTCAAGTGATAATTAATCAATTGGTTAAACTGCTACAGCTGTGCCTCCAGAAGTTAAGATGGGAAGTGCATCTCCAGTTCTTATTTTGCCATTTAAATCTAAACTTTACTTGGAATTCATTACAGAGCACCAGGAAACTTAAACTGTACACAGACATCTACATGGTAACCTAGTTTTCCTTCAGTCAACAATTAAAACCAGCAGCTGAGTGCTTTCCATGCTTCATTGGATCCCTAGGAAAGACAAGGATTTTGGGTCAACTCCTCTTTTCTGCTCCCACCTTCCAAAGACTTCTGTAACAAAAATGTTTTGATACAACATTTAGTTAAAGAAGAAGTACAGCACAACACAAAAGTTTCTTAGACCTAAAAAACTCTCTCTCTTTTAAACCCCTAAACCCCTCTTTCAAAGCCAACTAAAACTCTCTTTAAAACCAAACAAACTCACACTTACGGCCCTGTGTAGAACATTTCACAATCTAAGACAAATACTTTGAATATCAAGATAAATTAAATCAATTTCACATTTACTTAAGAATAAAACCTCCTGTTTCTGTGACACTGCTGGGGCTCAAGGTGTAGTAAAGACCCAGCCCCAGCTTGGCCAGGTAGAAATTTTTTCTGATAAATTGCAGAATTAGGTGGGTTTTGTCCATTGTGCTGCGGATAGAACCTCCCAGTGTGGAAGAAACAAAGGAAGAAACAACAGCTGCACCATGCCCATCGCATGCCAGCAGCCCACAGGGGGAAAAGAGAACCACCTAAACCCAGCGCAATAGGACATTTTTCCCACCCCTTCATGGCAGCACTCACCAGGTGATAGAGCAGCTGGTGAAGCACTGGTAGCACATTGTAAAGCAGCACATCAGGTCAGCAGAACAGATGTATCACAAATATGCTGCAAAGCAAATAAAAATTATGTTATTTGATAGGTTCAGCACCTCTCTCCTGTGCTTACACATGAATGAAGGAACTACATACTTTACTTTCCAACACTATAACCCTGAGAAATGAGGGGCAATTAAAGTCACCAGTAGAGGAAGATGAACAAGACACAACTGCTGTTCTTTCAGCATCCCAGCACCAGCTCTGGAGAGCAGCTTTTCCAGGTTTTGCTGCACTATTGATGGCTTAAATTGGGTTTCCAAGTAGCACTGGCAGCTCATTGTTCAAATCCAGGTAACTCATCTTTTAATCCAGGTAATGCAGGCCCCCACCATGATATCACCATAATCGGGTATTTCCCCCCAGCACATACAATCAAACCAGAGGAAAGTATTGGATAGTGATATTAAGCATTGGAAAAACCTTTCTTTATCTTTATACCCAACTTTCAACTGAGGCAAGAGAGCAGAGAGAAGACTGGGTGCTGTTGCAGTTGGAGACTCCAAAGACGAGCTCAGGTTTGCTGAGGTGTCCTGAGGACAAAAGGTTCACCAGATTTTAGCAGTTGCACCAAAGATGTTTCCAAGTTGCTTTCTGGAAATCAGTAGAATGTGTAATCACCATATCATCAGACTCCACTGTGCTGAGAATGACGCTCTTTGTGAACTCAAAACACCTCACAGAACCAGCAGAAACTGGGCATGATGAGGCATCTTAATGTCAGCCTTAGCACTCACACAGTGCATGAATCACCTCATGGCCTGCTGGGAAAATAAATATTATTAAGGTTAATAAACAGGGAAATTTGTTTGGTGAAACACATTGGCACACCTGGATTTTTAAATTTTATTTCCCCCCACAAAATACAGTCGCTGGTATCTATTTTCAAAGCAGTGCTGGGAAAAGAAACATTGAGCAGGAATTCATAGACATGTCAGGAAAGAGGTGAGTGATGTGAGCACTACAAGACTCCACATGATACCTCCAGGGGAAAATCGTATCTTTTTCAATACTGCCACTATAACTCTTAAGATTCATCATATTCGAACATCTCCTTATACACATGCATTCAGCAAACTGTTTGCTGGTCTGAATTCTCACAAAGTACATGGAAATAAATTAACAATTAACAATGAATTTATTACCCCTGTTACACTGTTAAACTCTTGCTGAAACCCAGAGCATCCTGCAAGCAGGAGCAGCCTCCTCTCCACAAAGCCCTTCATGATCACCACCCAGGCACATCCAAGAACGTCCAGCCTCCCAAAAAAACTACTCCAGCCAGAGATGGAGAACTTCCCCCTCCTCGGTAGCACTTCTCCAGTTCTATTCCCTTCTCTGGACAACCTCCAGCACCACAATTTCTTCTTTGTAGTGAGGGACCCAAACCTGAACACACTATTCGAGATGCAGCCTCACTACAACCTTGAATGAGATCCAAGTTGTGCTTCCTCATAGAGGAAAAAAACCATGTACTGCTGACTGTTGTTTCTTAAATCACTTGAGTTAATAGGCGAGAAATGCATTAAGATTTAAAAAAAAAAAAAAAAAGTAATGAAAAATTTTAAGTTCTGGAAGAGATGAGTGACCTAGAAAATTGAATTGTCCTCTGAACAGCAATTGCATTAAGTTTGGAAGCTAAGTTTAATAATTAAGCTGAAAGAGTAGATTTTAGTGGTGCTTAAAGTGCTAATTTCAACTCCTCTTCAAACCATGAATCTCCAGCAAGTGTCTCAGCATTAACAAAGATTTTGCATACGGATCCGAGTACTGAGGGTCTGTAAAGTGCCTCAGCTCATCCAGCAGGAATTTTCCGTATGGTCTCAAGAATTTCTCTTCCCTCCAGCTGAAGCAAGAGGGTACCCAAACCACACACAGCCATCCTCCAAAGGCTTCCATTGCCAGTTCCTTCGGGGTAAAAACCTGCTCCTGGCATTTACCAGCAGCAGAGGATTTGTGGAAATGGGAAAACTTTTACATCCCCCTTTCCATGACATTCTCCCAGCCCTTCCTGTGAGACAACTTGTGAATTCAGTCTGGAAGCACAAGGCTCCTTATTCCTTCCAAACACTTCAGCACGTGTGTTCTGGATACCTCAATCCATTCTCCAAGTTTAGTTGTGTAGCAGAGAATATTTGTCATCAAAACCACCAGTCTTAGTGTTTCTGTGTGCCAATAGACAAGAAAAAAGGTAAAATGCAGGTAAGAATTACCTTAGATCTTGGCTTGTGCAGCATCATTTAAAGCTTAACAACATGTGGAACAACAAAGAGACACAGCATCGCTTCCTAGCCAAGGTATTTTCAGGGAATCACAGCCCATAGTCCATGGAAAAAGAAAATCATCCACGTCTCTGCGTCTTCCTGGGGATCAACAGCGCAGACAGGCCACAGGAGCTACACAAGGAATCAAATGTTCTGTCAGAAAATAAAAGGAACAGCATCTCTCAGGTTTGTGTATCATAAATAATGAGGTCCCCAGCAATTAAACTCACCCAGGCACAGATCCTAACCCACCTTGGAGAGGCAGGGACTGCACTGGAACAAGGTGTCCAGCTCCCACCTATTTCAGGGCCCCCTGTGTCCATAGCACGGGACCAGCAACACTTTTGGGTGGACAGTGGGGACTTTACCAATCGCTTGCACCTTGCCTAGTCATGGAATCCCAGAATGGTTTGGGTTGAAAGCGATTTTAAAGATCATCTCATTCCAACCCCCTGCCATGGGCTGACTCTCTACTCAATGAGTTTTATTCCTTTCCAGCTTCACTGGGAGAGAACATGTTTCAGGAAATACCAATCCCACACGCAGGCTAGCTGGGAACTGTTCAACAAACACAGCCACAGCCTCAACAACCTCGTGTCTTCTTTCTACTCTGTTGACACAACGAACATTAGTCATATCTCAAATATGGGGCGGCTCTGTCACCTAACATGGTAACAGGTAATTTTGGGTGCCCTGTTCAAAGAAACCCTCTTGGTCTTGGAGTGTGATCCCACTGAACCTGTCAAAACACACAGCAGGATGATTACTATTTGCTCTCATATTTATTTAAAGAAAGAAGAAACATCACCAGCAAAACTGGCATTTTATGCAGCAAAACCCTCAGTAAGAGATTCAGCACTGCAAAGATAACATTAGGGCAATAAAAAAAAAACAGGAAAAAAGTAACATTAGTTGATCAAAGGGGAAAGAGATTGTTTTCCCCCTTCTTTTCAATCCAAGCTCAGTACACCAGGTTGTAACCTCTGCACTGAGCTTCCCATTAGTGGCAGCCAGTCTATAACAACTTGACACGATGACCGCACTTCTAGTCCCAGGAGGATTATTAACAATGGGAGCACATCACCTCCATGGAGCACAATACAAGCTCTCATTCCAGTACTGGAGATCCACATCAGCCCGACTCAAAGGCAACCAGATCCTGGAGAAGCCATTGCTCAGGAGGGCAGCCTGCTTTAGAACCCCAGTTAACCATCCTCTGTGTGCGGGTGCCAAACGTGGGAGCCCAAAATACTGCACTTACTTGTTTTTTTCTGCTTCTCAAGGTTTTTTTCTGGACAGCTGCCAGCAATACAAAGCATTGGTCTTCTTCCAGCCCCTTCCAGGAGAAAATATAAAAATAAAATACAAAAATGCCAAATAAAAAATTAAACAGGCAATACTCACTCTTCCAGGGAGCTCCCATCGGGCTGGGAATTGTAACTGGTTTGAGCCAGGGGGATTTTTCTTTCCTCCCAGCCTGTGCAGCCCAGCAGGCATGTTTTCAGACTAAACTGGCTCTTGCATTTCTTATGATGTCTATATAATTCAGGTCACAACAACAAAGTGCTTATATAGCTTGGGTTATAAGATATCTATGTAATCCTAATATCAATATAACCCAAATCATGACTTTTTATCAATGTAACTTAAAGAATATCAATATAACCTGAATCATAGCCTTCTATACTTATATAGCCTGAATTATAGCTTTTACTTATGTAGCCTAAATCATAACTCCTATACCTATAACCTAATGCTTATAACCCACCTATAACCGGATGCTTGTAACCTAAATCATCACTTTTGATACCCATACAATCTAATATTAATAACTTTGTATACGATGTAATGGCTAGTATATAGTTAACGAGTTGCTTATATGCAGAATAGAGAAAAAGAAAAGAGATAGAACTTCCCAGGTGTATCACTTTAGAGATAAGGAAGTGTGTACTAATGAGAAATTGGCAGGCCAAAGCCAATTATCCACAAAACAAGGAATTTAGGCCGGTTAAGACCAGATGGACCGAAGAGCACCGTAACTGCGCATGCCCCAAAGACATAGTTGAAAAGTTCAAGTGCGAAGAAGACTTTAGAAGCCTTCATCAAAGACCCCCGAAGACCCCCGAACTGGGGAGCTGCATGCGCAGTGCAAAGAATTATCTAATAACCATGAGATCATGCTATGTAAATTAGTTCCGGCGTGTATGTGATGATGCTGTAATGACAGAGCAACATTAAGCAAAATTTTACTGTATAAATGTACCACTGTACTTGACAAAGGCGGGTGAGTTGGGAGGAGAAATCCCCCTCACCACCAGCGCTGCAAGAAACAAATACCTGCTCTATAGACATCGGCCTATGGGGATTTATTTCCAGCCTATCTTTAGGGCACTACTTAGGCGAATACAGTAAAGGTGTTGGAAGATAATAAAATCAATGCTGTTTGTGCTCCCCTGTTCACCCAGCCCAGCCCTTCACCAAGGACATGGCACAAACATTTTAGATGTTGATGATGAACTTTTGGACGATGATTAGTGATGTTCTTTCACTGATCCTCCTAATGCTATCTTTTAAATTCAGTTTTGTTCTCAATGGCAGGAAGGATCTCCCCACACTGTTCTGCTGCAAACAAAAGGAGACACCAACAGCAAGGCAGACACCCCTAATGGGAAGGTTTTGTTTGGAAGTGACCAGCTCCAAGGGGGAAATAAAGATGTTGGAGAAAAGCTGAGATCACTGCAGGGCTCTCAGAGACTTACCAAGGCCATCCATACACCCACCCCCAGCCAGCTGAAAGCATAATTTTGCTTCAAGGGTCTTTCTCCGAGCTGAGCCCCCTGTCCAGCAAATATCCCATCTCCCAGGACCACCACACCCCTGGCTCACATGCCTAACTCAGCTTCTGATGAAAAACAAGCAGGAGAGCAGCTACCCTCCATCATTTCTGTCCACTGGCCACCCACCCTTCCCTGGGCAGATTTGTCCACGTTAAATCACACACAGTCCCACCCCTCAGATATTTCATCCACAGCCCAAACCATTTTGAAGCCAACATTGCCTTAGCCTGCAGCATTGCATTCAAGAGATCCAGGAGGTGTGTTAA
The DNA here is from genome assembly GCA_013398055.1 of Ifrita kowaldi. NCBI lineage: Eukaryota > Metazoa > Chordata > Aves > Passeriformes > Cinclosomatidae > Ifrita > Ifrita kowaldi. The sequence continues at coordinate 55,097 of VZRS01010574.1, read as the reverse complement.
AACACTTTATTGGTGATCACAGATACTCTGTACATTCAGCTGTGTACAAAACCCTCTCCATTAACACCAGAGTGAGCGAAAGCCACCAGGAGCTTTGAATGCTGGCTTGGCTCCCTTCTGAGGAAGCAGAAGGGAAAATAATGTTAAAAAAAATAGTCAGATTTGCCACACCAGTTGGACCCCACCAGCAAACCAGTCCTGCAGTCGGCAGCCTGGGCTGCAGCTCAGAGAATTAAAAGCTTGTGACTACCAAAGGGATGCACAAAGGCTTCGCATCCCCTGCCACGCTCCACTCAGGGTCTTGCCTCCTATTTCTGATGCTCCACTGTCAAGTGCCGCTGTAGTTTATCAAGACTAATTAAAAACCTCATCTCAAGAGCTCTAAAACAGCAGGGAAGAGATTTCCATGCCTGCCATAGCCTCATTTGTCATCCGAGCTGCCCTCCGGCAGCAAGGCGCCACTGGAGCTCTTCTTCCCTCTGTGGAGGCACAAGCCACAGTCCAGCTCCACATCGATGTCCCCAAATTTCAGCTGGCAGGACTCATTGCAGCTGTAGGAGAGACAGTGACACTGGTCAGGGATTTGTGGGTAGTGAGAGCCACTGGCTCACCCCACCCTGCTCAGAAAGGCTGCTCTGTGGTGGCATGGAGCCCACCCTTTCCAGCCAAGCCATGCTTGGATACGCATGGACACCCACACTCCTTATCCCATGACACACTGGTGCATGGATTTCCCACCCCAGTGCTGGGTCTAAGCATTGCTCTTGGCCACCCCAGCCCATGCCCTGTACCAGGACCCCTCATACCAGCGGGTCACGGCAGCATTGGTGGCCACGACGGCGAGAGCACCCACGTAGTGCCAGCAGAAGCACATGGTGAGGAACAAGAGGTTGCTGGAGTCGCTCTGATCCCAGCCTGGTCCTCCCCACGGAGGGGACAGCACAAACCCAATCTGGTCACAGATGAAAAAGAAGTCAGGCTTTAGCACACTCCTCCTGTTTTCCTCCTGATTTCAGCCCACCTGCTGCAGCTGACTGTGGACTAGAGGCACTATAACCTGGGGCGCTGCCCTTGGCTTCCCCAAGCACCCTTGTCCCCTCAGACTGACACAAGGGTGTCAGGAAGAGGTGGATTCTCTGCAGACAATCCTTAGGGCTTGCAGTGCAGCCCAGCACCCTGGAGAAAGGTGACGTCCCAAAGGTGACCTTGCCAGTCTGTACATTTCCCCCTAGACCAAAACCTGGGCGATTACATGAGAGATTTCCAGATGTTTCCAGTTACTTGGAATAAACAGAGGAAGAAAATGGACCTAATAAAATTAATAAAAATTCATGATTTTGGTTTCCTTCCCTTGTGAGCTCCGATTTCCATTTTCCATTCTTTTCCAGGTCTGTCCATGCTGCTACACTACACATGCACTTCTTCACAATTGCAGCTCTGGCACTGAGCCTCATTTCCTCTTCTTATTTACAAAGATATTTGAACAGCCTACAAGTTTAACCCCGACAGATGTGCCTAAATGGGCAGAGCAGCCCCACTCCACTTGCCTTTCTGGGTGCAAAGCTCTGAGGAGAACGCTGGATACACACTGACCTGCCAAAGCCAAGAGCCCTGGAGAAGGAAGGAGCTGGTCCTGAAGGTCTCCAGGATGATATGGTCTCGGAGGAACACCTCTAGGAGGGCACAGAAGGCTCCAGCAAAGATAGCCATGGCCAGCAGGGAGTGGACGTGGTGGTCCAGCACAGCATCGCTGTAGTCACGGAAACAGAAGAGCAAACCTGCCAAGATCCACCCTGTGTTAGCAAAGGACACTCTGGGATTTGTTCTCTTAAAAAATCATCTGAAAACTCAGACTATGCTCCAGGCCTTGCCACGATCTGCCTTGGGGGGAAGAACCAGAGAGACACCAGCTGCTGTCACCACCTTCCCCCTGCAATGACCAGGCAGCCCCAGCACCGGCTCTGCTCTGCCCTGAGGAACCCCTGTACCTGTGGGGATCCCTGTGCTCTAGCCAGGGCTGCAGGAGGAGCACAGGGATGTGCACCTTGAGCTCAAAAGATGGTGCGGAGCTTTGTATCCGGGTCTGTCCCTCTGCATCCAAACAAGGTGGGGGGATGACACCTTTTTGTAACTCCAGAGTGAGCGAGTTGCTGGCCACCAGGAGAAGCACAGATCCCTCAAGCATCCCCTGTGGCATCCAGCTATGGCTGGATCCATATTTAGGAGGAGCAAGGAGGGGGTGACATTGTCACACAGCCAGTGCCATTGTGCATCCACGCCCCCTCCAGCTCTGCTGTTGTGGCCCCCAGACTGCCCAGGAGCTGTCACACCCATGAGCACTGCAGCAATTCCTTATTCTGTGTCCCCTCCTCCCCCAGCACCAGGTGTGATTCACCTTCCACGAGCAGAGCCAGGGACAGCGAGAGCTGGTCCAAGCCCAGTGGCAGCTTGAGCGGGGAGTGTGAGACCACATCTGTGATGCCGGAGAGGAAGAAGAAGAGGTAGATGGTGGAGTAGTGCCAGGGGGTGAGGTCAGTCCAGCTGTGCGTTTTGGGGCTGTACAGCTGCAGGTGGGGACCCGTGGGGACAAACTGCTCCACCAGTATCCCTGGGCAAAGAGAGAAAAGGTCACTTTTCCTTATACATGGGGAAATGACAAACCTGAGGGAACGTTCCTTTGCAGGGGTGAAGCCGTAGTGGTATTTGCCCAGGAGAACGACAGCAAGGTCCCGTCTCAGGGCGTGCCACAAGCATGTCCCCAAGCCCTACTGTGCCAGAGGTTTCCCACTACAAACAGCCCCAGCGTTGTAGGGGAGAGTGGCTGCTGTGCTAGTAGATAGGGGGGCAGGGACTCATCATCATAATCTCTTACCTACTAGAGCAAAGAAAGCTTTAACTGCCCCTTCGAAGAGCTCTGCGCGCCCACGGCCCGGCTGGCCCTCGGCGTCACCTTTCCTTCTGAGGTACTTCAGGGGGTACCGCACTGACCACCACAGGCCAAAGGTGAAGAAGAAAGTGCCCCGGAGGGCACTGCCCAGAAAACTTGTTGGCATCGGGCTCGTTCTCTGGACCTGCAAGGACAAAACAGTGCCTGATGGCCAACCTAAAGCATCCCCAAGGGAGTTGTTGGGCTGCTCAGCATCCCCAGGGATCCACATCCTGACAGAGCAGGTGCACACGGCTCAGCTCAAACAGGGAGTACCAGAGATGGATATCAGCACAGGGAAGCTGCCACTGTGCACCACTGTGTATACGTGTGTATATTCGTATTTCTGTGGCTGCACATAAAATCATCAGGACTTCGTGCCACACAACAATACATCATGCCCAAGAAAGCGTAACAGCTATTAGGAGAGGAAACACAACAAAGTTTTTACCAATAAAAAGCAACATGACAATTATTTCCTTAGACCATGAACTTGCTCCAAATGAGGCAATTACCAGGGTGTGAATCCAGTGCTGGATCAGGAGCTCCAGCCAGTGCAGGCTTTTCTGGGCTGTGCAGGAGGAGGCAACCCAGGAACCATTAACATTTGGGAAAAGAGCCTCATGCATATTCCACACAACCTTTGCGTGGCACACAAGTGGTGATTTGACACAACAGATTTCCTCTCCATAGGAAGAACTCGAAGACTAAAGGCATAAAAAATGCCTTGACTAAGTCAGATCAATGCCAGAGTACCAACCAAGAGGGATGGAGAAGAGCAAAGGTACAGCAAATTTATATCCTGCAAAGTATTTCAGCCCATACCAAAATTCCTGAGAAAAAATCCCAGTGTAGCAAGCATAGAAAGGAATAAATAATGATCTAAGAGTTTCTAGCATTGTTTTACCTTGGGATGGTCTTGTTCCCTCCAGAAAGACCTCTCTCCTTGCTCTCTGTAAGCTTCTGCCAGCTAAGGAGGACTCACTTTTCTCCTCCTCATGGGCTTTCCAGTCCTTTTCTGCAGCTCAGATGTGCACAGAGGAAGGCATTACTCATCCCAAAGCTTCCACACTGACCTGCCCTTGCATCACAAATCACATCCTCGCTGTGTTTATAAACACCAAAGCAAATTACAGAGCTCTGGATGAACAACTCCAGCACGTTCTCCGAGTCCTCCCACACTAGAAAGTAATTAGGCACTGCAAAACAAGGGTAGGATGTGGTGTGGCAAGTGCCTGAGGTGAGGGAGAGATCTGCAAGATGTTCCAGGTCAGGTTTTGGATGCAGAGCCGGCATGGGTCAGACTGGCTCAGCTCCATGTGGCAAACACAGGACTGGAATATAGAAACCATCTCTGGGACATAGGCAATCTGGGAAAGGCTCAAATCTGTGCTAAGGCTTCCTTTCAGGATGGAAGTTACTAAACAGCCTTTCAGGTAGGTGAGAAATGCCCCACCCAGGAGCTGGGGATCAGGGATGGCTCTCTGCTCTAGTTTGGGAGCCTACATTAGGGAGAGGTGGCTGATGCCCCAGGAGAACCCACGTCTTTCCTGATTATAGCCTGGACATCCCAGCCAGGACACTTATTTTCCCTGCACAGACATCTACATCCGAAGTGACTAACAACAAAGCCCATTTAAGCACAGCACAACTGCATGATATATAACCAAATTTTACCATTGTCCTACTTGTGACTGCAAGGGCAACAGCCTGAAGCTGAAGTGCACCCTGATCAAGAGACATGTCAGGAACGTTAATTTGACATGATTAATTGGAGGAGAGAAGGAGAGCAGAGACATCCCAGAGCCCACAAATGACAAACGTCCCACCTGCAGCTGCAGAGGCTGCTCCAAGCCATGCCAGCATCTGGGATTAACCCGGGGATCTGTCGCCCCACACCCACCTGCCATCACCCCCTTCACCTGAGTTACCAGCAGACCCAACCTGCTGTTTCAGAGCTGTCCCTGGAATCTCCTATCCTGACCATCCCTCTCCCCAGCACAGCAGCCTTGCTCTTCCTTGCAGTGCCAGGGACCCTTTTGCTTTGCAACCCCTCGGCAGCCCAGTCCAGCAAGGCTTTGGGGAATTGTCAGGAGTCTCCTTTGCTTCCCAGCAACTGGAAATAGCCCTTCAGCAGCCACCACAGATCCCAGAATGGTTTGGGCTGGAAGGGACCTTAAAGCTCATCTCATTCCAACTCCCTGCCGTGGGCAGGGACATGTTCCACTGGATCAGGTTGCTCCAAGCCCTGTCCAACATGGCCTTGAACAATTCCAGGAATCCTGCCATGTCCTAGGGCATCTCTCTTGTAGCAGAGATGTCCCAAACCACCATCAGACAAGCAGAAGCTTGCATGTAACTCACTCACCAAAAAAAAAATAAAAAAAAAAAAAAACAAAAAAAAAAAAAACCCTCCTTCTTTTCTGAAACAGCCGCTATTCTGAAGCAAAACCAGACGTTTCCAAGCAACAGTCCACTTGCACAGCTCACGTATTTGAGGCACAGAAAAACAACCCCTCACATTCACAGAGCCCCTCAACCAGCCCAACGAGCCCAGCCCTGACATCCCTGACCCACTGATTTCCCCCACTCCAGCTTTGGAGCCCACGCTCACGTAAAAGCTCATTTAGCTCCAAGTAAGTGGCAGCCAGGAAAGAGCAGAGACACCAGGTTATTTATTCCTCCTGGGAGCTGGTCTGTCTGTCAGAGCACTTGAAATATGGCTGCAGTCAGAAGTTATTACCTGAGCTGCCCCTCTCCCTCCACAGCTTCCAGGCTGTGAAGCGCCTGCTTAATCGCCATGGGGGAACTGCCTGCTGTCCTGACAGAGCCTTGCCTGACTGCTTGCAGCCTCCTCAGGCTCGGCTTGGGAAGGACAGTGCTCCTGCCCAACTTCCAAGCTCTCCCCTGGAGCCATTGCAGCTCCAGATCCATCACCATCCATGACTTTGACCCCACTTGCTCTCGTGGGGGGATTGCTGCTGTCCCTCTGGAGACACCAGCATTCCCTACAAGCACTCATGGGTGCAACCTTCAGCATTCCAGGACAGCCAACTTGTGTGCAGAGGGCAAGCTCAGCACCTGGCTGCAGACATTTGGAGGGTCTTCTCTTTGTGAATCCTCCTCCACCCCTGGACACTTCCAGGGGTGGGGCAGCCACAGCTTCTCTGGGCACCCTGTGCCAGGGCCTCCCCACCCTCACAGGGAAGAATTTCCTCCTAATATCCCATCTAACCCTGCCCTCTAGCAGTGGGAAGCCATTCCCCCTTGTCCTGACACTCCACGAGTCCCTCTCCAGCTCTCTTGGGCCTCCTCTAGGCACTGGAAGGGGCTCTGAGAGCTCCCCAGAACCTTCTCCTCTCCAGGAGGAAGAACTCCCATCCTCTGCTATGATGCAGCTACAAAACACAACCCCCCTAAAAAAGGGCTAAAGCCAGAGATTTTTGGCACCATCAGCACCACTTCCACCAGCCTCACCCCCAGCTGTCATCACACTGAACCTTTCTCTCTCAGGGATGTTCTCCCCACGTCCCTTCTTCCCAAGTTCCAGCAGCCATGTCCATTCCATGGCACAGCTGCTCACCAGTGTGTGGATGGAAGAACTTACCTGTGACTCCTGGCGGTCCTTCTCCCTCTCCAGATGTGTCAGCAAAGAGGTTATTACTCACAAGAGGCAGATAAAGGGAGAAGCCACCACGGGGAGGTGCCCCTCAGACAGGATGTTTGGAGCTGAACATCCCAAGGACCAGTTCAAAGCACCCTGAGTCAACCACCTTTCACAACCTGGGCCACCTCCTGTCTGCTATTAAAAAAACAGCAACAACTCTCCTGGAGTTTGCCACAAAAATCAGCATAAGCAGCCAATTTCTGTTCCCATGGCAACCACGTATATTCAGTTGTTACAGTGGGGTTGGGAATGACTGGGGAAAGAGCCAAGAAGAGATAAGGCGGCAGCGAGGTCTGACAGGGCTCTGCTGGAAGTCTCTGAGCTGGGTTGCCAGGGACACGATAACCCTTTTAGGGAGTCCAATCTTATAAAAGTTGCCTGAGGGCAGGAGATTTTGGGCCAGGAGCTTGCAAATCAGAGCAGAGCCTTTGTGAGCTCCACCTCCCAGCCCACAGCAGCTGAGAAGTGGGGGGCCATGGCCCTCTCTCCCCCAAAAGATGGGCAGGCAGGACACAGCAGCCTGTTCCCACTCCTCTTTTCCTCTCTAAAACACAACACTGCCCTTCACCAAGCAACCACAGACAAAAGCCACCTCGAAGCTGCTGCCCATCCCACTGATGGATGCAGAGATGAGCAATGCAAGTGCTTCAGGCAAATAAATACCTCGGGCCACCTGAGTGTCCCCATGTCCTTCCACAGCACTGAGTTGATGGTGCAGAAACACCCAGCATTACCCCAGAGCACTGCCCAGGCCCCTGACCCCAGGACAGCCACATTCCCAATCCAGCAGTTCTCCTAGGAAGTTGAGTATTTCTCTCACTCCTGCTGCCAAACCCACCCTGAGCAAGCCTGCAGGACCAGCCCTGCCCAGAGGCACACATGTGAGCCAAGGCTGGAGCAGCATGGAAGCAAAGCAGCCTCCTCAGCGTGATGGGCTGTGGTCCAGCACAGCCAGAAAAGCCACCAAGCCATAGCCAGGAGCCTTTTTTTCCCATTATCTTCATATCAAGTGGAAGGAAGGAAGGAAGGAAAACAAGAGGCTGTCCTGTACACCCAGCACTGCTCACTTCCAACGGTGCCTGAGAAGCAGGATGAGTGGAACAGGGATGAGCACACCTCATCCATGAGCACCCATCAGCAAGAGGGTCCTGGGAAGCCCACAGTAGCAAAGAGGCTTCCACAAATGCAGTTTCACCCAAGCTTAAGCTTAAGAACTTGTTACAACATTAAATCCAAGCATAGAGAGAAATACAACCCTCACAGGAGCTCTTCCTTACAGATCTACACCTGAAAATAACGCAGAACAAAAACCTTACCCTTTTTGCTGGAAAAAAAGCAGCAGCACCATCTGCTGAAAGGGGACCTCTTTCAGCTCAGTTTTCCTTTCTGCAACCACCCACCTCTACAAACCACTACCCCAAAGGGCAAGAAGCTGCTTCCCAAACAGGAGGAGGCAAGTCCTTGGAGAAAGTGGGGAAAAGTGAGGTGGGACTGCAGCAGCTGGAGAGTGATGGGACAAAACGAGGCCCAGCTGGAAAGTATCTACTCAGAGGATCAATGTACTTTTTTCCATAAAGGGCCAGCAAAGAGTAAAGGTCAGAGAGAAAGCTTCTATGAAAAGGGCAACTTAAGTTTCAGACAGTGAAAGAAGTTTTCAGTGCCTTAAATAGTTGAGAAAAAGGGGTTTCTTTTAAAACATCCCCATGAGAAAAATGAGGATTTAACTCTGATAGGTGGTTGGGAACAGCCCAGTGAAGGGGACCCAGGAAAAAATGGCAAATGCCCCTAAATCCCCTAGCAGGTCACTGACACTCCATGCGTGGTAAAATCACTGTGGGCACAAATGCAGGCGATTCCATTCCAGTTCCTTAGGGAATATACCTATTCTTACTCCTAGGAAAAGCCGGGGAGTGGCAGAGCCGTGTCTGACCCTCTCCAGCTCCTCTAATGTCCTCAAGCTAAACCCTGAACTGAATTTTATTTCATTTCTTTTTCTTTTTTCCTGTCAGCTGTAACTGCAACATCTTCGACCTGAAGGTTCATCATCAGCCTCAATGCTAATGAAAAAATGTGATAATGTTTGTCTCCTTCCTGGGGATGGTGGGAGGCACAATCTAACTAAAGGTTTGCCAGCAGCTCAGGTGCTGCAGATGGATGGTTGTTTGGGAAGTGCTAAGTATTATTACTATTATTATGATGAATGCTAACACCAGCTTTCATAAACAGGCAACAGGAGGTAAAGCAGGTGGTAAAAGCAGAGGCAGGGCTTGTTCTGCTGCTACACCTTCATTTCAGCCTCACGCAGAAGTGGCTGTGTGGCGTGGCAGCGGGAGATCCTATCTCTGCCCCAGGAATGAGTGGCTCGTGGACGAGCTGTGCTGGCTCGTGATGAAGGGTTTCTCTTTCCAGCTGCAGGAAGAGCAGCTGCCAGGACCTTTGGCTGCTCTGGGGGTGTTGTCTGGGCTCCTTTGTAAGAAAAGGGGAGGATCAGCAGCCCCTTCCGGCCATGGATGAGCAGGACACAGGAGTGACAAAATCGATCATCAGGCTACAATTACACAAGGAAAAAACATCCCTGAGACACCACCCAGGGCATCCTGGTCTTTTTAAAATCAGTGTGGACGTGGATACAAACACAGCCCCAGCCCACTCCAGCTGCATGGCCAACGGGTCCAGTACAGAGACACTTTAACTCAATTTATAGAATCATAGAATTGTTTAGGTTGGAAAAAACCTCCAAGATCATCAAGTCCAAACATTATATGCTGAAAAATATGATCCAGAACATCTGTTTGATGTTAATGTTGTGTTAAAAGCAAGTCTCCATCTGGGCCTGTCCTAAAATAGCCATCATTCAAGAAATAAAAGTGAGGATGGCTTATGGTTGCACCACTATGTAATAAACCATCTCTGTACCACTAGTCCAGACACCTTTATACCTTTTTTGGGTACCCAAACTATTTACAGACTGTTTTTAGTTAAAATGAAAGTCATTAATTCTCATGCAGAAATGAACCCCAACTGTATTTCCTTCCTTAATCACAGGCTGGATCTCTCCTCCTTTGCTGACCTTCATATCTTGGAAAAGAACGTGCTCCAGAGCTGGAAAACAAATTAGTGAGTGTTCTGCTGACAGTCCTGCGATGTTTGTAGGAACAGGGAGTTAATGAGGCAAACAGAAACTATTCCAGACACTGGGTGCCGCAGAGGGAAAAGGTGTTTAGTGGCCATACAGTGACCGGGGCCAAAGAAAGGAGGGGGGAAAGGAGACAGCAACTTGATTAAGAGCTGTGAAGAGTTAAATAAACCCTATCCCACTTCCAAAAGCAAGGAGTGCTTTTAAAAACCAAAGTCAGCTCTCATTTGTGTGCCCTGGAATGGAAAAAACCTCTGGCTTTTGGGGGTGGGAAGGAGGAAGACGACTGCATCCAGCTTGGATCTGTTCCCGGTCCAACTGCAGCTGCTGCCTTCCCCTGGCTGTTTACTGAAAATAGGGATGCTTGGGTTGTTTCCTAAAAGCAAATAATTCAGAGAAGACCAGAAATAATTCAGACCATCACACAAGACCTTTTTGCTCTTCAATGAATCCATCGCTGTCCTGCAGCATTCCTGTTAACTCGGTTTGTGCTCTTCCTCACTGGGGCTCTCTGCCATTAGCATGTGGCATCTGCAGAATGGGTTCTGTCTCCCCTCAGCAGCGAGAGGAATTTGTGATGTTTGGAAAAACTATTCTGCCTTGGCAGGAAAAAAAAAATACTCCTCATGTTCAGTGGTCACGACTCATGAGACCTAATCATAAGTTTATGAGATGGGTGTGCGGAGATGCAGCTCTGCTGCTTCATTCTCATCACGCCCAGTCTGTTTGCACCTCCCAGTACCCAGCCCTGCAAAATAAACCGGCTTAGCAGAGGAGGTACAGGAAAACTGGCATTCAAGCGAAGCTAGTCAGTCTTCGTAGCACTGTTAATAAGCAATACAATCCAGGCTGCAGTCTCTGCAGTCTGTGACAGGCTCTTTGCACGAGGGGAAAGGGGTTAAAAGACGAGCCTTGATTTCCCTTGGACCTGCCAGGAGCTGCTTTTGTGTGCAGTCATGAACATGAGCACAAAAATCTCCTGCAATCCATCCCCCACCACACAGAAGGGAGAAGATCTCAGTGCAGAGCATCCTTCCAGCCCTGGGGTTTGAGACATGAACAATTACAATTTACTTTGTGCTGGTGGTTGTTTTATTTATTCATATACATAAATATTTTTTTTAATCCCCTTACTCACTACTAGCATATTTTCCTCCTGTCTAGGAGGTGACATATCCAGTCACTTTTTGCAAGAAATTAGCTAGCAAAGGCAGCCTAAAAACAAACCATGTGCTTGTTTCATCTTGCTTTCCAAGCTGAGGGGGTTTATTTTCAATGGAAAACTGGGACATTTCATGAATCCCTGCTGCTTAGCTATGTATCTTACAGTCCTTCAGGCTTTGCAGGTCTGAGGGATGAATTTTTCTGAGCTATTATTACACACTCTATAATTGATCAGTCTTAAATTTAAGGATATCAGCTCAGCAGGGATTTTTATTTCACATTTATTCACTCTCTTAGCCTTCAAGTGAACATGAAAACGAAGCCCTGGTACTGCAAAAATTGCCATAATCTCACATTCAACACTCTCTTACTCGTTGTCCTTGGGGTGATGCCTTGCTCCAGAGATGCATGACCTCAGCCTGGAGATTCCCTGACTTCAGTCACAGCAGGTCAAAGCCTCGAGGTTCTTGGAAAAGTCAGCTGGCCAAAGTATGCCCTCCATCCCTATGGGAACACATGGGGGAGCCCATAGGATGAAGCAATCTTGTCATGTTGAATTTCCATGCTTTTTTTTTTGCTGCTGAAAATCACTTCAAGCTGTGCCCGTGTCCGAGCCAGAGGTACTTGGGTATGGATGGAGGGCAGCCACCCCTGCGTGCTCAGCCTTCCTCCCAGCAGCACCGCGGGGGCACCTCTCACTCTTCCAAAACATAAGTATTTCATTAGATTTCTTTCTTCTGGAAAAAGGACTTTTCATGTGTTTGGAGCAGGAGTTTGCACCCTCTTCACTCTTCATCGGAGCCATTCAAGAAGGCAGCTTGGGAGCTGCTGTCACACTGCTGCTGCCGGACCCCCAGGCTGATGTAGGGCTCTCCACTGCCTCTTCTGAGCCTCTGGAGACAGCTGTAACACAGGAGCAATAAATCATTATTAGAAAAATCCCCAACCTAATGCCACTCACCAGAACCCTCATTCTAGAGGTCCTAAAATGCTGTTGATGGGGGATTGAGTGGTTTTTGTTCTGTATAAAGTCTATTCGATGGCATGGACTGAACTCTTGGTTCTGTAGCTCCCACAGCATCCCTCAGAGCATCCCTTAAAGTGGGATAATCTTCCCATCCCCTTGGAAAAGCCAAACTGGGGGCTGATAATGTATTAGGTTTTGTACCTCTAATAATTCAGTGACCCTCAACTGCTTTGAAGTCCTTGCGAGGCAGGGGACAATGTGTCAGGGGGTCCTGGTAATGCTTTGATGTCTCTATCAAATTAAAGTTTGACTTCAGCACTCAGTGCAGAGGAAAATAAGCAGTGTGACTTAGAGGAGCACATCTAGGGACTCAGTTGTTTGACTTCTCCCCATTTAATGCTCGTGTCTCTCACTGACACTGTTCTGCATTCTGCGCACTCAACAAATACCATGCCCTGAAACCTGCAGTGGTCTGGGACTACTTATTCAGCTGTGACTTCACACTGCAGGAAGGGCTGGGGTACATCTGTGTCTCACTGCAGACATCCCGCCCTGCCTGCCCACCCCAGCCCTGCCCCAGTTCCTGTCCCAGCCCCCGTCCCAGTTGTACCAGTAAGTGAGGGTGTAGTTTACAGCCAGGATGGCCACAGCAGCTGCCCAGTGCCAGAAGAAGCACATTGTGAGGAACATGATGTTGCTGTGGTCATTCTCATCCCACACTGGACCTCCCCACGGCTGGAACAGCACAACACCGATCTGGGTGGAACAAGAAGTTTCTTATGTTGGGAAAAAAATTATAGAATCCCAGAATGGTTTAAACCACCTGTGCCAGAGAGTCACCACCCTCACAGTGAATTACATTTATTCATGTTGTGACCGAGGAACTTGAGCCCTGACCAGAACAGAGGTTTTTGCTGAGAGAATGAAGTCCATCCTTGCAATGAGAGGCCACACAAAGCCATCTGTGCCCAAGATATCTCTTTTTCTGTTCAATATCCAGACACAATTGTCCCTCAGCATTCCAAAATCCAAGCATTCTTTAAAAACTCCAGATTTAGTATTTTACAAGCTCAGCCCAGTTTTTAACCTCTGAATAAAGGCTGGTTTGAGCTAGTGCAGCCTTGAAAAAGAGAAGGGAAAGGGGTTTGGTTTTGGGGTGCTTTTTTTGTTTTGTTTTTTGTTTGTTTTTGGTTGGTTGGTTGGTTTTTGTTTCTTTTTTTGTTAGTTTGGGGTTTTCTTTGACAGCTTAGTTTTGAGAGCAATTATCTCCAACTGATTTCTTTGCTTCTCCAACTCCTACTAAAGCAAGCAGCTGGCTGTATTTTAACTCAGCTGTTTTATTGCTGGTGACGTTTGTATCTTTACACTAAACCAGAGGGAGGGCTGCAGGGTGCAGTAGACACATTAAGCAATGAGTACTTGGTCGTTAGATACTGCAAAATGTTGCTCACTTGCTTTCACTCTTCCCCCTGGAGGAGCAATAAGCCAAGACAAACAGCTCTTGCAGCAGGAGCAGCCATCAGAGATGACCTGTGATAAGTAAATTTTCATTCTGGGTTATGAGCTATTTATGAAGTGAGCCTGGCAAAATAATGCTTAGGAGATGTGTGATTGATACGTGATGTACGACTCCTTCTCCTCTTTTCCCTTTGCTTCATTGCTCTGGGAAGGCAGAACTGACCTGCCAGAACCACGTTCCCTGGACGATGGTGATGCTGGCTCGGAACATCTCCAGGACAATGTTGTCACGCAGGAAAACCTCCAGCAGGATGCTGCCAGCCCCGGTGAAGATGGTGATGAGCAGCAGGGAGTGGATGTGCTGGTCCAACATGGGGCGGTGAAGGACATGGTAATAGAAGAGACAACCTGCCAAAGCACAGGCCCTGCTCAGAGCAGCATTCACAACAACAGCCATGGCCACTGAGTCGAGTAAATCACCTGCCTGGATGGCAGATTGAGACAGGCCACCATGAAAAGAAGGGACTCCACAGAGAAACATCCCATAGGCCTCCTGGCATCCCAACATCCTGGAAGGATGAGATGCCCAACCTTGGGGCAGGAGGATCTGAGCAATACAGGGACCAAGGACAGGGTAGTTTTCTTCCCATGTCTGTGCCATCACCTCTTCAGACAACCCCTCCCTTCTAGCCAGGCTTCTGCCATGTCCTTCTTTCTTATTGCTGAACTTCACCATTTTTTGGGAGCTGTAAATGATAGATTTCCTTACATGCCAAACTGTGCATGTGGAGCTGCCCCTGCTGCTGCTGCCTCAAAAACTGCTGGGATCGGGAAAGGGAAAGGAACAGGAGCTGTGCCTTCATTAAGGAGGTTTCTATATAAACATGACCTTCTTTTCCCATGGCAGGGGGTTGGAACTAGATAATCTTTAAGCTTCCTTCCAAGCCATGTCTTTCTATGATTCTATGATCCAAGAGCGGTCTGGAATCCCGGCTGGTGACTTGCAAGGCAGCCTGAGGACAGAATGATATTCATGATGTGCTGAAGCTAGAATAAATCACTTCAAATTGCCACGTGCCACGCAAGCAGATGAGGCTGATGGTGCCTGCAGTGCAATTAATGGCTCTCGGGGGGAATGTGGGGCAGGAAAACAGCCTGTCGATGGCAGAGGAATGCAGAGTCCACTGGCTGTTTATCATAACAAGGAACCTCATTCTGCTGCTTTGCACCATGGTAGTCCCAGAGATCCCAAACCTGAATATCCGTGACTGTATTTCCCATCTCATTCCATCCCAGCCTGCCATAATATATCCCCTACAATGTGTCTTATCTCCAGAGGCATCTGGAGCAGTATCTCAGTCAGGCAAATTTTAGTCCTTCTCTGACTTGGTCCCCAATATCCCTCCCCAAATTAAGCACCACCACCTACCAACCTTCAACAAACACGGCCACGGCCAACATGAGGCGATCCAGACCCCGCGGCACTGCCTCGGAGATGTAGGTGAGGACATCCACCACCCCGGAGAGGCCGTAGAAGAGGTACATGGTGGTGTGCTGCCAGTTCATCAGCTTCACCCAGTCGCGCTTCTCCCCGCTGTACAGGTACAAGTGGGGGCCATCTGGGACAAACTGCTCCGCCAGCATCCCTGCAGGACACCGAAGAGCGTGGAGTTTGTGGGGGTTTATTTGCAATGGTTGAGTCCACTCCTTGCTGCTGGGGGTTCTGAAGCAGGAGCTGGTGAGTTTGCATTCGGGAGAAAAGACTGGATGGAAAAATCAGGCCTGTGTGTAATGGCAGCTCAGCTTTGGGAAGGGGTATGAGACTTGCTTTTCCACATCAAACTATACCAGAGATCAAGGCAAGATGGACATTAAGGATGCATCCAGGCTGCCCAGGTGAGTGCTGGGATCACCGTACTTGGAAGTGTTCAAAAACATGTAGATGTGGTGTCAGGTTCATGGTTTAGGGGGGGACCTGGTAGTGGTTAATGGTTGGACTTAATGATCTCAGAGGTCTTTTCCAGCCTTAAAGATTCTCTGATCCTTCCACATCTAGACCAGTTTCTCTGGAGTCAGGGCTCCTGTACAGTCATCACTGGAGGCTAGGTGAATACTGGCACAGCAAGCGAAATATAACCCTTACCTACTAGAGAAAAGAAGATTTTGATTCCCCCTTCAATGGCATCCACACGCTGGAAACAAGAAGTCCTGTAGGATTTCTTATTTACTTTCTGGCTGAGATACTGCAGTGGGTATTTCACAGACCACCAGAGCCCAAAGAGCAGGAAGAAGCTGCCTGGAAGTGCGTGACCCTTAAAATTCGCCATCCTGTCAACCTTCTCTGACTACAAGGCAAAGAAAAACAATGTCATCATTCAATTTACACAAGTTATTTGGCATAACACTTGAAAAAATAGGATTTCCCTTTCAGCGAGAACTGGAGAAGTCTTGACCGAGCACATGGGAATAGGAAGGAGCATTGGGAACACCTGGGACCTCTCTGAGGTCCTTGCCCCACGATTAGGAAATGTCAAAAAAAGCCACGGTTGTTACAAAAAGGCCCCAAATCTGCTGCAATCTCTGACATATCCCAGCCTGAACCTTTAATTGCAAGAATCCCTCCCAGCAGTAGGTTCTGCTTTTCTTGCTTTTCTGCAAGTATGAGCATAAGGATCTGCTGCAGACCAGCGCAGGTGGGCTTTTTGAGACCAGGTAGGAGAGATAATACACAGGGAAAACAGGAATGTCTAGGGGTAAACACCAGTGCGCTTCTTTAGCTCCTTGAACAGCCACAGAAGTGGTGTGCAAAGTTCAAAATTTTTTAAAATCTCTGGAATTATTTCAGGCCATGGAAAAGGTGAAAAATACCCTGCATCTATTCCACAAACCAAAGCATTTTGTTAAAAATATACCTTCAAAAATACCCCAAAAGCTGCCGGAAACAAAACACTGTGGGTTTGGGCAAACAAACCAAGTCGTTCCCTGCATCCCAATCTGCTCACACTCCTTCTTCCCTCTCCTGAGCATCCCTAAGCCAGGATTTGCACCAAGCTGCTGGAGCCTCTGTGCCGGAGTGCACACACGCATGGTTTGCAGGATGCTGGGGGACCCATTTCCTGGGAGAATTACAGCTATTAGACCCAGCCAGCTCCTGTTCACTGTTTGCTTAATTAGGTTGAGAACTGATCAGCTCTTTCACGTGGGCTCGACCATATGTTTGAGGGCTGCCTTGATGTGAGGTGGTGTGAGGCCGGGCAATCAGGAATGTTTTAACTGATAACAAAGGCTGCGCTGCTGGTGCCCAGGACTTCCTTCTCTGTTTAGTAACTTCTCTGTGCCAATCCACACTTAACACTGTGCAGAAACCATCTCCCTTGTGGAGTGGATGCTGTCCCTCCATGTAGCAGGAGTTGCATGGTTTGGAGCTGGATCTGACCTCCCCATCCCAGACACCCTCATTATCCTGAAACCGCCTTCCCAAGCAGCATTTTGGGCTTCAGTCCCCACTTGCTGAAAATATGAACCAAAAATGTTCTTATTCTGCTGTTGCACAAGGGATGATTTGCACGTGGGGTTAAACGTGAGTTGTTGCTGTCAGCCTTGGAGAGACAGAGTTGTTTCTTTGGCTTTATTAATATCTGATTTCAGGTTGGTTTGTCCCAGGAACATCTTGTTTCATCCCTTGGAGTCCATGGCTGGTCCAGATACCATCTCCCAGAGGAATCTGTCCCCGAGCAGGAAAATCCACTGGGTTAGAACTAATCTCCTAAATCCCTGCAACCAGCCTGCCTGATCTGAGCTGGTTTAACCAAACAGCTAATCCAGCAGCTAGAGCTAAGCAAACATGGCTCCATGGGCAAACATCACCCTGGTACATGCAGCCACACATGGCAGCATATGGGGCCGATGTCCCTGCACTGCCACCAGTGGTCTCCATTACTGCCTTCACCAAGCACCTCTGAGCTATCCCAGTGGATTCATGAAGATGAATTTAGGGGAGGTTTAATCCAAGAGTGGAAAAGCTGTGCATGGAAATGGTATGGTAGGGGCTGGCAGCTTCGCAAGTCACTATTAGCACTGCAAGGTTCTGCCTTATTTCATGACTTAAAAGGAAAGATTTATTGACAGTGGGTGCATTGGGTAATTAAACAGAAAATCAAAGCAAGATGCTGTTTACCAGCAGGGCGAGCACAGTCCAGTGGGTTAGTACAATCATCTTTGTAGTCCTTTGAAAGGGGCAGTTGGGGAATGGGAGCATCCACCTGTTTCCCTGTGATTCAGGGAGCAGCATTCCCAAGTCATGGAGAGGGGTGAAAAATCTGTATTTCGTGGGTGAGTAGAGAATCTCATCATATGCACAAAATGGGGATAATGGCTTGAAATGGAAAGAGGGGAAATTCGGATTAGGTACAAGGAAGAATGGTGTAACATCAGGGTAATTACTGGAAGCAGAACCAAACGCATCCAAGAACACCACAACAAGAAGGGTTGCAGCCATATCATGCCATATTAATGCTGTAATTACAACACGACTACAGCAATATACACTCAATAAATAACTGATGGAGCTGTTGCAGTTACATATTAAAGGCTGATATCAAGTGGGGCCTGCTGGTTTCCCCCCTGAGATCGATGCAGTCAAACTGGGATGACCTGAAGAATACACTGATCAATCACAATTGAAAGATCAGCTAAATGGGGTATGCACAGCCACCTTGCAGTGCTTATGTGATTTGGGCTGAGCTCAGGGGGTGATGGGGACTCTTTTGGGGTTCCTGGTGTCCATTCCTGCCTGATAGCAGGGAGCACATGGCTCAGCTGGGACACGTGACCAGCAAAACTATTTCTCCTGCTTCTCTTCCTCCTCTGAAAACATGCAATGGGTAAGCACAGGGGAAAAAACCAACCACAGTTATGTTTGTGCCCTGGGGCATTCAGCTGTTGTTTATCCCTGTAGCTCCAAAGGAAGTGAGACATGCTTACAGCCAGCAGGGAAAAGAACAAGCTGAACGTCCAGTGGGTGCTGGTGTTGGTGGCCACAGCCACCATGCCAGGGCATCCCTGCTGAGCGTGACTTTGTCCCTTCCCCCATCACCCAGCCTGCATGTTTGGCAACACCCCCGTGTCCCTGCTGGCTTGTCATTAGTGCCCTTTGCCTCCTGTTTATTATGGTGCTCTACGCTGTGTCTGCTTAATGATTTACTGTTTCATCTGCTCTTATCACATCCCAGAGGAGCTGGTTTTTCTTGGTTTATAGCTAATGCACCCAGCCACCTGGGGAGGTATCTGGAGGATGGTAAGGAGCCCAATTAGGCTTTCACCTCCTCCTCTCACACTACCCTGGCAGCTACAAATTCTATTTTCAGCCAAAACCTGGGCCATTTTACTATTCCAAATGTCTCATTTGCTTTCCTGAGGTTTTTTTGTTTTGTTTTGTTTTAAGTTGACTGGCAATGTATCAGTCAGGGCATCACTTCCATTTTCCCCAGCTTGGAAATTACAGTCTCAAGTTCACCAGTGGGAAGAGCTCACAGCCATCACCCCTACAATTAACTTTGCCCTTCAACCTCTGTGAATCAGACACACCAGAGCTGGTTTGCTCACTCTGGGACCTGTGCTTGACTCTCAGAGCATCTGTGGGTGACAGGGATGGTCCCCAGGAAATGGCTGACTCAGGGAAGAGGAGAAATGTCTTGGCTTGCAAAAAAACCACCCAGGCTGAGCTCAGGCTGAGCTGGGGAATGCCACGGAGATGTGTATCTGGAAATAATGAAGCTATTTCCAGCCTTCCAGAGAGGTTCTCGTGTTGAATCTGCAGCTGCAGGAGCACATCAAACCCAGACCTACAGACTGACAGCAGCTGAGATGCTGTGCTCAAAAAACCATCCTCAGTCAGCCTCTTCCCTATCCTGCATGTCCTCTGTGTGTATCCCTGAATACAACATAACCCTACAGCCCAAATCCAGCTCCTGATGGGGATGGCAGTGGTCTAGACACAGGGGTGAGATATCTCTGCCTCTGAGCACAGAGAGATGGCAGGAGACACCCAAAAGGTATCAGGAGAGGCATCACTGACAGTGAGAAGCTCTCCTGTACCCTGTGCTGCCTCACTCATTACCAGCATTGTCTTATTTGTCTGCTGAGGCACTTCCAATCATAGCAGCACTTCCATTAGCTCCCACAGGAGCTGGATGCCTAATGCATCAATGTCAGGCTAAAACCCCACTCTGAACCCTTTCATCCAATTATTGTCAGGTTCTCTTTTCCCTCTGTCTCTGTCCGCACCAGGGAGTGTAAACAGTGGCACTGAGCAACCATCTTCCTCATACTGGTGAGCTCAGCTGTGTCTGCAAAAGCAGGAAAGCAACTTTTCTGCCTCTACAGGATCCTCAAGGGGTTTGGACTTAGGTTAAAAAATTATCATCATCATTGGAAACTAGGCTCAGTTGCCAGGAAGTATCTGAAGGACCATCAGGTGCTGCAGGAGCTTGTACAGTGGCTACAGACAGAGAACACAAACCGAGATAATCCATCCTCCTGGAATGGGAAAGTTCAACTTGGAAGTTCAAACAGGGATGAAAGCTTTAAATTCAGGATACTGGACTAGAGGTCTATTTAATAGACACAATGGATCCACCTGGAAAGAGACACTGAGGGAGAGAGAGATGTAAAAACTAGCGATGGAATTACACCGTTCTCTGCTTCCTCTTCCTTACGCTGCCGCCTTTTGCCTCCTGTTTTATAAGCCCCTGGTTTGAATTCTCCATCCCTATCCTTGCTCTGAGCCCTACCATCAGGGAAGCAGCAAGAAAACTACATCCCAGCAAACAGAGCTGAGAAATAAAATAAATTAGCCAAAGCCTAATTACAGGGGCTCAGAACGGGCACTAGACCAGGTTGCTCCAAGCCCCATCCAACCTGGCCTTGAACTCTTCCAGGGGTGGGAAAGCCACAACTTTCCTGGATTCCACAACTTCCCTGGGCATTTTCCAAAAAGGAGAAGAATGCTTGTCCTCAAATTGTCCCAATTGCCCCAGAATGTGATACAGGTTAACCACTGTGTGTCTTCAACACCCCTCGAGGAAAATTATCCAAGACAAAGAATTAAAACCAATTTCATTGCAATATATACCCAAAATATCCATAAAACACATAAGCCTCTGCCTGCTGAGTATCACAGCTTGTTCCTGGGTACCACAGAGCTGTGGCCCCCAACACCCCCGTCCTGGAGCCTTGGCCATCACACCCTGCGCTGCCAAGGTGAGGGGTTGGTCATTTTTAATGACGAGCTGGTAGGAAGAATAGAAGAAAGAAGGAAAAAAACCTTCCCCTACAGCAAAGGTGGCTCTGCTCACAGCAAGGGATGTGGCACGAGGTGAGCTTTAAGGTCCCTTCCAACCCAAACCATTCTGGGATTCTATGATTCCAGTCTCTGAAGTTTTAGGCACTAGAAGTGACTTTTCCAGGCATTTCTGTGGGGAGAGGAAGGTGGGGAGGGAGTTTTTGGTTCAGTGCACGCAGCAGTAATTTCGGTTTAGCTGTGAGGCAGAGGGTTTGCATTTAATTTGGCTGGGAGCGGAGCAGGGAGTCAGCAAGGGCTCTTGCAGAGTGGCCACGGGGTTTTGGGGCCCTGCTGCCCCCAGGCTGCCCTGCTCTCACTTCTGCTTGCTTTTGGGCCCCACATATCTTGTTTATTTTTCAACTTCCTCATTGGAAAAAGTTGCTGCAGGTTTGCTGGGCTGTCCCATCGCCTCCCAGCCCTACAGGGACAGCAGCCAACCCCCCCAAGCCCCTCCAGGGGGACCCCAGAGCAGGGGGACACACCGGTGGGGCGAGGACACCTAAATCTCTCCCGAATTTGCTTTCCTAAGGGGAGCGGTGGTTCACCCTCTCTTCCCTCCCTATGGAGTTTGGATGCCAAATTGAGGGGTCCCTAAAGGGCAGGCAGGAGGTTCCTTCCTGTCCCCTGGTGTGGGGTGACCTTCCCCCTCCCCTTCCCAGCAGAACCCCTTCCTGGGCCAGCCCTGGCAGCAGAGCCTTACCTGTGCTGGTGATCCCAGTGCTGCACCTGCTCCCAGGTGATCTGTGCTCCTCCCCTGCCTGAGGCACCTGCCTCACTGGCCTCCTCCCTGCTTCCCGAACCCCAGCTGGGAAGGAAAGGTGACACAGAAACTCCCCACGCCCGGGCACACCAGCTGTTTTAATTTGCAGTTTTCTCCCACAAAAGTCATCTGTGATTTGCTGAATTCTGGCTGTCTCACAGCTTTCCCCCACTAAATCTTAATTTTCTCAGATTTTGTGCAATGATTAAATTTCCTTCTATCAGAGTTCCCCATTACCCACCTCATGCAGGGTGGGACACAAGGGAGCTGTGGGATACAGGGGAGCTGTGTGGGGCATTACCCCTGCACCCCTCATCCCCGAAACACTGCATTAATTATTAACTGGATTAACTCCTCCAAAGCACTTCATTTTCCATTCTTCCCAGGTTTGATGGATGCCCCTCTTAGGATCCCCACTCATAACCCATATTGCAACTCCAAATGCAATTTTCTGACCAGGCCTCCTATAAAACTGAGTTTATCCTTAATAATACTTTCCACTTTCATCTCCAGTCCTGCAAGTGCTTTACAAATATTAAACAATTAACCCTCATGACACCCTGGGGAGGGAGGGAAGCGTTATTATGGCTATTTGTAAAGGAAGCTCTGACAGGGCCTTCTGTGCTCCAGCCCTGGGTTCTACTCATTTTTAGGGAGCAGTGCAGATACTTACAGCACGGAGAGAAACTACACCTGCCACAGGGAATTTGTAGTAAGAAAGCCATATTTTAACATTTTAAATACATCCACCCTGATTTATAAATGACTTGAGGGTTAGAAAAGCTGTCTGGCAATCCCCTGTCTTTTTCTTTTATTATTATATTACCATTTTGATGTATTGACATAAAATCTATTCCCTCTCTTGGTCCCACAATGTTGTTTAAACAGATGGGTTCTTAAATAATAAATAATTATCAATTAATCCATCCTTTCTCACCTCCCAGAGAGGTAAGTGCTGCTGGAAGGGAAGAAGCATCTCACAGCCATCCTCTCCTTTATCAGTGGTGGGGCTGGACGCCCAAATCCTCCGTGCTTTTCAGGTGGGATGATTCCAATTTTCCAGAGGCAAAAGCCAAGCTGCAGGTATTTCTTGTCTCTTCATTAAATTGTTTCACAAATGTCCCAGAAGCCTGATGACATTTTGTGTCCCACAAGCCCTGGAATAAATCACCCTGCTCCAGGCACATAGAAGGATTTGCCCCCAGAAAACTACCCCCAAAACTGAGGCTGAGGAATAAATGGAAGGAAAACAACTGGTGAGACGCAGGGCCTGGGAAAAATGAAGAATTATTTAGCTGGGGAATTGCTACCCGTTCATGAAAAAACCCCCAAGGGATGTTTAAAAATGCAAATGAGACCCAAAAAAATGCCACAGAAAAGTCTTGGTCATGGTGATGAAGTTGCTGTATCTGATACATAAGAAAGGCTGAGTTTAGCTAAAAACTAAACCTTCAGTTAAACCTGACTCTGAAATGGCAATTTGTTCTCACCCAAAGCTCTGCCGAGTCATGTTGGTGTTTCTTGGCTACCAGGAAATTTGCACCTTCAAATATTTGTAGAACAAAATCACGGGGTGTGTAAGGGGGGTGGATCTTACTCTAAGGAAACAAGTAACTTCTCTGGGTGTATTTATCGTAGTAAAGACCATCCCTGACCCGGGGCTATGCAGAACCCTAGCAGAATGTCTCATTTCTACATGGTCCTGAACAATCATTTCCTGATAAGACACACCAAAACCTGACATCATCTCCAACTTACATCCATAACTTCCTAGAGCTCAGCCACCCTTAAAACCCTCACAGTTCCTTAGACAGCCTTGAAACAGTATGTAAAGGCTGTAAATTCATCAAACCTGTGTCCAGTTCAGGCTCTCACCATCCACAGGCCACTGGAGGTGGGAATTCTGCTCAGCACAGCACATCCAGCCTAAAAAAACACTCCTGGTCCTTCTCTAAATCTTACTGCCTTCCCATGAAATCAGTCCTGAAAAAAATTACAGAATTCCTATTCTAGGAATTTTTGAGGCCTCAAAAAAGCTCTTTTGTGTCCTGCCCATCTCTAATTTCCCACCTCCTGATGTCTATTTTCTCCCTGCTTATCTCACGCAGAGCTGCAGCTCCTAAACATATCCACAGGAGATCTGGCAGCACATAACACCCTGGCAGTCTGTTCACATCAAAATGCAAAGCTGGGAATGACCAAGAAAACAGGAGTGTGCTGCTCTGGGAGTCATCTCAGTATGCCCTGTCGTTAGACAATACCTGCAGTCTCCATGGATGCATCTGGGCTACAGGCTGGAGCGTGCCGTGGGAGTGATGCTCAGAGAGAGCTCAGAACTAATGGCTCAGAGAAATGGGGGAAACGATGGAGTGCCAGAGCAGGAAATTAGTTCCCTCATTTTCCTGTGCTGGCAGAGGGGACGGGTGAAGGAGTCATTTGCCACGTGGTCACACATCCGGAAAAAGAAGCTGCACAGGCTGCCTGCAATTTTAAGAGGCAGGAAAATGGGAAAGCAAGCTGACACACTGGCCAGACACAGATATTTGTCTGGTCCATTGCTGGAATATTTTGATGTATTTCCCAACCAAAATGAGGATGTCTCATTTTGCTTCCCCTTCCCCCGCACCCACAAAACCTGCCTGTGTACTGCAGGCAATGGATCTGCAGGAAAAAGATGCTCCCGTTTCTAAGTGAGCCACCTCCTGGTACCCAGGGAATGATCCCTCACAGCATCCTCCCATCTCAGTGTTGTTTGTCACCTGAGTGCTCACCCATCGCGTGCAACCCAGATCTCCAGTGATGCTGAAGTACCTTAGAACAGGGGAAAGGGCAGAGACCTGCAGCTGCTCCACAGTACCATCACCTAAATTTATTCCTCTCCGTGGGCCACTTCAGTCCCCACATACAGTGAGATGGGGAGTTCAAAGTGCCCTGGGGAGGCACAAACTGGGAAATAACAAAGGACATGGCAAGGGACCCACCAGACTCTGCCCAAAACGTGACCTAATTCTTGCAAATGCCCTGTTCCCACGCAAAGAGGTCCAGGAAGGAGTTTGCCAGATGGCAAAAGGAGGAGATGAATAAATCCAGTATGGCACATCTGCAGCTGCAGACAGCAAACAGCATCCGTGCACAGCCAGGAGGAAAAGGGACTGATTTGGGGCAGAGCTGGGCAAGGAAAGATGACATAAGCAAAGAAAACCGCCAAAGGTTTCTGTTACACCCCCTGCGAACAGATCTGAGACCCCAGCTGGGTAAGAACAGGCGAGAATTAAATAAAAGCAGGGAGGGCTCAGCCCTGACGTGATTCCAGCTGCATCAGTCCCAGCTGGAGGGCAGCACTGTAGCATGCCTGGACATGGCAAAAGCATTAATAAGGGACAGAAGACCATTAAAAGGAAATTTGTGTAGCCAGACAGTGGAAAGAAAAGCAAAGAGAGAGAAGAGAAGAGAAGAGAAGAGAAGAGAAGAGAAGAGAAGAGAAGAGAAGAGAAGAGAAGAGAAGAGAAGAGAAGAGAAGAGAGACAAGAGAAAGAGAAGGCAGAGTGTGAGAAAACATTGACAGGCAACAGAGAGGGAGGTTCAGTGAGAGGTGGTGAAGGTTAACGATGAGAACAACAGTACCTAAAAGGAAACACAAAGTGGCCAAACTCCGTGGGAATTTTTAACAGGATAAAAAAAACCTCACAGTTGACAAGTAGTGAAAAAATATAAGTGGGAAGGCAAGAAAATGCTCCCCTAAAACACATCACATGGAGAGCGACCCATCTGGGAGAGGTGCAGGGGAGCTGTGCAGCCCTCAAGGCTGTGCCATCAACATTGTCCCTGGCAGCCACGCAAGACTAAATCTTCACGTCCTGGGAGGTTTGATTTGGGGATTTCCCCCCTCCATCCAGCTGCCATTCAGCAGTGACGGAGCAAGGGCACATCTCGGTGGCAGAGGGAGGAATGTCACCTCCCCAGCTGGGCTCACCCTTGGTACCCACACCCAGATCACCAAATAAAGCAAGAGGAATTTGGGGGGAGGAATTCGTTCATCTTCAACACCTGGAGCTGGAAGAAATGTCTCTGAGCGATGGTGGGATTACTGGGGACGTGAAGCTGTGAGGGACCAGAAGATTCAGATGTGGTGGGTAGTTTCATCTGAAAAGAGAGAAAATCAGTTCATCAACTTGACATCTTAACACTGAGCCCTTTGTTTTTGAAATTAAAATTGAGAAGTGTCATTCATACTGATATTTAATTTTTTTCTTCCTTGTATTCATCATCTTTACAATCTTTCCCACTCTTATCCTCCTCTCCAGCACTCCTGCTCCAACTACCTTTCCCAAGCAAACATTTATAATTTCTGCTACCTTTCATTTACTTTTCAATCTTAAAAGTTGAATTACCACAAAAAGTTACCATGAAAAACCATACCTAGGGTCAGGGAAGAAGAGCAAGTTCAAACCCTGGCATTTATTGACCTTTAAGCAATGGAAATACAGCTCTGATGTGCTGCAAACCAGCATCTCCCACACTCTGCAGAAGCAACTTCGGATGCCAAAGCATTCCAGCCTTCCCTGTAAATCCATCTCCACAGAGGAGGATGCTTTGTGAAGCAAGTGCTGAAGTTTTTGGGAGCACCTGAGAGCTTGTACTGGGGATTTGTGTTGTTAAACGGCTGAAGAGAGGTGGCAACGGGGGCGGGGGGGGCTCCTTGTGGATGTAGGGATGTGGGATGTGGGATGCTGCCCCCGCCTCGGGGACCAACTCAGACATGTCCCGGATGTGCAGAACGGAACCCCGGGACTATTTGGGAACACTAGGTGGTGCTGAGGGCTCACGGAAAGGATTCCACGCTGTCACAAGGGGATGCTCCAGGGTGCGACGGTGAAGGCCTGGGGGGCCAGGGGCTGCAACCCCATTTTGGGGTTGGTTGGGAGCCCAGCTCCAGGAGTGAGAAGCTCCTTGTGTCACTTTGTCATACTCCTCCCTCTCCAAAGGCACTTGGCAGCAGCTGGACTGCCGCACGGGTTTCAGGAAGCCCAGCTCTATCCCAGTCCCTTCCCCTACTTTCCCGGGGTTATACCAGACCTCACATCACTGTTTTGCCAATGGTAAAACGGAGGCCCAAGGAGAGGCATTACCCAAGGCAATTCCCAATCCACCTGGCAGCATCTCTTTTCCAGAAAGGAGGTAGAATTACCTTTTGGGGAGCCCTGAAACAAATGTAAAGGGTTCAAACCGTCCTTCAAAAAACAAGGATTGTGACAAAATGCTACTTTTCACCACGGATCTCTTTGCTGCTGCAGATTTTATACGGATAGATGAGTTTTCCAGCACCCGGTGAGAAACAAGGGGGCTGCTAATTAGGGTGAAACCCACTTAGGGCTGCCGCCTTCTCCCCCTTCACCCCCATTCCTCCTCCTCCGCAGGCTCCGGTTACGCCGCGGGTCCATAAACAGCGTCTGAAATAATTGTGCAGTTGTCACCGCCGGGTAGGGGAGGGGGGACTATTTTAAAGCGCCGGGCTTAGCCCAAAGGGCCGAGGGGATTGTGGCACGCCCCAGCTGTCCCCGCCGAGCGCGGGCGGGGACTTCAAAGTGCCAGGCAGGATGTGTCAGCGCCAGCCTGTCCTGGCCCACTCGGCCGGGGAAAGGAGCCAGGCTGGCCCGGGACGGGCTAATGGTGTTTTGACATGTTTCAAGAGCAATTGTTGGGACTCGGGAAATGTGGGGAGCAGCTGGAAGAGACTTGGGGGTGATGGAGGGAGAATGAGGGGGAGGTGGGAGGAGGAGGGTTGGGAGGGGGATGCAGATGTGGTGAGATTGTTCATCTCTTTCGACTTCAGAAACTGGGGTGTGGGGGGGAAGCAAAGCAGGGAATGCTGCAGTGCCTCTGCTCTGGTGCTGCAAGTCCCAAATGGGACAAACAGGGACATACGGGCTTCAAACCGAAAGAGGGAAGGTTAGATTGGCTATTAGAAAGAAATCCTTCCCTGTGAGGGTGGGGAGGCCCTGGCACAGGGTGCCCAGAGAAGCTGTGGCTGCCCCTGGATCCCTGGAAGTGCCCAAGGCCAGGTTGGACAGGGCTTGGAGCACCCTGGGGTAGTGGAAGGTGTCCCTGCCCATGGCAGGGCATGGCACTAGATGATCTCTAAGGTCCCTTCCAACCCAAACCATTCATTTTAGGATTCTATGAACCCAAAGGGAAGCACATCTCACCAAAACATTTCTCCTTGTCCTGTACCACTTCTGACAGTGACACAGGTGACATCTCTGCTCACTGGGGCAAAGCCCAGAGTCTGGAAGAAGAGAGAAACATTAACAACTCATAATCTCATGGGATAACCAAGCTTTGGCCATGCCTTGGCCATCCAGGCAGGGCTTCCCCATAGCTCCAGCAGAAGAGAGAAAACTTCGATGCTGCCTCTAATGTAAGAGCTGATGATTAAAATATTATCAGTGCCCAACATGCCATTCCCTCTGGTTAGTGAAGGGCTGGATGGCTGAGAAGACAAGGATGGTGTTGTCTTTTCGGCCTCTTCTTGTTCTACTGCTCTGCCTTCATGTGAGCGGGACTGTCCTCCCAGGGTCGGCATGGTCACTGAGAGCTGAATCACAGAACCACAGAATGGTTTGGGTTGGAAGGGGCCTGAAAGATCATCTAATTCCCCTCCCCTGCCCTGGACAGAGACATCTTCCACTAGACCAAGTTGCTCAAGGCCACATCCAAACTTGGGCACTTCCAGGGATCAGCCTGATGGAAAGGGGATACTCAGCTGGGGCAACTCTTCCAGACCTATCACCCAGCTCCCTGTTTTCCATCACTTCTCTCAAAGCCCATTGCCTGCACACTTCCCACATTCAGCTTTCCAGAGATGGTCAGCAGCAGATCCATCCCAGTGACCTTCCTGTTTACTGTGTGGCACCATTGCCTTGGCCATCACAGTAAATTTAGCCTCCCAGTCAACCTCCCCAAGAGCTGAACAGCCTAATGTAGAACAGCTCCTCTTGTCCGTGTGCTTCTTGTGCCTGCAAGTGCTCCATGCACAGGCAGAGGTGCGGGACGCCTTCAGCCTCGCACCCATCAGGAACAGCTTCCCAAAGCCATCTTCCATCCTTCTATGAATAATCAACTATTTCAGATCTCATTTAAAGACCATCAAGGTTTTTCCTGCATGTCCTGTACACCCAGAATTTCTGGAAAAATGCGATGTCCTTATCCTAACCATTTGGTTAAATAGGCGGAAGTTTAGCAAACTGAAATGGGGCTTTACCTGAAGCCAGGACAAACCACTTAGGAACTTCATGGCATCTCAGAGAGGCTGAAGACTCAGATCTCCTGCAATGTGAACTCTGAGGATTCCCAGAGCCAGGCAAGAGCCATCTTTCAGCAGCTGTGATCCATTTATTAGGTGGGTTTGAACACCTCTGATGGGGGGATGGAGGCATACGGGGCAGACAAAGGTGGAAAAAAAATTGTGGTAATTACCAGTCCATTTGTATGACGTGAAGCTGCCCCGGTCGGTCATCTCATCCCCCTGAGCTGTGGTTTGCCAGGTTTTAAGCTTTCATTTCGGGATCCCAGCGGGACCCGCGTTTCTCCGCATCGCCACAGGGACGGCAGCTGCAGCCGATTGCTCCCGTTAGAAGGGACCGCCGGCGGTCCAGCAACCATTTCGGCAGCATTTGTCTCAACAGCCTCTGCTAATCTCTCTTTCATTTGTAATTATTTTCTCACTCCGGCACTCCGACACCGGAGCCGCCCTCCCAACCCGCCCCTGCAGTCGCGGGAGCATCGCCGGCCGCGCTCGGGGATGTCAGGGCGAGATAAAAAGGGATGCGGGGGCGGGAGTGGAGACGCTCCTGCGAGCAGGACGGAGGGCTTCAAACGGGCTGGGGCTCCTCCGGAGGTGATTGAAGTGGGCCGAGGGATGGAGCCGACAGCTTTGAGGCAGCCTGGGCAAGCACGGCCAAGAATAATTGAACAAATAGTTCATCTGGTGACCCAACAGCTGTAGGTAACAGGCGATTTCCAAAGGATTAGGGGGAGCTGTGAAAGGGAGGTCCCACGGGAAGCCTAAAACTCTCATCTTTAATTCAACCAGCCAAGAACACATGCTGGAGCCTTTGACTTACTTTTTAAGCAACTTTTCTTCCTTCACCCCACCTCCTTTTTATCCAAACTACTCCACAAACCAGGACGTTTAAGCTGTTGAAGCACAAGGCAGGAAAAATGGGGTCCATGGCAATGAGATGAATTAACAAGTGGTAGTTGATTCCTAAATGGGGTTTTCCTATTTTATTTTGATCTAATCCTGGCAATAGCATTATAATTTTTGCCCCGAATTTCCACTTTGAGTGTTCACAGCAGCCACCAGCAAAGCGAGGAAAGATTACAGATGATTTGTCAAGCAAAGCTGAGCCCCGACATGAAGCTGGGTTGTGCTTTACCTTGCAGCCACTTCACACTGCAGCCTCCTCTTCCTCTGCCATGGCACAAGCACCCAAAACAAACACTCTACACCCAGCTGTTGCTTCCCCCAGGGTAAGTCAGAGCAGGTTTAATCCCTAACCCTTCTGCTTTTGATTGCATGTGAATAGATACAGTGAGAGATGAAGATAAGGCACGTTGGGAGTGGGTTGCAGCTCAGCTATGGAAACTGCTTCTGTGTCCTGTCCCACGGAGTGCTCCAACCTCAACCTGAACGATCATGTCTGGGAGAGATCATTCCAAGTGTACCTCACGTTACCCTTTCTAAAGACAGAGGCTGCATTGGCTCTGAACCAGGCCCTCCTAAACCTGTCTGAAAGACTGCTGGTTCTGACTTGGACCAAGATTATGGCTTTTTCAGGCACAGTTTGCAAGGTCAGGAGCCTTCAGTAGCCAGGTCTCACGTTGTTCAGAGGTCATGTGACACAGAGATGTCTCTGTAGAATCGGGGATTGCCCAGGGAAAGCCTCCAGCACACCTTGTGCCCACTCTCAATCCACCTGCAGACCACCTCAAAACATCTGAATCCACTACAAACCCATCTCAATCCACCAGCAGACACCCAGAGGAGTGAAATCCACTAAGCATCACCAGGGATGAGCTCACCATGGCCAGACAGACCCAGGATGTGCTGCTGGCTTAACCTCCCTCTCTCTCCCTTTGCTGCAGAGTCAAGACAACCAGTTTTGATTAAACAACTCAATTTCAAACAGCAATGAGATGAAACCCCATTTCCCAGACAGAGGAAGGCTCTGGTCACCCACATGGCACAGCAGACCCTCCAAACCCAATGCCAAAACCATATACATGTATTCACCCCAAAACAAACCAAACCTGAGGTTCTCCCCATTTCCCCCCTTTGCCTAAACTACACCATATTTGTAACGATGAGGTCACTCCAGGTTCCGTCCAAGCCCTGATCTGCAGGAGACAAGAGGACAGAGCTGTGGGAAGTGCTCAGTGGCATTCCCTCATCCTTTCCCACCACCCCAGATCTGTCCTCAGACTTCATTTGGACCAAGAGAGTGGGACAGAGTTAATAACCTAATCACTATTTTTAGAAAACTAGTCCTCTGTTGGGTATGTGCTTGGCAATCCACAGAGCTGCATCAGCAGCAAGGAAACCTTTGGGGATTGGCTTTGCCTAACTCCAGTCACTCAGCAAGAAAATAAACCTTCAAGTCCACGCCTTGCTGGTATAAAACTATTTTTTACTGCCTTTTCACCAGAGCATTTTTCAGGCTAGTTTTAAATTCATAGGCAGTGAGAGTTCCCTGTAAAATTATAGCAATTCTGAATTTATTTTTATTGTAGAGGGAAAAGATATGACAAATTCTGGAGGAGAGGTTTGGTGGGGTTTATTAAAACCAGAGCTTTGCAGGTAAAGTTCCGTTTAGGGAGGTTGTAAAACATTGACTGCTGAAAACTGCACAATTTACCAGAAAAAAAAAAAAATTGTTCTGTGCCATGTATTACAAGGATGCACAGCCCAAAATTGTCCGTTTTCTCCTTGTTCAGTGAATCTGCAGTTTCTGCTGGCTCTCAGCTTGTAAGTAGAAGGGGTGAGCGTAGAGGGGCTGAAGATCCTCAGAGCCGTGGATGAGTCACCCAGCACTAAACCCATTCTTGTCAACTTCTAAGTTTGGTAGATAGGGGTGATTTCTAGAGAAAGCCAAGTTCAAGGCAGTTCTAGCACACTTCAGTACATAAACCACAGTTCAAGTGCGAAAAGGGGAAAAAAACCCCCCACTTTTAAATTATAAGCTGACAAGCTTAATGGTAAGTCTCATCTGTTGGATTTTTTTTTTTTCAAGTACCATTCAGTCATTCCACTCACTGGAGAGACCTTAAATTGAATCTCAGCCCTAGAAAATGCATTACTTACTGCTGAGTTGATGTCATTGCCAAAGAATTTTCTCTTGGCTTAAGCTGTCTGCAGCAACACGCCAGCGGCACGTTCAAGATCTTTCCCTATTTGCGGAGTGAAATTCCTTGTGTTGGTTCCTCACTTCTTCCTCTTTCCCCACACTTTCATTGAATTCCTTTTTGAGGGTGGGATGTGCTGCTAGAGCTGAGGGGAATGAAGGAAGCAGTGGTTCCTTGCAAATTTCTGTCGTTGATACAAATGGGAAATGTTCATATGGTTTGGGTTGGAAGGGGTTGGAAGGGACCATGGGCAGGAACACCTTCCACTGTCCCAGGCTGCTCCAAGCCCTGTCCAACCTGGCCTTCGACACTTCCAGGGATCCAGGGGCAGCTACAGCTTCTCCGGGCACCCTGTGCCAGGGCCTCCCCACCCTCACAGGGAAGGATTTCTTCCTCATAGCCAACCTAAACTTATGTTTTTACATTTAAAACCATTCCCTCTTGTCCTGTCAATCCAGGCCCTCGTCAAAAGACCAAGCAGATCGAAATAATTTGAAGGCTTCACTTTAAAGCACCCTCAGCTTTGCTTGAGCTTCAGTGGAAATGAAGCATCCTCACTACTTCATAATCCCAAATCTTAAGTTTCTTTGCTTCTCACTGTGAATTTTTCCTGTCTCCCCATTCTGGTACCCAAACCCCAGCAGTGTCCCCTCTTACCATCCCCCTTCATCTTCTGCCAAAAGGCAGCCAGGACACTATTCACTACTAGTTTTTCCTTGACCCTTGAGACTCATTATCCACTTTTCTTCTTGACAGTGCTTTCAGATCAGGACTTTTCCACATTTCCACCCCAGTTATTCCTTTCTGTGGCTGTTAACAGCTTTGCTTTTTCCCTCTTTTGCACCAAATGAGCAAAGAATGGCTTTTTACCATTTGAACGCAGAACCATTTCCATCTTTTGAGCATTGGCTTCATCCAAACACCAGTTTTGTTTAAAAAAAAAAGGATGAAAAAAAATTCAGCAGGCGTTTATCACGAACTTTATGCCACCAAAACTGACAGAGAGAAAAAACTGCCACAATCCCATGATTTGCCTCCAGAGGATGACGGAAGTACATGAACCCAGCGTGGGGACCAGAACCTTTCTGATCAATAAAACTAATTAACTTCAATAAAAGGAGAAAAGCAGGTCAAGAAACTTTTGCCCCAGGATAACCCACAAAGCCACTGAATTACCTCTAAAGGTACTTTCAGCTTACGGAGGTCTGAAAAACACAAATTCCAGCCAAGCACAAGCAGGGGAAGGAGCAGACACGGGTTCCCCTTCCAGCCCCAGAGGTGCCCTGTCTGGGGAGTTTTCACCCTGGGCACAGACAGAACTGGCTGCCTACCAGGTTTCTTTCAGCTCTTGCAGGGAAAGCAGCCCGCAGCTGACTCATATTTTAGTAGCTACTACCACAGAAGGGTTTCACCTGGAGCTATTTGGAAACACCAAGGCCATCGACCATATTCATCTCCCATCCCCTCCAAGCCACGCTGCCCTGGCTCAGAGAAAACCCTGGAAATCAGCTAAAACCACTGATATTCTGGGATTATTTCGTATTTTCAGCCTAGTAGGACACAGGCGGTTCAGTCACCATACTACCTAGTTGTAGTAGTCGCCTGGGTTTCCTTGCTGCCCTCCGCCAAAGGCACCGGCGAGGGAGCCCCAAGGTGCGGCTGTCTGGTAGGGAGGCACCTCCAAGGCAGGCACGGCTGGATCGTGCCAGAGAGGGACAGCCCTTGGAGAGTGGCTGGCAAGGCGCGGTGGTAACAGGAAGGAGGCAGGAGGCTGCGGGAGGGGGTCTCCCCTGAGATCTCCTTTATTGGGGGTCAGGTAAAGCTACCCACTCATAACAGAAACAGGAATAGAATCCCAAGAGCTCAGTCTGTGCGCCGGATTATAGGGGATGGGAAAGGGGGGTGGAGCATCAGACAATAGCGAATGAGAACATAGCAGAGGGGTGGGTACATAGAACAGGGGGCCAATAAAATCTTTTGAGGGGAGGGTACAAACAGTATTAACCAATGAGCCGTCGAACTCAACAGAAGGTTCTGGAAGAGGGGGCAGGCCTCAGACTATGGTACCGCCTCTGGATCCCTCCTCCTGGGAGGAGTTCCACTCTTTCGAGGCGGAGTCATCTTGGCTGACAGCTGCTACCAAGCCTGGACCTCCCGCACCTAGTGTTTTTATAACACCCCTCTTGCCCACCCCTGCTTGACTTTTAAAAGGACCCATAAAATCTGCCTTGACTTGGATAATTTTCCCAATCTCCCAAGCCCTAAAGCCTTGTAGCTCATCGCCATTAAACAGGGCCAGCATGGCGGTAACCCCACAGGTGCCAAGGGAGAAGCTCTGAAGAGCAGTTATGCAAAACCCAGAAAGGTTTCACATCCTAGTGAAATTAGTCAGATTTACCATCACAGCAGTGTGTGACCACCTGGTGTCTGGCCCTCAATACATATTTGAAGTATCACATGGAATATAGGAAATGTGCTGAAGCGTTTCTATAGTGCCCTGGGCTCTTTTTGTGTCCATTTCCTGAAGCCAGATCAATAAAAATTCACAATAAGAGGGTCTCAATCTACTTTTGGTAACGCAGCTCGAAGCCAGGGCTTTGAAAACCCTTTCTTCCCATCTCCAAGGAGCACAAATGCAGCAAGCCAGCATTTTTGACAACCTTTTCACTCCCATCTTATTTCACAACCCCTCTGTCTCCCTCCTATCATCCTCTCTCCCTGCATGTACAATTGCTGGTGTATTCCCAAACAGATGCACACCTGCAGGAAAAGTTGGCATCTTCTCTTTCCAAGCTGTCATAAAGTCAAATAGTTTATGAGTCTATT
Source organism: Ifrita kowaldi (assembly GCA_013398055.1). Classification (NCBI taxonomy): domain Eukaryota; kingdom Metazoa; phylum Chordata; class Aves; order Passeriformes; family Cinclosomatidae; genus Ifrita; species Ifrita kowaldi. The sequence continues at coordinate 20,447 of VZRS01010574.1, read as the reverse complement.
GATGACAGATAAATTAATTGCAGAAAGTATGAATGACTTAATATTTTGTGTGCTAATATTTTTTTTTCCCCTTCTCTTAAATCCACATATCTGATATGATATATCTGAGGCTATTTGGGTCGTGTTCAGATTCCCATGTCTCACCAACTACTTAAGGTGGCAGAAGATACCCTGTGGCTTTTGAGCTCCTGGATTTGATGTTTTAAGCACGCAACACAACTTTTTTGGAAAGGTTCTTAATGAACTTTGATAAGCCTAGACTAAGGATGAAAGGAGCAGGGACTTTTGGGGAAGATTTTTGCTGGGTGTGAAAGCACTCCCAAATCCCACAGTTCTCACCAGGTTCATGCTACCCTGCTTAACCTCAAAGCTTGGGCTCTCTTTGTAGCCAGCAGATGGACAGAAGGTAATTCAAACTGCCCTGATCATCTTTGACATCAGCAGTCTTTTTTTGGTGGCTATCAGGTTTTGGCTTACCCCCATCCCTGGGCAAGTCCTTGTGGACTCAGAGAGAACCCAAATCATTGATGTGGATGACCTGGATAAGATGGTGTAAGCTCAGGTTGGATCTGGCCACAGCTGCCCTGTCATTCCTGCATGTATTGATGACTAACCCATTACTACGCAGATAGAGATCTCTAGTCAATATATTAGATCATTGCCTGATATTGATCCAACAAGCCTCAATTATCTACTTAGATTTAAATGAATTTCAGTGTGTGGATTGAGGACAGTCATCTGTGTGTTTTGTGCAAGAGTATTGATGAGCAGTCAGAAAACATGACATCTGAAGAATGAGTAAGATGGTGTTGCTCAGCTGAGAAAAGGGTGGCTGCAGAGGGAGCGCTAACTAAAGCCATGCAAAAATATTTAAGGGAGGTAGTGAAATAACCTCTATTGACTCTCAATAAGTTGAGTAAGGAATAAAGTGAAAATGGAACAAAGGGGTTGAGACTGAACTTTGAGAAACGTCTAAGTATAATGAAGAAACAGAAGAGATTAATCACAGAAATAGGTAATTTGAACCATTGATGGGTTTTAAGGATAGGAGAGACAAAAGTGTCAAACACAGGGCAGGTAGGTTAGGTGGTGTTTCAAGGCTGCTCTCCATCTCTGCTTTATAAAGTGGCTAGAAATCATTTGGCCACAACACTGACAATATTGGGACCGAAGTGGATATTTATAGCTAGACATGTTCTTAACTGATCTGCAGATCTTGCACTGCTAATATCAATGGCAGATATTACAAGAGCAGACCTCCTCTTTCCTTTGATCTGTCATTAACGTAGGAAAACACAGCAGGAATGTTGCTGAGAAATAAGAACTAGGATGGTTATGTTGCCTCTGACGCCAAATCTTCACTGGACTTTAGAAGAAGTTCTGAAACTGAACACCCAGTGATGTATTTGGTCTGCAGATGTGATTCTTTACCCGAACTGAATGATGTCACCCTGCCATTAGGGACAGAACGCGTTACGAGCAGTCACAAATGAGAGTGTTGCTCCTACATACCAGCACAAGATTGTTGACTGTGCAGTGCTACCCAAAGTGGACTCCGAGATCATCGCCAACTCTATTACTGGTGGATTTCCACTGAATACTGCCACTGATTCCCACAGTCCTTGTCAAACCACTTCACTTCTCCCACTTTCCAGACTGGAGGTGCATTATAAAGCTCAGCACAGCTCCTGGTTTGGGCAGCACTTTACCAACACCATTTGGGCTGAAAGGAATCTCATTGCTCTGCATTTGCAACAGATTTTGCTCAGTGTGGCAATGCACCATGGGTGAATTCCACAGTTTTGTTGCAGTAACTGTTAAATGGGTCTGTGCTTTTCCAAGGGAATAATTATTTAAACGAGAAGGAGCAAGTTCCTCCCCACTTGCTATTTATTTGGGATGTCAACCGAGAACAAGTCCCAAGTGGCAGAGGCCAAAGCACGAGCCAAGCAAGCTAGGTGTCTACAGCTAGGTGTCTGCCCCGCTTCCAGGAAGGACAATTCGTTCTGGTAGAAACATACTGACCTTAGGGATGTTCATTTGGGGTTAGGCTGGGGGGGTCTGGAGGGAAATAAGTGTCCCTGCCTCTAGAGCCATTCCACCTTAAAGGAAAATAAATAAAGAAAAGCTTTGAAATTGGATGAGAACAAAGGCAATGGAAGAGAATCTGGAGGACTGTGCTGTAGAAGACACCCTTGCTATAAAAAGTGACTTTTGATAATTGCTGGAAAAGTGCCGGAGTGTATTTTAGGAGAGAGGGGAAGAAAAAAAAAAATCTATGACCTAATGTTTCTGGAACCCATCCACCAACCTGGGTGCCCTGTGGCTGTTTAAATTTTTTATCTGCCTTTCCAACAGGCATTTCACAATGGGGATTGTTTTGTGTGTGCAAAGCAGAGAGTGCGAGGCTGCACCCTGTCAAGGGCCCACTCTGGTCTCTGGCTTGGATGGCTCTTGTTCAGGTGAAGAGTAGATAACATCTCTCCAGCCACTTCATCATCAACTGTCACAACCTGAAGACCTCATTAGGATGGAGACATGAAGAAGGGCGATAATTAAATCGAGATGTAATTAGAAAGATGCACGTAGATTTACTGCTACTACTCTGCTACTATTGTAAAACAGCAATGAAAGGAGAAAAATTCCAAAGGCAAAGTATGAATAATGAGAGAATGCAGTTATTTATGCGAGCATATGTCATTTCTGCTATGTTTTAGTATATAAATATGTCTGGGATGATCCTATGAAGTCTGTGTCTGGATGAATTTTCCTACATGTGTTTTCCCATGGGGAATGATGCTGTGATCTCAGCTCCTACTAGCAAATGCTGCTGTCTTTGTGCTTCATGCCATGCAGGATCATGATTGGGGTTTCTTGAGGACAAAAAACTGAAGCAGGAGTAGCAGTAAGATGTAAATGGTAAAAGACAAAGTAATTCAGTAATCAAGAGTTCATGTAGCACAAGGTGCTTCTGCCAGTTTCCACAAAAATCTTCTCTTCAAATGTGCTACTATAGATTAATTCAAAGCTTTTGGCTTAATGTAGGAATTGATATTTTTCCTGCTGGTTGGAGCTTAGAAAGAAGCTGGTCTTGATGCCAATTACATTTGCTTCTGGCTGTGAAACCAGTGTGACCATATTAACCACTTCCTGCTCACTGGATTCCAAAATCATCTGTGATCTGGGGAGGGTTGATGCACTTAGGGAAAAATAATCTGTGCACTTTTGAGTTAAAAACTTTCAGCTTGTCTGACTTGTCCTGGCAAAGAAATATCTATAAAGTGGTGGTCCAAGTAACTCCACTGGTTATAACCTGCTGGCCCAAACCTGCTTCTCTGTTGTCTGAGTACCCTGTCTGAAGGAGGGGAGTGGCCCAGCCCAGGTGCTTGGTACTGTTACTGCTCTTGCCCTCTTTGCTCTGGAAAATGGCATTTATCTCCCTAACACTTCTGATCCAGAATGAGGGCTGTTCTGGAATTCATCCTGTGGGACAGAGGCTCTCCCCTACTCTGCCCTTATGAGACTCCACCTGCAGAGCTGCCTCCACCTCTGGGGTCCCAGCATGGAAAGAACATCAACCTGCTGGAGAGGGTCCAGAGGAGGCCATGGAGATGCTCCCAGGGCTGGAGCCCCTCTGCTCTGGAGCCAGGCTGGAAGAGCTGGGGGTGCTCACCTGGAGAAGAGAAGGCTCCAGGGAGAGCTTAGAGCCCCTTCCAGAGCCTAAAGGGAGAGCTGGAGAGGGACTGGCGACAAGGGCTGGAGGGACAGGACACAGGGAGTGGCTTCCCACTGCCAGAGGGCAGGGTTAGATGGGATATTGGGAAGGAATTGTTCCCTGGGAGGGTGGGGAGGCCCTGAGACCAGGTGCCCAGAGCAGCTGTGGCTGCCCCTGGATCCCTGGAAGTGTCCAAGGCCAGGCTGGATGGGTCTTGGAGCAGCCTGGGACAGTGGGAGGTGTCCCTGCCCATGGCAGGGGGTGGAATGTGATGAGCTTTAAGGTCCCTCCCAACCCAAACCAGTCCGGGATTCTGCCACCATGTCTGTGCTCTGAACCAGCCTCAGCCCCTCCTGATTCAGCTTTACAGAGATGTCTCAGGCTGAAGCTCTGCTTTAGGGATGAGGCTGATGAGGGTTTGCTGTGCAGAGTGACACAAAGCATCTTCAATGCCTAGTGCCCGCATTGGGCCACTCTGTGATTCCCGTGGGGCTGGGGGACACTGGCACCATCCAGATGAATTTGTGGGTCTCAGGGGTGCTGGGCCTTGGACCTGATCTCCAGACAGCTGTGACGGTTCAGCCTGGACATGTGCAGAGACAACTTGGAGCACGAATCTTTACCTTGTAACCTCCCTGCCCTCCCTGTCTTGCCCTTTCAGCTCAGACTTGAGCTGTGTGAACCCACATTTTCCATTTGTTTTTACAGCCTGTGGGGCTGTTTGTACAAGATTGGCTGGTAGGGATGTGAGCAGATTACAAATCAAAGGGAAGGAATTTGCTCCAGAAAACTCAGTGGCAGTGGTGGCCCCCACTGAAATCTTCATCAGATGTAATTAAACAAAGCTTCATATTAGGAAAATGCTTGTACTTGCTGGCTCCCCTAGGCTGAACTGGCTCTTGTTTCCCCATCAATTAACTCTTTTGGGCTCAATCCATGCACAGACAACCAGTGAATCCCGTGGCAAAGCACATCGAGCTGCTTTCCTCAGCCCAAGCACCGCAGCAAGCTCAGTCCTCTGGTCTCCCATATGAAATGGGAGTGAGAGCACCAGCTAATGCAAGACCACAGGAGCCTGAAATAGCACCTTTCATCCCATTTTTATGTTCCATGGCACTGGTAAAGTAACAGCAGTGATGGCAGTTTCAGCCACCACTTAAAGACCCAGGAGATGGCTATGACATCGGAGACACTGGACCCCACGCCTAACTCTCTGCAGCTGATGGAAAGCAGCCAGGACATGAATTATTAGGTGCAAATGTCACATTTTCCAGCTTTCCAGCACTTCGTTTCTCCCTGCAGTTCCACGGTTTTCCCTGTTAAATGGGGGCACTAGCTCATTGCTACAGCAAGCTGTCCTCCTCCTCCTCCTTCTCGGGACCTGCATCCAGGGGATGCTCCAGGGGAAGGCAAAGGCTTCAGGCAAATCATTGCTGTTGGGAGAGGGTCAGGAGCACTCGGGGATGATTTATGAATGCCACCCGGTGAAGGGGATGCACAGCATCTGCCCACGCCTGAGAGGAAAAGTAAGCTGGGAGAAAACGACATCTCAAAGTCACCCTGCAGCAAACAACTTAGGACTGTCATTGAGAGACCTTAAGGGCTTCCCATTTCCCTCACCAACCTGCAAAATTTGGGTCAAAAAGGGTTGAAACTTGAAGGATACAGAAGATCAAAAGGATGACAGCATTCACAAAGGAAGAGTAGGGACCAGAGATGCTTGGGGAGCAGGCTGGGACCGAAGCAGCCCTGGAGCATTGAAAAAAGTTGACAGGCAGTGAGAACAAGTCCTTTTTCCTCCCAAAATACCTTTTTCTCTAAAAAATTAAATTGATAAGTAAATCTCACCTTCCTGCCAGAGCTCCTCGCTGCTGCTGGGTCTGGCACGAGTTGCTGTGGTGCAGGACTGGGGCTAAGAGTGGGAGAATTAAGCAGCAATGGGCTCCAAATGTGAAGCCCAAATAGGCCCCAGGTTCAAGCAAGTGCTTGTGAGGGGGATTAGTTGTGTGACATGAGCACACTGACCCTGATAACCCCTGGGAGAGGGGTCAGGGCCTGTGCTCCCACGGAGCCCACGTGTCCCTGGTTGTGTCCCCACTGAAGGAAAGGAGGCTGTGGGTCAGGTCATGGGTGCATGACCAGCCAAGAGAGCAGAAGCTAGTCCTTAATTCATTGCAGGCTTTTCTGGGACCTCTTAATCATTTCACCTCATCCCTCCTCCATATTTCAGTTACTTTTTGTAAACTGGTGGTGCAAAAGCATTTTCTACCTCAGAACCATTTTGCCTTTCTGTGTGGTCTGGGGCAAACCATGTAACCTCTCTGTGACTCTGTTTACCAGCCGCCACAGCAGTGAGCACAGCATTTACCTCATCGGGGTTGAGAGGCTTAATTATTCCCAGACGGATGGATGCTGCATAAGCGCAAAGTGTTACAATGACTAAATCTTCCTGGAGGTGCCTTGAATATCTCTCATTAGTTTGTTTATCCCCCAGATTCTGTACCATGGGCATGACAAAGATTACAAGGAGCGTGTTTAAGCAGGGGCACTGCTGCCGTGCCAGATACCTTCAGGTCAGAGGGAAACAGATGATGGAAAACCAATTAATTTTTTACAGCAAGAAAAATAGCTACAGGATTGAGAAACATTAATTATTTATTGAACTGCTGCCTTTGCAGAAAAAGAAAAGAGTTTATGCATACCTATATCTCTCTAGATATAAAATAATCACTCATTGCACATAACAGGGTAATAACTTCAGCAATCTAAGCTCCTGTTTTGATACCGCTCTTTTTTCAGAGGTCAATTGAAATAATGACAGCAAAAATACTTAGGAGCCTCAGGAAGAAAAAAACCTAGCACAATAATGGCAGGGGGTTGAGTTATGGAATATTTAGCCCATGGTGCTTGGTTCTAATCTCCCCAGTATGAAGTGCTGAACTTCTGTGTGTGTCTAAGTCAGTTCCTGGTAGCTGTGGGTCTGCCCCAAGATTCAGGTGAGATCCAAGTATCAGAGGTGGAGAAGAGCCATGGCAACTTAGCAGGTCAGGTTGCAAGGTGGACTCTGGCCATGAGCACCTTATTGTCCCAGAGATGGGATGCAAACACTGGATTAAATGGATTTGCTGCAGCCACCTTCCTGCTGGTAATCCTGGATTCCCAGAATGATTTGTGTTGGAAGGAACCTTAAAGATTGTCTTGTTTCAACTCACTGCCATGAGCAGGGACACCTCCCACTGTCCCAGGGTGCTCCAATCCCATCCAACCTGGCCTTGGACACTTCCAGGGATCCAGGGGCAGCCACAGCTGCTCTGGGCACCCTGTGCCAGGGCCTCCCCACCCTCCCAGGCAACAACTCCTTCCCAATATCCCATCCATCCCTGCCCTCTGGCAGTGGGAAGCCACTCCCTGTGTCCTGTCCCTCCATGCCTTGTCCAAAGTCTGTCTCCATCTCTCTTAGATCCCTTTTAGGCACTGGAAGGGGCTCTAAGATCTCCCTGGAGTTTTCTTCAGGCTGAACCTTGGTAATTCAGCATTGCTAAAGCTTAATCACCTCTGATTTCCTGCCTGGATGTACCTTGAGATGCCACTGGTGTCTTCTACAGACCTGTGCTGAGCACCTCATGCTGTGGTTCACAGGGTGCCCAGAGCAGCTGTGGCTGCCCCCGGATCCCTGGAAGTGCCCAAGGCCAGGCTGGACACTGGGGCTTGGAGCAGCCTGGGACAGTGGGAGGTGTCCCTGCCCATGGCAGGGGTGGAACCGGATGGGCTTTAAAGTTCCTTCCCACCCAAACCAGTCTGGGATTCTGAGTCCTGCCCACATATCTGGGATAGGATTAGCTGTGCAAGGCAGATCCCCTGGGGATCCTGTTGCTGTCCTTGCCTACTGTATCTAGATGCAATTCACAAAATGCAAACTTAGAGGGACATGAGAAGCAGAATATGTTTTAATCCAGGTCCAAACTGGAGTTTGCCACATGCACACATGCCTCAGGAGAGGGGCACCTCCAAGCGTTTCCCAGGAATGGCTCTGTCCAGAGGAAACTGAGCAGCAGAGCCAAACCAGCGCCATCACGACAGTGACTGGGCACAAGACTGAGGTGAGCAGCAATCCCCTACAGATCCCCAGCAAGCACACCCAAGCACCATTCATCTCAGAGGACCCCTCAGCCATTAGGAGTTCTCAGGCTATGTGGCAATAACCGTTTTATCCAGGTGCCTGGTGGATTTGGAGGCTCTTCTCCACGGGAGCTCTTGTCTGAGCTTCAAAGAGCTGCACTAAGGTCACCTCTTGGTCCAATCAGTGAGTCAACAGGTGGGACTTTGTATGATCCCACCCCATAGGACAAGAGTACATCAACTAGGTTCCACAGCCAGGGCTGACCTGTTCATAGATAAATAACTTATTTGCAGAAAACCTTTTTTTTCCCCTAATGCGAGAGAGGAAAAAAATTCAGATTTCCTTCTCTAGGCACCACTGGAGCCACTTCAACAAGTTCAGTGCTTCAAAGAGCTCAGGTGTCTGCAGAGATCTGTCTGCTGTGTTTTCAACCCAAAACTCCACTCTGTGTCCTCTCTCGCATGCCAAGTTCACCATCCTGAGCCCTGCCCATACACTCCATGCCATGAGCAGGAGGCTTCTCTTACTCTCTTTCACTGCCGAAAAGGGCTTAAACCAACTCTCCTACTGACCCTGATTATTTTTGGACAGAAGTAACACAATAATTTGTGCAGTAACATCACTAATTATCGATACAGAACTGCAGTTATCAACAACCAGGAACAATAATTAGGCACTTTCCTCCCTATGATGTGAAATGGCAAAGAACAACGAGTTTGCTCAGTCAAGTTGGCGACCATGAGGATGAAGGTTTGATGACTGGAGCAGAGCTAAACATGTTGGGTAACTTGGGAACAAACCTGGCTGGAATTTTTGGAAACCAGACCCACATTTTGACACGGTCTCTCTGACAACAGGAACTTCAGGTTTCCTTCCTCTCCAATGTGCAAAAGCCAAGGAAATATCCCAAAACTCTTAATCTGTTTTTGGGGTTTTTTTGCAGACACACTAAGATGGTCTGATTTGAGCCTGGTTCAACTTCGGGCAAAGCTGCCAGGAGGTGGAGTAGATAAAACAGGAGGAATTTCTGATGGCTCTTCTCCATGAGTCTTTCCAGGTCTGTCTTCACTTCCCTTGCAGTTATGCAGCAATGGAGGTTTTCCTCTGTGGTTTTTTAATGCACTGCGAGGAGCAGGGCTGTCCTGAGCATGGAAGTCCCTGTGACCACCTGCCTGACACCCTCTGTTACACACAGATTTTGCATTTTATAGCACCAGGGTTTCCAATGTGCAGGCAGGGAACCCACCCACCCCCAAACCTGCCAACCACACCAAGCTCCCAACAGCTTCTGCCAACAGTGTCTGGGCAAAGTCCACCCTGTGCTGTTGGCCAGGGTCAACGAAAAAGCCAACAAGGAGTTTTTTTATCACCACGAGGCTCTGGGTTATCCCAACAACCAGTGGGGCACTCAAAAGACTCTCATGAGATTTTTCCAGAGGCAAAAAGGTAGAGACTGGGAGGAGGCTGTGTCCTATTAGAAAAAGAAATTAAATGTCAGACTATTTTTTCTCCCTATGAAGAAGGATTAATTTCCTAGGATTCCGCTGCAGGGAGAAGCAAGTCAGTCAGAGCAGTCCTGGTCTTGATATAGAGGCACAATCATGGGGTTTCCAAGGAAACAACAAAAGACAAAAGTTTGATTCATAAAAGCTTCGGGAAGAAGAGTGGGGAGAGGAGAGGATGATGATGATGATGGTGATGATGATAATAATAATAATAAATGCTTCAGGGTGATTTCATAACATTAATAGGTAATGTAGTCAATTATGTAGGCTTATTTTATTTCAGCAAAGTGCAGGTGGTGAGCTACATCTCCTTGCAGGTGCTTTTCCAATTAGCTGTACGTCTTCTAGGTGAATAAATGGCTGAGTGCCAAAGCTGCATGCCACTGGCAACAGACTAATCCAAACTAATCCCGAGGACTCATCTTGCTTCATGTTAAAGCAACTAGAGTCTATTTTATTTATTATCTCTTGAAAGATCTCTTCTCTTCTTGGAAAAACAAGGAGGACTATTTCACAGCGGAGGCCATAAATGCACTTCACTCGGCATTCGGTAAGGGCTGGAAGACTATCTCTGCCCGGATTCAGTTGCTTATTACCATTATGTAATAGCAGATGAATATCCTGTTCTGCATTTGCTAAATGTTTTCTTTTAATAATCAACTCATATCCACATAATGGGGCCGCTTATGCAATCGGCCGCCACATGAGCTCTTCGGGGAGACATCTGTTTTTCAGCATCATTAATTACCACCATTGGATCATTAACGTATTTATTTACTTTTGTTATTACAACTGGGCGAGCCCTACTGCTTAGCAAAGGGGTTGGCTGGTAAAACTGCCTGGTGTAGGCAAGGTGTGGGCAGGAATTATCCCAGGTAGTCACACACACACATACACCAACATCCACCAGGCACTTGGGGCTTGATGTGACACCTTGCTCCTCCCAAAGCACGGATGGTGACGTGGGTACAGAGCAGATGGGTGGGAGAAACGGGACAGCCATCACTGCTGACATGGTTGTTCATTTTACATTCAAACCCAGTAGAAACAACCGTGTTCATCCTGCAGGATGGATTTTGTGGAGCATTACTACCAACCTTTTGACTTCTGGAGGTCAGACACTGGGAATTCTCACAATGACAGTTCAGTGCTGAGGGCTCAGCAGCTCCCTGATATTTGACCTGAGGAAGGGGCCGAAAATGCTCAGTTTTGACCCGATGCAGGGAATTTTACCACCCACCCGCATCTTTGGATATTCTTTGCCAGACCTCTGCTGTTTCTTAGCGGCGTCTTTGGGGAAAGGAAGGTTTTCTTCCCAGTTTTCCAAAGGAGCAAATTTATCCTATGACTAAGCAAGTTGCTGCCAGAGGCTCTCAGAGGACCTTCTGTCCCTAATTCCCATTAATTTCCCTCAACTGTCAGCCCCTTACCCCGTGTACCACTGGCTCAGTGTTGAAACCCTCATGCTGGTACCACAGTGCTGGGGGTTGGAATTAGATTCTCTTTGAGGTCCCTTCCCACTCAACGCAGTGTAGGATTCTGTGTTGGTCACTAAAACCCCTTAAATCCTCCTTCTCTCAGAGTTTACCCAGGCACCAGCTCTGGGTCACCTGCAAATCCCCAGGGACTCTACTCAACTTTGGACACTCCTGGCAGTTCCATCAGTTCTTGGAGAACCCTTTAAAAAAATCCAACCACCTCCCCAGACTTTTGAAATGATGACCCCAGGTTGGTGGGGAAGAGGAGGCTGCCAGGATAAGGCTGCCTGACATCATCTGGATGTGGTCCAGGACCATCAGACACCTGTTGAGCCTCCCAGTGTAATTCCACAGCAGCTGCTGCCCTAACCCACAAGCGCACAAGCGGGAACATGAGTTGTTTGGATCACCTGCCTCCAACATTGTTCTCTGAAGTGTTTGAAAAAGGCCTAATGAAAAGTGACTCAGAAATAACTGACAAGTGCCAGCCTCACCTTTTTATTGTTTCATCAAAATGGAAAAGACAGTGAAGGAGAAGAGTCAGCCTTCTCTATAAGAACCACTGTCCCAACTTGCCTGCAACTTGCAGGCTGAGTGAAATGTTGACACAGGGTTGACAGGGCTGCTTGATTTATGAACAGCTCAAAGGAGGGGGAAAGAAAGGAAGAAGAATTAAACATTATAAATCAATGAGTAACATCCATAACCCTGAAGTGCTTGTTGTAAACAATAAAAAACACCAGCCTAATTTTTATAAGTGTAATTTATGACAAGCAATACCTTCCAAATGAGAGAATTTAAAAGGAAAAAAACGTCACTTGTTGGAATATCATTAATTGAATCAGATGAGAACTAAGCCAGCCATTGTTCCTAATGGTGGAAATTTTCATGGGTGCTAATTGCTCCTCTGTGGTGCCTCTCAGGGCGTCTGCATTGATGCCTGTTGGTGCTGGAGGAGAACCAGGCTGGAGGTGAGAGCAATGAGGGCACGGCCAGACCCTCAGCTCTGCCCAGCCCTTGGGACAGCCCTGGGTACCACCCTGCCTGGCTGGAAACCTGCTCCCAGGTGTGCAGCTGGCTTTATCCCAGCATCTCCCAGCTTGCTTTCTCTCCAGGGACTTCTCCAGAGCCTTGAGAAATATGTCCATGTGATGATCCAACCTCTTGGGCAGTGAGGGGATCAGGGTAATACCAGGTCAGCTAACTTCCAGTACATCCGGAGTACTGTGGGAAAGCCAAGGGTGCTTAAACTGTTTCCAAATTCAGGAGTGATGCCCATTCTGACGGTCGAGGGGTACTTTGCAGCTGCAGCTGTGCTGTGCAGCTCAAAAAACCCTGCTGACATGGGAATTAAAACTCCTGTGGCAAGGAGATGACAAAGTCAACCCGGATAATCCTGCTGTTACCCCTACCGGCCTCACTGCTCACCATCAACCAAATCTTCTCCAACTGGTATTCCCCACCTTCAGTGCTCAAAGCTGGAAGATTAAAGCAGCAAACGGTACCATGGAGAAACAAACGCAAAACTATTTTCCATGTAGTGCAAGCACAGAATAAGGAATGGCCTCTTCCCATCCCAAAGACCTTTCAGTGCAAACAGCAAAGCAAGACAACCCGGATAATCCTGCTGTTACCCCTACCGGCCTCACTGCTCACCATCAACCAAATCTTCTCCAACTGGTATTCCCCACCTTCAGTGCTCAAAGCTGGAAGATTAAAGCAGCAAACGGTACCATGGAGAAACAAACGCAAAACTATTTTCCATGTAGTGCAAGCACAGAATAAGGAATGGCCTCTTCCCATCCCAAAGACCTTTCAGTGCAAACAGCAAAGCAAGAGATGGAGAGAAAAAGGATGTTTTCACACAGACTATCATGCCAGGGATGAACCAGTGGTCTGGGAAGTTACTGTCCGAGCTGTGGTTTAAATTAATCTGTTTTAATGTGTGCCACAGCACATTAGGAGAGCACATCACAGCACTTTGGACAGGGGATGGTGCAGAGCACCATCATCCTCTCCAAAAAAAGGTCCATTTACACCACGGCAGGATTCAAGTGACACGGTTTGCAGAAGCAGGAATCAAACACCAACTGAATTCCTAACCAAGAGCCTTGCTTACAATAACATCTTTGTGTTTATCTCCAGCGTTTTCACGGCAAAGCTCATCTCTCCAGGCCTGCTGTTTGCCTTCAGGTGATTAACAGATGCCAGAGTGCTTGGGGATGGAAAGTTCTTCATATATAAATACATGGATCTAACAGAGATGTAATGAGACTGTAATTAATTAACGTTTGCAGAACACTGTGAGAGGCACAATGAAATGCGCTCGCAAAATGCAAGGTATTAAGGCAGAATATGTATTATTGTTGGCACTCCGGGGAGCATTAGTGCAGCTCTTTGAGCTCTATCTTCTCACCTTCCCTGCTGTTTCACAATTGTTATTCCTCCCAAAGGGAAGTGGGGTGCGAAACCTGATTATTTGCTTGCCAGCAAACTGCTCCTTCATTACGGGAGGTAATGACAGAGCTGCGCGAGGACACAGAGCAGGGAGGGTGGTGCTGGGGCACGGAGTGCTGGGTGTGCAGAGCTCAGGTGCGTGGCAGGACCTGGTCTTGACTGCAGGATAAACATACAGCCAGACCAGGGCTCTTCCACTTTAATCCTCAAGAGAGCAAGAAATTCCTTACCAGGGACATTGCTGATCTTTGCCAGAGACATCTTCACTTTCAAATCAGCAAATCATCTTCAAGCAGCAAATTCAGCATCAAATTTCAGGGGTTTGGCCCTTCTGTCCCTGATCCCCTGTTTAATACTCGCAAGCTTCAGGCACTGCAAGTGATTTACATAGGTCCCTAAAGGTTGGACAGCCTCAGTACACAGAATCCCAGAGTGGTATGGGTTGGAAGAGATCTTAAAGCCCACCCAGTCCCACCCACTGCCAGGGGCAGGGACACCTTCCACTAGACCAGGTTTCTCTAAGCCCCATCCAGCCCAGCCTCGGACACTTCCAGGGATGGGACAGCCACAGCTTCTCTGTGCCAGGACCTCACCCCTCGCCCAGGAAGAATTTCTTCCCAATATCTAACTTAGACCCACCCTCTTTTAGAATCTCTCACCCTTTTTTTACAGTCAGACATTACAATGGTTCAATACAGGGCAGAAAGCTCTAGAGGCTGGGGATTATCTAAGCTGCTCCCACACATTCAAGTGCAAATATCAGGACTGAGATAATCATGACTGAGTATCAAGATGGGGGGAAAAAACCTCTATGACTGTTCAGCTGCACTGAGCCAGAGTCTGTCCTTGTGCAAATCATAGAGGCACATATATAGCAAAGTTAGGAATATTTGGAGAGTGGATGAAAGCACTCTTAGAAGGTGCATGGATACGTGCACTGTACACATACACAAATACACACATAGATGCATTAACACTGAAGGTGGGGACAACTGTGACCTCTGGAGGGCCTTGGAAAGCAAAATAAATCTGTTTCCTCTGTATCTTGGAGGGAAGGAACTGACACAGCAAGTTGCATTACAGACACCTCACAGATTGAGCAATGACATTTGTTTTTCTGGTAAGCTCTTAAATGCTTTGAAAGGGGTGAAACACGATCCATCTAAAACACGAACTTAGAGTCATCAACTCTAAAGCCACCCTCTCAATTACACTTACAAGCAGCATTTTCCTCCACAGAATTAGAAGCCGTCTCTATAATCCCTTGGCCATTGCAGCACAGCAATCCCACGCCTGCATGCAGCGTGGGGGATTACTTGGATGAGGGAACTGCACAGAGATAACTCGAGATGGCACCAGAAATGCTGCTGGCAAAAGAGGGAAGACTTTGCCCCAAGAGATGCGCTGACCACTGAGCCTGGTCACATCCCCTTGCTGGGTATCAGGGAGCTCCTCTGCCAGCCTGATCACACTCTGCTGGCCCGCATCCCTGCCCTGCTATATTTGGGAGGGATAAAGTAGGAAGGCAAGGAGGAACCCAACCAGACAAATGAAAGCATTTTGTGCTGTCAAAACCTTTACCAAGTTGCAAAGCCTTCAGTTCATCTTCCCAGCACTAGTAAGACGGGGCTTGGAGCAACCTGGTCTAGAGGAAGGAGTCCCTCCCCATGGCAAGGGGGTTGGAACTGGGTGGTCTTTAAGGTTCCTTCCAACCCAAATTGTTCTAGGATTCTATATACTGGGAGGGAGCAGAGGAGCCCAACAACATGGTCAGAGGATCAGGGAACATGAACTATGCAAGGAAATGAAAGAAACTAATTTCCACTGATCCTCAATTTCAGGCCATGAAGCTGCAAAAAAGCCAACACCACAACCCGGCTGCCAGAAGAAATCTCTCCCAACCTGCCTGGCAAATGTTGCCTTGGAAACCACAAAACCTAAGAGCTGCAAGAGCTTTGTGGCCACCATAACTTAAACAATGGATTAGGATGTGTAACACATCCGATGGCTGCACCTGGCCAACCTGGGACAGCAAAGCAACCCCCAAATCCATGTCTGAACAAGCTTCATGGAGCGCTGCGTGGCCAGCTACACCTTTTACCCAAGAACTACACCTTTTACCAATAAATTTCTCCTTCTCACATGGGTCTTGTGTCTCACCTACACAAACAAGCCTGTCTTTGGCAGGCCAGCCCCAGGAGGGAGAGTGCAAGACAGCTTGATTGCCAATATCTAATAATAATTTGTGATCCAGAAAGCTACTTATCTTAGGAATTGCTTAATAATGCACTTAGTGTGCGAAGTATTATCACTGCGTATAATTAAATACAGAGAGTTACAGGCAGGGAGATAAGGATCCTGTGCAAACGGACAAGGAGGAAAGTAATTGAGATTTGGGCTTCTGTTCTGCCAACTCCTCGCCTAGATCATTGTGAATTGCCCCAACACGTGTGCCTGGAGAGAGAAGGACTTGAAAAGTGGGAAGGAAGAGGGCGGAAGTCATTCCCTCTTGCCCTATCTGTCCCCACTCCTCTGTTTCCATGAACAGTGCCCACAAAATCCACCGTGTATTGGTTTGGCATGGCCTGATTTTAGGCAGCAGGGAGGCCACAAAGATGGCTCCTGTGAGAAGCTGCTGGAAGCTTCCACCATGTCTGGCAGAGCCAATCCCCAGTGGCTCTGAAGAGGGACATGGCAATGGCCAAGGCTGGGCCAGTGAGAGAGGTTGATAACGCCTCTGAGATGACAGATTTAAGAAGAAAATCAAAACAAACTCACAAGATTTTGGGATTCTAGTCAGAGAAGAGGAGGAGGTGAAAACACGTGAGGGAAAACAACAGGGAGACGCCAAGATCAGTGGAGAAGGAGGAGGAGGAGGTGCTCCANCTGTGTGCCCGTGGGAGGGGCTCACGCTGCAGCAGGTGCGGTGTGGCTGCTGCTCGTGAGAGTGGAGCCAGGCTGGAGAAGTTCACGGAGAACTGTCTCCCGTGGGAGGGACCCCACGGCCTCACAGGGGAAGGACTCCCCTCCCGGAGCAGCAGAAGGAAATCTCGGTGATGAACTGACCAAACCCCGTGCTCTGTCTCCCTGCGCTGTCCGGGGGAAGGAAGGAGCGGCTGGGGGGGGGAAGGTGTTCTAAGGGCTTATTTTATTTCTCATTATCCTCTGATTCTGTCAATAATAAATTCACTTCACAACTTAAGTTGAGCCTGTTTCACCCTTGAAATGTTTCTCCCGGTCCTTATCTCACTCATGAAGCGTTTGTTAATTTTTTTTTCCCTTTTCCCTCCTCTGCCCAGCTGTGGCAGGGGAGGGTGAGCGAGCGGCTCTCATGGTGCCTGGCGCTGGGCCACTGTCAAACCACGAAACACAGGAAGCCCTGGAGTGCAATGGGGAAACTGGTGCACAGGAACAATGAAGCCCTGGGGTGTGAATTATTTAGTGCTGTGGAAGAACAATTAAGCTCTGTGAGATATTTAGTCCAGCCCTATGGCAGATGGAAGTTGGAAAGCTCAGGCAAGGTATGACACACAGAGGGGATGAGGTGTGACACACACAGGAGATGAGTCGTGCCCAACCTCCAGCAGCCCCAAATTGCTGCTTTGACTCAAGGGACAAAAAAAGTATCTGTTGTGATACTGAAAACACCCTGAGGATTTGCACAGGGGGTTAGTGCCAACCTGTAGTTGAGCATTTCACCCCCTTGAAGAAGAGGTGGCGTAGAATCATAGAATGGTTTGGGTTGGAAGAGCCCCTAAAGCCCATCCAATCCCAACCCCTCCCCTGGACCGGGACACCTCCCACTATCCCAGGGTGCTCCCAGCCCCAATGTCCAGCCTGGCCTTGGGCACTGCCAGGGATCCAGGGGCAGCCACAGCTGCTCTGGGCACCCTGTGCCAGGGCCTGCCCACCCTCCCAGGGAACAATTCCTCCCCAATATCCCATCCATCCCTGCCCTGTGGCAATGTAAATGCAACACCCCAAGTCCTGCTGCATTTGAGCTGAGCTGGCAGGTTGCGGGGAGGTTTAACATCCCTTCTTGAAAAGAGAAAATGCCACCAGTGCTGATTTATTTTGTTGCTTTGCTGGCAGGGGATGTGGAGAAAACAAGAAAAAAGAAAGGAAAAGAGCAGGAAAATTGAGAAGAATACAAATGAGAGTAGAGGTCCCAGCATGACATTTCTGCCACAGAATCACCTACATTTCTGCAGTGGTGCTGCCAGAGCTTGTGATAACATTGCTCATCTTGTGGCAGAAAGGGGTTCTCCTCATACCGCAGTTCTTGGTTACATGAGCATTCGCAGCACTATGAGTTATGATATTTCTTGTGGAACCCGTAAACCTTTAGAGACCCTCTGTGCCAAGCACTGAGACAATGCAAACCCAAACAAGCAAATCCCTCTTCAGAGGGGCAGCGCAGAGGGAGCAGACAGCCTTCGCATATGCAAGGAGGGGAGAGAATGAAAGGAGAAAAGCAGCTATTGCTCACAATTATTTTCCAGTCTTTTGTGCTCATGGGAAAAAAAATTAGAAAACGTGCCTGGAATAGCACAAGGAACAGTGGAAATGCAGGAAACAACCTGAAACTTATTTCTCCAAGCCCTATATTGTATCTTCCTCAATATTAGGATGTGTCTCAATCGACACCTCCTAATTACGGTATCCAGCTGCAGCATCACAATCAAGGTCAGCAGCGAACCTGAGAGAAACGCTCTTCAAACATAGAGGCTCTTGGCCAGCCTCCCCAAACATCCCCGAGGGTGGTTTGGGTTGAAGGGGACCTTAAAGCCCATCCAGTCCCACCCCCTGCCTTGGGCAGGGACACCTTCCACTGTCCCAGGCTGCTCCAAGACTTGTCCAACCTGGCCTGCAGAAGCATTTTGAAAGCCACAGGATTGTTCACCTTTTCCTCACCCAAGGACGCTGAAAGAATAAGCAAACAAAAAAGTCAAGGGAGGAGGAAAATGGTTCAAGACCCCTTGGCAAGACAAGCAGTAAGTGAGCACCAGGCTTGTACAACAAATGCATCAAGGAACAAAACAAAAGTGTAAGGTAGGAGAAAATATTTATTTGCCTTTTTTTCTAGAGTCCTTTTCCCTTTCAGGCAAATAATATTTATGCTGTGGGGTTTTGACAGTCCTCTGGAAAACACACAAAGCCTTTTTGTTCCCACTTGCCTCCCAGGTGGGAGGACCGGTGGAGCAGCTCTGAGGAATGAGGGTGAAAACCAATGACCCAGAGCCACTATTTAAAGGGAGAAGAGGAAAACGAGTGAGGAGCAGGGCAGGAGGGCCAAAACTCTGCAAGGGAGGGAAGAGGAGAGTTTCAGAGCTACGATTCCTGGATGTGTCCCTTGCAAACCAGTCCACTCTAATTTGGAACAGCATCCCATCCCTCCTGACTCCAAAGGATCTGCATTGCCTCAAAACCCACTCCTGAGGCACCAACTAAAATTTACCTACAAACATCATTGGGTCAGGATTTCACTTGCACAACGAATTCCTGGGAATTTTTTATGGTGGACTTTAAGCCCTGTTATATCACAAGGATCTGCAGGAAATCTTGAGTGACGACGTTGGTTCCTTCCAACCAGGCATTTGGGACACGATAAATTTGGTCTGAACTTAAACTTCCTCCCACGGGGAGCTCAGCAAGCCAAAAAGCACTTTTAAGAGAAATTCAGAGTGATGTAATGGATACATGAGTAAAGTAGTGGGGTTTAGGTAAACCTTAATCCTTAATAAATTACAGATAATTCATATGTAAGGGGTTTTAAAGACTATCTAGATACTTCTATTAACTAAATGGCTGAGTGAGAAGAGGAAAGAAGAGATGAGGAAACCAATTAGATATAAATTTAAGTAGGAGACCAGCTTAACAGCCCCTAGAAATGCTCATTATTTTGGGAAACGCTGGTCTGATGAAATTAAAATGCTCTGTGGGAAGAGGACAGGTTTTTAAAGCATGGAAGAGTTTCAAGGTGGACAGAAGGAAACAAGGAACTGGCTTGAGATGAAGTTTTTTCCTTTTGTGGGGAAAATAAAAAGATCATTATATGAAAGTTAAGCATTTTGAAGGGCTCAGATTGATCCTTCTTCAACGTTTTGAGGCTTTTTCTACGGCAGTGGCTTTTAAGAAAGTTATAGCTAATGGCTTTATCAGTAAAGTACTGACTTATCAACAAGGATTTCTGCTTGAAAAAGGAAGCTTTTAGTGAAAAACCAGGGCTGTTAATATTGAGCATTCTTTTTTTTAAAAAGGACATTTCAATTTTTTTTTCAGCTTGATTGCTCAATAATTCTTAAATGCAACATAATTCAATTATCCCAGACTCCCGGCATTCCTTTACCAAGTGGGATGTCTAGAGCATAAATGGTCATGGGCCTGTTTGCCCCAGCAAACACCCACTAAGGAAAGGTTTTCCACTCATTAATCCGCCCTAAAGTCCCTAAGCACAGCAGGGGATTTACTGTAACCTGGGCAGGACATCACAAAGGGGTTTGCAGGATTTGGGATGTGCCACTCAACATTTGACTTTCACCCTTGGCATGCGGGGCACCCATCCGGGCCCACGAGGGCTTTGCCTCACTCGCGGCATCCAGAACCTGGAGTCTCTCCAGTGCCACTGAACCAGGTTGGTCACCCCATCATTCTGCAGGAAAGTTGCTCTGAGACACTGACCCATCTAAGACTGGCAGGAAAATAAGCACAGGATTTTCAAAAGCACCAGACTTTGCTTTCTGAACATGGTATCACACTCAAAATCCTGAAATAGTTTGTGCTGGAAGGGATCTTAAATCTCATCCAGTGCCACCCTCCTGCCATGGGCAGGGACACCTTCCACTATCCCAGGCTGCTCCAATCCCATCCAACCTGGCCTTGGACACTGCCAGGGATCCAGGGGCAGCCACAGCTTCTCTGGGCACCCTGTGCCAGGGCCTGCCCACCCTCACAGGGAACAATTCCTTCCCCATATCCCATCCATCCCTACCCCTGGCAGTGGGAAGCCATTCCCCCTTGTCCCTCCAGGCCCTTGTCCAAAGTCTGTCTCCATCTCTCTTGGATCCCCTTCAGGCACT
>VZRS01010572.1:9895-93228 GCA_013398055.1 Ifrita kowaldi | reverse complement strand
ATCAGGGGGGATTCCATAAATCCATAAAGTGATAACCAAGCACCACAAAACCCCACTCTTTGGCAGCCCTGTGTGTGGCAGCAGGCCCCCAGCAATACTCACAGTCCCCCTGCTCCGAGGCCCACGCCGACCACGCTGCCACGCGGCTCCGCACGTCCACCTGGGTGATGGTCCCCGGGGGCACGGGGGCAGGGGCCCGTGGGGGCGGTGGGATGGCGCTGTCGGCTTTGGATATCATTCTAGAGGAGGAGGAGAAAGCCCACAAGTGACACTCGAAGGAAGAACGTTCTGCTCTCTAGTGCTTAATCAGAGAAGACAAGGAGGCTTCACAAGGACCTCTTCGACTGCAGACCGTACTACGGGCTTGCCAAGTAAGCAGCACTCAGGACCATGATGTGTAAATATGTAAAACACAGCAGGAAACTCACTCCAGGAGGGAGTTAGCAAATCTTTGTCACCTGGGAAATCCCCAAGCAGTGCCAAAGAACATGACGAGACCTGCCAGTTTACACAGATGAATTCAGTGCCTTGGATTTAGCAGGTGGCATTTTTACCACCACATGCAGTTGTAAGGGCGGGATTTGCCTTTAGCATGAGAGCAAATTAGAAGATTTGAAGCTACCTTTCAGCCATCACAAACTAAGTATCTAGTCCCCTAAGTCTGGCCAGCTGTCAGCCACTTTTTTCTTAAAACCCTACCAACAAAACCAAGTTCACTGGCAGACTTGTTTTGTAACAGGGGCCTGTTCATCCTGTCTTGATACAAACATACAGGTGTTCCCACCTGCAATTTTCCAGTTCTTAGTGTAGTTTTAAATACTGTAAGGAAAGAGGTCTTTGAAGTCATTCTGCAGCTTGATACCAATCGACAAAAAAAAAAAAAATCACAGTAACTCCTGTCATACATATCCCCCATTCCTTCCCTAGAGCTCTATTCAAACACTAATTTTCCCCTTAAATTCATCTTTTATAAGCCCATCTCATTCACGGCATTCCACAACAAGACCACAAAATATCAAATGTTGTTTGGTCTTTGAACAGTGAATAACAACAACAAAAAAAATACTTCTTTCGCCTTTCCTTCCTCCAGTCCCCTTTCACTCATCAGTAACCTTGCAGCACCTCAACAATACCTCAGAACCTCAATGAGGCAGAAGGGTCTCTCCCTGTGACCCAGTGCCAGCAGGCACACGATCCAGCAGGGAGTAACCAGCACTCAGCTGCCACCCACGTCTGACCTCTGGGCCTCAGAGCCCTCGGAGACTGATATCTCGGATTATTTGTCCCAACAGATGTACTGACCTACATTCTTTTCCCAATTAAATCTCATTAGTTTCCCAGCACATCCAATGTGTTCGAGTCCCTCTGGATTGCCTCTTTGTGCTTATACCTGGTTTCAACAGTCCCACAAATGGTAAAGTCTATTTATTTAATTTTAAACCTGCAAGTAAAGTTAGGCACAGTTCAGGTTCTGTTTTGTTTTCCTAGGAAAGCCCCCAACTCTAGGAAATCTTTGTAAGTTGCACATCACAATTTAACAGGTATCCAGAACTATTACAAATTCATTCTAAATTTAGTCCAGCAGAGACTCCTCTATCTGAGCACAATTATTATTTAGAGATCCTATCAGCGTGCAGCTACACAGTGAATTTCTAACAAGCTACTCCCATCACCATTCAGTATCTAACATATTTGTGCCCCTGCTTCTATGCCTCTGTTTGCTACCTCTCATTGCTGTATTAATCTTCTCTGAACCCAACAGATTCTTTCCCCCACATTTTCCAACTGGGGGAGAAGCTTTTGCTACCAGGGAAACAAGAAGTCTTCAGCACCATTAAACAGGCAGGCAGGAAGATTATTCAATCTTCAGTTGCTGTTTTATTTAACATCTTCAGATCTCAAAACCTTTTAGCATAATCTTATTTACTTGGAGTTATGGGGAATTTGTGTTTTCAATTTAAATTCTGAACTACTTGACCCATATGCAGAACTGAGACATGCAATGCCATTCTCTGGCATTGTGGAATTGATCTCAGCTGCTCCCATCACTAAGGTGGACTTGGGAAAGGTAAGACTGACACCATAAATTGACAGAACATGAGAACATCATTAAAGCAAGACAGGGCTTTAATACATATGGCTTTGGAAGTATATTATTAGCTAGAAGAAAAAAAGCTCAAGCCCCCCCAAAAAAAACCCAAAGGACAGCAGGCAGACCTGGAGAGCTTCTGAAGGCTGTCGCACTATTATGATCCTATACAGTGCCAAGAAGTTGGATTTTTACCTCAGTGTTTCAAGCCTCTTCTTTTGTTTCCCACTTTTGCTGTCACTGATTGCACTTTCAATATCTTCATGAATAAGGGTAGCCTAAGGAGACAGGAGCAGAAAACATCAGGTACCAGCTACTGTATCCAGATACATGAAACAAATATCTCACCTTCAGACAGAGAATACCTTATCAAATCCCATTTATTTAAAAGCACTGGGACAAATCATGTTACACATAAACAGATCAAAGACCAGAACAAAATCTGGGAGTTGGTATTTTTGTCACTACTCCAACCTCAAGCATTATGATCACCCAAGTACGTAATCTAGGTACCAAATTTGTCTGAACAGCTGTAATTATCTCGAGTCAACCACTATTGCATGAGCTACTTTTTCCCTCTGCATTCGTAATTTTTGGTCGTCTCAAGTATTTTGTTTGCCTCACACTACAAAAGGAAAACCTGACACACATGGAAGCAGCAAAACTACTACAGATGGCAGCAGCATAAGCATTAAGAAAGTAACTCACAATGAAACAATTTCCTTTCAGAAATAATGACAGCCTCCAGTTTCTCTTTGATGTAACAGAAGATGAATTTTTCACAAGATTCCCTAATCTCTACGTTCCTGCCACTCCACAACTGCAGCCTCCCTCCACCAGTGGCCCCACAAGTGAAATTTTGATGCACATCTAAAGCATTATTTTAATAGATCTTGCATTAAATAGGTCATGGCTTCTCACAGGATTTAGAATGCTCTGTTACATGTCTTCAGCTGACAAATTAATTTCCTACAAAGGCTGTCAAAGCCCAAATCTGTCAGTGTCTGGCTCACTCTGCAAGGACCACATCTTTCCTAGTACCCTCACAACGCAGTAGTATGTACCTTTTCGGAAGGAATATGTAATTTCTGCTAGGATCAGAACACATTGTTGAATTTAGGATTCAAGGGGATTACAGAACTTTTCAGGCTGTAATGGATTACACTACAGAATAGTTATGAGGGATACCTTAAGTTTACAGAATTAATAGAAAAAAACTTTAGGGGATCAGAGGAACTTAAACCCAGAAGAATTCCATTAAACCAATGCTCTTGGTGTTTACGATTTAAATTTTCTCTTGTTTATGAAATGTTAGAATGCCCAAAATAGTATTGATTTTAACTATTTTTTATTGCAGAGGCTCCTGGGGTTGCTTGTAACTTCAAACAAAAGCAGGGAAAAGCCAACAGAGAAAGACCTAAACTTTCAAAACCAGAAAAGTTACATGGGTAAGGAGAAAAACCCAGGGTATGGCCACAGAATCAAACAATACCTCAGAACAAAGGGAGATCCTGGACTCCCAAGTCATGCTTATGTACTCTACATTTTTATGGGTACACAGAGGAACAACCCCAAAAACGAAATGAAAAGAGACCAACCCTACACACCTTCAAAGGGATCCCCGCATTATTTAACATAATAACCCCTGAACTTCTGACAGGATCCCACTTTCCTTTCAAACAGCAAGTTCTGTGCAACAAATCACACAATAACTAATCATCCTCACACCACTCTCAGCACACTAATTCCAAAACTGTTGCACAGTGTGATTAACGATCTGTTGTTTCAAGATGATGATACAAACTACTACAAAGGAATTAAGAAATCCCCATGAAATTATCAATTGGAATTACAGAGAATAACTGACAAAATTAAAATTTATAACCTCAGAAATAAAGAAGTATTGCAGAGTACATTAGGAAAGTAATTTACACTTGAAGGTAATATTTTAATCAGAGACTAGCAATCCCTTCCCTTGTTTTGCCCCTCCTGCAAGGAATATTTTCCCTTTCAAGATCTCTCCAGCAGAGCAGAGATGCACAGAGGTGAGAATGTAGAGAATGTTTAATTGTTCAGTAACAAGGAGAGCAGAAAGAGTAGGGAAGGCTCAGGGCTCAGTGAGCTCTTTGCAGATTATAAAACAAATTTGAGATAACTCAAATTACTTTACACCACTTTTTTTCAGAAGTATGAAGGCAAACCATAGATATTTTTCCAGAGCTTTATACATTTGCAAACCTAAATTAGCAGCTACAGAGCCCAAGAACCAATATTTACAGTAGGGACATATTTGGACATGCACCGAGGATTCAGCTTAAATACTGGATGACTCCTTTGCAATACACACTACACTACATTTACTAACATACTGCCAGTAGTGCTGATATCCTAAGTGCATTATCTTATAGCATATTTATCAGAATAAAAGTACAGAATTATTTTCTATGAATCAGCTCATCTGTCTTTATCCACTGTCCTGGTCAATTCTTACAATCTCCCCTTTTCAAATAAGTCACAGCAGATCTCCATTATTGTCTTACCTTAATTTCATCACACTGGAAAAGATGCAAATCAGGCTTGTTTTGGGTTGGTTCTTTACATATTAATGCAAGAATTGAATTGTAGTTGCATGCATTCATCACAGCTTGGCAATGCTGAATTGTGCTTAAAGGAAAATTCTCCAGTTCATTCTGTCAGAAGAGAGGGGGGAAAAAAAGGAAACACAAAATACCACCTTACTACACAGTGTCCTGATCTCAGAAAAACTGCACGAGCTAAAAAGGGAAAGTGATAATAAGCTAATTAAAATCCTCAATCTCACATACATCGTTTTTCTGCTCGCTCCCTTTTTCTCTCTCTCTGAAAATGAGACTGCCACTCACAGATCTTACCTTTGATTCCAAGTCCACCAAACTGACAGCTTTGTCATCCACTTGAAGAATCATGTCTTGAGTCCACACTTTGCCTTTGGCATCCAACAATTTCAGCTTCCTTATTCCATCATCTACTGTAATCATTGCCTCTTTTCGGTCCAGAACAAAGGTGGTCAAGTGCTGGTGAATAAGACATACATTTAAAAGAAATTATGATTGCAATTTTCCCTATTGTTCAGGAGTGCCAGTATTTAAATTGTCAGGAAGTAGCAATGTAAATTATACATGAGTAAAAGAGCCTTTGTATATGACAGAGCCCACCTCTAAGACATAAGAAAGGCTGTTTAGTCCATAATGCCATTTTAAGTCAACTTATTTTTGTAGCTTGCTTTTCGACACCCACTGTCATTTCCTCACTACTGTAAGACTTGAAGGCACATTCTGACATCCTTCAGGTATCAAAGCTAGAATTAAACAACGAGCTTTAATTAGCTTTCTTGAGGAGTGAAAAACCTGTCTCTCTCTTGGCAAGCTGAATTCAGGAGGTGCCAACAGAAGCTTCCCAGAAGCTCACTGCCAATGCAGCTCCACCACCACCCTGACCTGGAGTGTCCTCATCTCTTCCAGAGCTGCCAGGTAGCCTGCTGGTGGCAACCAGGATGGGCTTGCATCTGACTGGGACACCTTATGGACGGGCTGGTCACTTTTATGTGCAACACAGTAGAAAACAGTAACTACTTTTGCTCACCATCAGCTTGGAATATTCTCCAGAATCAATTAATGGCCTGGAAAATAAATAGTACCTCACGAACATCACCTCAGCTAGCTTCCCTGTCATTATGGTTGTGCCAATTTCTCCTTCAGCATGCCAACTGTGCAAGAAAACCCACAAAATCGTTTCATTTTGTTCGGGCATAAATCCACCTTCACATTCTTATTGAAGACCTGGTAACATTCATTCAAGCTGAACCACACTTAATATATGCCTGCATATCTGTCTTCTAAATAACTTTAAAAAAATAAAAACAATAAAAAAGAATTAACTGTGCTTTCTTCTACCACAGGATAACAGCACTTGGCAATTACACAGAAGAAAGTAGGTGTAAGCTACATACAATCAAGGTATTTAAAAGAAGTAAATAGTGAAACAAACTCTGTACTGGCTGCTTACCCAGGAGTGCTTAGATTCCAAATGCAAGTACTAATTGTAATGTCAGTACAGGACCAAAACCGTTATGAAGAAACCACACAAAAATAGACAGGCAACTAGAACCAACACATGCATTTATTTACAAGCTGAAATTAGGAGTCTTCTGCATATGATCTCGCAATTCACAGACTATTTAAAACCCAGCAAAAAGGAGCTGAGAATCTGTGGTATTTGCAAGACTTGGCTTAACCCATGACAGTGGTCTGATGGCAGCAGGAGAAAGTTTAAGCCAAAGTAAGGCTACAAAAGCAGGCACTGCATTCAAAAGTGCTTAACAGGTTACATACAGGCACTCAGGCTGACCCTGCTGAATATTTTAAACATGAGAGCAGCATGCAGTAATTCTGCAAAGCAGCTTAAGACAGCAAGTCCCACACTTTGCTCTTCACACTGGGGAAGAATCTGTGCAGGCAGAATGTATTTAACTGCTACATATTCGGCTCACTGGGGCTTTGAGGGGTTAATGCTCAGCACTTTATGAATATTCTAATACCTCTGCTGATTAGCTCTGATCAGAGTATTAGTTTTAAATATCATCCAGTGAGCCTTGCCAGCAGCACAGCGTTACTCAGCTCTGCCTCATCGTTGCAAGGAGCCAGGTTCGGAGACAGGGCAGCACAAGGCGTTGTCTTGATGCCCCGTTGAGAAGTCCTGGCTGTTTGCCAAGCAACACACAACTCTGCTTACATTCTTCTACATCCAAATTTCAGCCCATTGCGGCAAAGCTACAGAATTTGAGACATTTCAGTGTAATCTGTTCTGAAATGACCCCGGGCCCGCAGGATATTTTGGAAGATGCATGTGCCTTCAAGCTTGTATATCCTCAGAAAACGCATAGGCAAAAATAACTGCATGTAACTGAAAGCTGTAATTGGTGTACCACTCTCATCTCACCTCCACGTGATACTGTGATGTTTCAGATATGCTGCTGACACTGTCTCGTGCATAATTCTTCCTTTGTTCTAGAGATGGGAGGAGAAGAAAGAACAATTATTCATTCAGTGTCTTACCCTGGTGCCTTGACTGTTCCTCAGAGTTACCTTGGACAAGTTGTATATACGAGAAGAGGAGATAAGCTGTGGTTAATTTCTGTATTTCAGCAGAAAACACCTCCACCCCCACAAGGTCCAGCACAAGGACCATTCTTACGTCAGCAGCATCAACAGAGAGCTGGTGGGTGCACACAAAAGCAGTTATCTCACCCAGTGAGTCAGGGCACCGGAGGGGAGCAGTGCTCTGACTGGAAACACTTCCTTGGGAAGCCTGATTATTAAAATCCTTGGCTTGCCACTCCAGTAGCAGTGTGATAAACTAGCACTGGGCTTGCTGTGTTTGTATGAACGCCCTTGAAAGCAAAAGTGTTTTCTGATACATACAAATACTTCTCACGTTAAATCTGCAAGATGACAAAGCCACACACAAAAAAAAAAAGACCTGACTCATCCTTTACTTCTTCATAAAGCATTCACTGAATTGCTAATGTAGAAATAGGCATGGAAATATACAGATACACACCAAAATGTCTCTGAACAGGAATGCTTTTCAGCTAACAGAACACAATGCTGCAAAAACAGAAATCTCATGTGTCTTTTACTCTGTACAACAGATGCACGTTAAACCAGGAGAGGAAGGAAGGGGAAAAGCAAAATGAAGACACAACACACACCCACACCTCAAAATAATGAATTTGGATGAATACTGAAGAACACTTTCCAACTCTAGTGGAAAAGAGCTGAATGCAACATTTGGAAAATCTGGGGTTTTTTCACTACAATCACTTAAGTGCCTGATCTGGAACATGAGGAGCTTTGTTGTGAAAAAGTCACTAGGGGACGTGGCTGAGAGAGGTCTAAGGAAACTCTGGAAGAAGGTAATTTTTTTCCTACATTTCATTAAAAATCTCAATTTCTGATATTTTCTTCAAGTAAAATAAGGTGGTTTGATTTTTTTTCATACGATGAAACTTCAAAATGTAAATACAAAATACATCAATTTCATCATACCTGGAGGGGTTGGAGGTAAAATAAAAGTGATTTTGTTAGTGAAGGTTAGGTTACTTTTTGCAAAATAAAAAAAAATTCTAAATACTACCAAGCTTATGATCGGTGACATACAGAGATCTGCAGTGAGGACACCATAAAAGCCCCCCTGCAAAGGTCTCTTCTGTGACCAGGGTTCCTTCCCACAGGAATTCCAGGTGCAAAACCAGCAGTGCCCTCATTTGCAGCTGTCACTTGTGGAAGCATTTGTCACATTTTATAAACACACCATTCTCTCTCCCCTTCGCAGTGATTTTCACGAAAAACAAGTTTCTGAAATACATCACTGGCTTGAAGCCCCCCTCCCATGGTGACAAACGCCACTCACAGAGGAGAGCCATCCTAATCCTGTACAGCAGCTGCTCAGTTTGCTTCAGCAAGAGAAGTGTGCAAACAGTCAAATTTAAGACCACCACAGATTATCAGAATGTTTAGCCAGGTGTGTGAAGATTTCAAAACAGATACCTTACTTTCATTATGCATTATTCTGAAATCCCAGGGCAGAGGATCAACATAGATTATTCCATCTGTACCTACTATTTCTGCTTTTGCAGCATGTCACTTAAACTATTTTTTCAGTTGATTGTTTTTGTAACCACAACACACACACATGCACACCCCAAAAACACAGTCAGTAAAGCAGTACTGCCTGATTTGCTACCTTTCTTTTTTTGTTTGGATGATGATCTGAAGAAGTAAAGTCCATCTGTTCCTAAAGAACAAGGGGATTAAAAAGCAGTATCTAGTTTAATCCCATAGAATTATTCACATCTCTAAGGGGATCAGTTAGCAGTCTTCTGCTGTGGACTGTAAATGATACTTAAATACCGTGCAGTTAGAAAGAATGTATGCTTTGAAAAAGAAAACTACTTGTTTCAATTAACAAGGCACCAAATACTCAGTTTAGAGCGTTATCTTCTTTTGGGTGAAGAAAAATATAAGTTTTGTGCTATTAAATTAAACAAGCATAAGAAAGTTTACATCCACTGTAAAATTAATAAATGCTGCAAACAGTAACAGTTGGAGTTGCTTTAAATAAACAAAGGAAGTCTGGCATATGTAGAGGCTCCGAAGGAATTAAAAAGCAGAGAGTAAATTTTGCAGGAGGTTCCTTATTCTGCCTCACATAAGTTTTGTCCTGTATTAAGACAGGAATTTCAAAGCCATTTGTAGCACTGATTAACTCATCCTCTTCCACAGAGCAGCACAACACTCCCAGTCAGACACGCTGGAAAGAAAGGTGCTCAGCACACACTGTCGTGGTGAGAACAGGAGTGTTCACAGAAGAGACAGAGCGTTCTGAGTGGAAATCAAATCTGTGGCTGCCTACACTTAAGGAGAGCCCCTCAAGTTCTGCGTTGTTAATTACAATGTAATAGTAACAAGGACTTTAATAAAATTTACATTTAACAAAAGTCAATCAGTGGTTGCGTTAATAAGCAAAAAGTACACACACACCAACTGAGAGTCCACACTGAGAGCAATTCATATTTACCAATTTATCTCTCTAACGCAGGTAGAATGAGAATTAGAACCTGCCAGAGACGAAGTTACCATCTAGAGCAGAACAGAACATTTCAGTTGAAACTGAAACACTGCTGTAGAGGATCTGGAGGTGGATACTACAGCTGCACCTTGAAATTATTCACCCTTCGAAATGCATCTGCTAATAGGCATCCTGGCATCAGGCAAAATTACTTCCATGGTGGAAGGGTTTGTCTTCAGCCTTTGTTTTTCAAACCTTTTACAATCCAATGGTTCATAAGTGGGTCTCCCTTCCCTTACAGCTGCTCACCACCCAGGCTCCCTGAGACATGGCTTTCTTGGCTGCCTGGCATGAATCACACTGAAGGAAGAATAGTCCCCCCATGATACTATGAACATGGCACAAAGAAAGAGGAAGAAAAGAAGAAAAAAAGGAAAGGAAATAAAAGAAAAAAGACTGGCAGTTAGAATGCATGCCTTGTCCCATGGTTTTTACCAGTAGCTCAAAATGAAATTTCAACCTCTGCTTTCTCCTACTGTTTGGCTCCTGTCCCATATTCTACCTACAACCCTCCAAAAGTTCTCACCTTGCCATCAGAAAGGATACAAACCCTTTTGCACCCTGCTGAAGTGCTCCACTGCCTTGAGCGTCTACAAAAACTGATATAAGCCTGCAAACCTGTTCTCTGTCCCCTATCCAGATGACACAAGCAACTGCTGCTCCTTCCTCCAGCACGTCTGTGTTTCCACTTCCAAGTCAGAGAGATCTCAGCACACGGCTCTCACAGGTTTTTTCATCTGTCTACAACTTCTTTTTCTTTCCCTACAGAGTTGCCCATTGCCATTCTTCTGGAAATGCAGCTTCCATCTCTCAACTCTTTCACATATCAAAGTGATGGATTATTACCTATGAATATTAATGTGACTGCTTTTAGAGAAACCTTAAAACATCTCTTGAATTATTACACAATCTTCAAATGCAAGTAACACATTTGAAACTATTATTGAAAATATAATAGCAACACAATTTGCTAATGTGCTGAATGTAGTGGGTCTGGCTAAGACAGAGATGATTTTGGATCTGGCAACAAAGGGATATTTTAGCTGTTGCTGAATGGTGTCAAAGTCTTCTTCATTTCTTATTCTGCTGCCCCAGTGAGTGGGCTGGGGGTGCACGAGAGGTTGAGAGGGGACGCAGCTGGGACAGCTGACCCTAACTGACCAAAAGGATATTCCATACTGTTTAATATCCTGCTCAGCAATACAACTGGCAGGTAGTCTTTCCAAAGCCTCCTTGCCCAGATAGTCTCTGGGACTCTAACTCAGGCATTGCTCTGCTTATGGAAGGCTGTGAGTAAATTCCTTTACGTTACTCAGGTGTTTATCCTCCCTGCTCTTTCCTTCACCTGTTAAGCCATCTTTATCTTGATGCATCAGGTTTTTTTCTTGCTTTTGCTCCTCCAATTCTCCCCCCTATTCTGCTGCAGGGAGGAGACAGGGGGAATGAGCAAGCAAATGGGGAGGTCCTCAGCTGCTGGCTGGGGTCAACCCCTGACACTGAAAACAAAATAATGTTTTGTATGCTCTGTTTCACTCTCCTAATCCTCCCAATCAATCTCAGCCTCTCACAGGTCCCTTCATGCATGAAGAGGCTATTGAAGCTGAAGTGAAACGCTACAGCTAAGACTTCCAGATATGATGCATAAAACTACCAAAAGATGTATTAAACTATCAAAATTATTGAGTTTTTTTCCTATATACTCTACTCATTGCAGCTCCTACATCCAGCACTTGAAGTACAGTGCAGCTTTAATACCAGGTTAACTCAACTCTGCTGATACACTGCACACCATTTACATACAGGATTTTCCCTCTGGTGAAATAAAAAAAAAAAAAAAAGAAAAACCAGGATCATGGCAGAAGACATTCAAGTTAAATTCTTAACCACAATCTATAGCAAGTGCAACCCAGAAGAATTTGATTAAAACAAAATCTCTCGTGACACAAAGGCAATAAAGTGAAAAGCAGCACAGCATTTCACTTAGAGGTCCTGAATGTAAGATCTACTTGCTACTAAAGCTTCCAGAGCAACAGGAGCATTGATCCACAGAAACTAGTACTCTTCCTGATGCCTGATGTGGACAGATGTTACTGCAATTCATGTTTAGTGAAATTATTGAATTCACCAACCATCAGGACCAGACCATGTTTGTGTTTCCAAACAGATGTTGAAAGCCACTGATTTTACTTTCATTTTTGAAAGCATCCAAAACACCAGAAAACAAAAAGCAACCTCTTAACCAAAGACTTTTGGCCAAGTCAAAAACACTACCAGATAGTACACGACACAGATAAACAGGACCGTAGATTGCTCTGAAATTTGATGGCAATCCAAACAGACAAGGATTGAGAGTCTGCCCCACAATTTGTCCTAAGAATCCTGGACTGACAGCGCAAAATATTTCCACACATCATCAAGCAGAAAAGCCCAGTACTTAGTTTACTACCATTTATCTGCATTGGACTGATTGCTGATACCCTGAATTGCCGAATAAATTGCAGGCCAGCCAGAAAAAAATCTGCTCCAGGCAGAGCAAAGTGCAGGAGACGTGACCTAAACATCCGGGGACAAAGGTCAAAACTCAAGTTCAAAACAAATCTCCTTCTGAGGGAGCAAACACTATCACCTTCAGAGATTTATGCCACCAGCTTGGCTGTGTGGAACCAGCTGTCAAAGGAAGTGTGTCGTTTAGAAGTCAATTGTCAATTTACTTTGAGAATCAAAACACTACAAGCATGTTACGTGGATGGCTTCTTTCAATGGACTCATTTACCTCTCTGCGAGCTGCCTGAGAATTCCCTGAATTTGTTACATTTCAGTCCTTGCTCTGAATGAGCCATGTGAGCAATGCAAAAATACAAAGGCAATTCCAGCTCCAAATCACAGCCCTGAGCATATAAACTCGGTGTACAAAACACTCAGTCTTTTCTAATGCCCTGTGTGAAGACAATTTTAGCAACATCTTTCAGTTCTATGCTGCACAGTAATCTGACAATCTGGGCTGAGCTCCTGGTTCATTCCTCCTGAGGAATGAGGCTGCTCCACACCGTGTCACTGGCTGGCAAAGCCCCAGCACAGCCCTGAGACTGCTGCATGTCTCCCCACAGGAAGAACTGCTCAAGACAGATGGAGAAGCCAATGCTAGAACAACAGATGACAGTAGGAGCCAAAACCCATTTCAGATGGAAAGATCGGAAGCAAATGATGAAATAAACCCCATAAAAATGTGCAGAGGGCACCTTCCCTGGTGGTTCAGAGAGAGATTTGTCATGCAAATAGAAAACAGTTCATTTCAGGAAGGAAATGAGTGAAAACAAAGGGATTATTTGACACAGGAAAAAAGGCAATAGCAGGGAAGTTTTCACTATCAGACAGGCACAGTAGAGACAGTGATGGTTCTAGTCTGGCTTTTAGCTGAACTGTTGGTTCACTAATAATATTCCAGCCTCCTTTCCCACAGCACTGTGGCCAACCTTCTGTCTGATGACTGAAGGGCTGAACAGTCATGAATCACCTCAGCAATGGGATCTAAGACACAAACTTCATGCCAGGACACAAACACGCCTGTGTATATACATAAACATATGCATATAGAACAATAAGCAATAATAAGTAGTAAAAATAATAATGGTGATAATTATAACAATAATAATAATGGTAATAATAATTATAATGGTAATAATAATAATGTTTATTTTAATTTAGTCTTTACAGTGCTTGGAAGAAACTGAGTTCAAGATCAACTGGTCACTTAGGGGCCCAGGTGCCATTTTCACTTGTTGATAATCAGGAATAGGTGGCTTAGTCCAATTGATTCTAAAGTTTTCCAAGAAAAAGAACATTTTGATGGGGAAAGTTTGCTCCTAATGTCACATTTTAGTAAAACAAAAAACCACAGTTCATTTTACTTTTACAGTAAAATTATTTTTTTCCAGCATAAGTGAATCATTAAATACATGAGCTTTCCATATTAACCTACATAAAATACATACATTTAAAATATTTCTACACAGCAAAATATAAAAAGAAAGCTAAGGCAGCTTCCTCCTGCTTTATAGGATTTCAGTCTCAGTAATCTCAAATAAAATACTTTAGTTAGTTATTAATTATAAATAAAACACTTTGTAATGAGCGTTTTCAACACATTTTACCCATTCCAATATCACTCAGCTGCTTCCCACCCTGTTTGGGACAGTATGCACAGAAAATTTAACATCACAAAGGAAGAGGAGGCACATGTGGGATGCAGCAGAATAGCAACTTGGTTGCTAAAAATTAGAAAAAATGCCCTGACTTTGAGAAAGATTTTAGGTGTTTTCCTTGTTTTCTCCAGCTCATGTATGTGATGGTAGCAACAGCCTAGTTCTTTATGTGTATAAACCAGAGCAGAAGTAGTAAAAATGTGCAAACTCCACTCTAAAAGCTGTGCCAATACACAGCTACTTGGAGCTCCAGAAAAACTGATCCTTCTGTTTCATTCAGCTCCTGGCAGCTGCAGCTACAGTTTTGTGATGTATCCACCAGCTACAGAAGTGAACCAAGGACAAGGATTCATTTTACAGGAGCCCCCACGCAGCAGCTTCATGGCAAGCATTTCCAACTAGTACCTGAGCTCAGTTAAGTACTTTGGAAGTAAAAAAAATACCATTATATACATCAAAGTTACTCACTTGTCCCCACCTTCTCCTGATACACGACCATCCCATTACCCACTGACATTAAAAAGCTCAGAGAGGTATTTTAAAAGCCCACAAAGACTAAAGGACATAGTTAAGACACTGATACTGCCACGCTGTTCAAACCAAGTACTCCTGAAAAACTATGATGATGACATAAAATGGAAAAGGAGTCACACACATAAAGAAATAATCTGTTAAGAGTTTTTTGCAATGTCTCTTGCTGGCTTCTGTTACCACCTGCTATTTCTGTCAACACTTGCAATCAGTTTGTTGAGTGAACCCATACAGGATGCAGAAATCACTCTTTCAGATGATCAGCTCAGAATTTTCCTCAGCTGCAGTTCCTGCCTTCAGCACCACATCAAGTAACTGACTTTTGTAGCATAGCACTAAAACACAGTAAACTTGAACTCAGAATGGTTCACATGCAGTACCCTGTTTAAACTGAGTATTAGGGAAAATGTTTTCACCAAAAGGGTTGTCAAGCACTGGAACAGGCTGCCTGGGGAAGTGGTTGGATCATGATCCCTGGAGGTATTTAGAAGATGCGTACGTGAAGCACTCGGGGACATGGTTCAGTGGTGGGCTTGGCAGTGCTGGGTTAATGGCTGGACTCCATCTTAAAGGTCTTTTGCAACCTAAAATGATTCTAAGTTTCTAAAGCATGCTGCCATCACTCCCCTAACCTCTGAGGAGTTAGGGAGCTAACCTCTGAGCTCACTCCCAGCCACCACCCCACCCAAAACATGAGGGAGAAAAGATTACTGCTTGGGATGTTGCAGTTACTAGCCTCTGCTCTTTGAGCTTTCCAGCTGGTTAACCTGCAGGAGAGTGGCAGATGCACAGAGGGAGAGCTGGCTGGTGTCTGAGGGGTCCAGCACAGGACCAGTTCTCAGGGGAAGCCTCGTCCTTCCAGTCTCATCAGTCGTACTGACTTAGAAAAGAGCATTTAGCAACAGGCACAGATTTACAAAGCAGAACTCACAGCCTCACTGCTGCTTCTATTCCCACTACCAGCACAGCTATCAGTGGGATGTGCTCACAGTAGAGGAGGATGACCTGAAAATGGTGCAATTTGGCTGGCGAGGAACATGACTGCATTTCTCCTGCACAGTGATTTGGCATTAGGCTGCAGAGTAGTGTGTACAGCCAAGACAAATACTAGCACTTGTAGCTGGTGAGTGCAACCACATTTAGGCATTCGTAAGTAGCATCACATCTGACAGTCACAGAGCCTGCTGAAAACAGCACGCCAAACAGGACTCCAAATCTGTTACACCAGCTCTAATTTCCACTAAATCCTTGTACCAAAGAAGAATAATATTTTAAGTGTCTTTTGTGCTAGCAGGGGATGAAGTTGGGGAGGCAGAGGGAGGTACAGGTCTAATCAAACCCACAGCCCAGCTAAACCCCTGCAGGCCTTCTCCCTGGTGCACACCTTAGCTATAGGATCACTGAGTTTTGTGATGAATGCTTTGCACATCGCTGCGCCTGAAAAATGACCAGGTGGGAGCTCTCTACTTGGTAAACTGAGCATTTTCTAGTTAGCTTTAGTAGGAATAAAACCACTTTGTTTTTTAATTTAGCTGACAGACACCCATGTGTATGCACATAGACTTTAAAATTAATCTGTGTAAAATATTTCCACCATGACATCACAATCAGCATTTAAACAGCAATTTAGCACAGAAGTTTAGAGACTTTTTGTCGCCTTACCATAGAGAGCTTTCGCACTTGTCCTTGTATTCTGCTCCCTCTCTGCCTGGGCAAACGTTGGGGAGCCATAGCCACTGGAAGAAAACATTCCTGATTATCTTCTGTGTAGATGTATTTAGCAGGCACTGAAAAAAACCCCTTATATAGGGCTGCACATAGCTACAGCATTAGTAACAGAGGGAATGATACTGGATATTTGTTCCACGCCATAAATACGAGGAAGAATGTTTCACTTGGGCTGCAGACCTTTCTGAGCTCCCTTTTGTTGCATTAATACATCATGCACCACTGGGATGTGGTATACAAAGAAATACCACTTTAATTCAAGTAACGAGATTCACTGTGTAATTATAATAGTGATAACAACAACAATAATGACCATGCCAAAGAATTGGGTAGGACTTGGGGTATTTTTTCTTGTGCCCACAAGTGTTGATAGTTTCGAACAACTTTAACTGCTTTTAATGTAAAACTTAAAATGACTGTCACTGTCTTACACAAATGAAAAGGCAATATGACCACAAGTGTTTCAAGAATGCATCACACACGAGTTCACCTTAAAGGGACAACGATATGAGAAGCAAGAGACAGCACAGATATCCTGCTCCATATAGGAATACATGTTCCTTGGTGTCAGATAGGTAAATTCTCATCAGTGTTGTGAGTAAGCCTGGTGCCATGCTCCTGATACAGGGATCATCCTCTTACCTTAGGCAAGGTAACACTCCCAGGTAGCACTTGCTCAGTTCTGTTTACTGGGAAGCAGTCTGTTCTCACAGATGGGAGAGGCAGCCCTCATCTTTTATGCATAAAAATGCATTCACTCTGAACTAACCTTAAACATCTCAGGCACACAAAGACCTCTCTGAGTAACTTAATAAGGATGTTATGGCTACAGCAATTTATCTTCCTGTTCCAGATGAGCCCATGCAGTAACACAGCTTTCCCTGACACTAACACAGAAATCAGTCAGACGGTATCTGCCACTTGGGCTCCACAGTTTGCAAACCCCTCACTCTTTTAAAGAAAATGCCTTTGTATAATTCCAATTACAGCTCTATCTGAAATGAAAGCCTAAAGAAAGAACTACAACACTATTTTGTCCACAAAAGGAAAGTCAAAGGCATAACCTTACTTCATTTGAGGGAAGTAACTTCCATATCCACCGGGAGGGGTGTTTGAAATATGTCCATTCATTCTCACCGTCCCTCACTGGGAGAAACGACCTGGGAAAAGAAACAACAGCACATGAATTGAAGTCTCTTAAAAGACAAAGGTTTAATACAAATGTAATACAAACCTAATGAGAAAATTATGGTTGAAAAGGGAATGAAATTGCATCAACAAGCTCAATTGTTATTAACTGCATCCCGGTGATGCCTCAAAGACCCACTATGGAACTTGTCCCAGTAGCAATTTGATAGCTATTGCTTCAAATAATTTATAATTTAGTGAACAAAGCTATTATTTTTGATACAATGGTCTTTAGGAATAGCTGTAGAAATAAAAGGCTCACTAAACAAAGAACAACATCTACTGTGAAAGTGAACAAGACGTTCCGAATGGTAACTTCATTAGTCCAGCATGCTTGATTTCAGTTCATTTCTTTCAAATGAAACTTCTGAAATGACCTTTTGATACATATTCTATGAAACGTATCAGCTGAATTGTTAGAAAGATGCAATATCAAAATAAAACACAATTGTTAGCACAAAAGGAAACTTGGTTAGCTATTTTGGTACTTAAGAAAACTCTTTTTTTTTTTTTTTTTTTTTTTTTTTAACAAGCCCTTTCTTGCAATTNGTGAAAGTGAACAAGACGTTCCGAATGGTAACTTCATTAGTCCAGCATGCTTGATTTCAGTTCATTTCTTTCAAATGAAACTTCTGAAATGACCTTTTGATACATATTCTATGAAACGTATCAGCTGAATTGTTAGAAAGATGCAATATCAAAATAAAACACAATTGTTAGCACAAAAGGAAACTTGGTTAGCTATTTTGGTACTTAAGAAAACTCTTTTTTTTTTTTTTTTTGTGTTTGTTAAGCAGCACTTTACTGAAAGTTTGGCATGCCGAATGAAACCTTTCATATAAAGGCACTGCTGAAAAGGCTGTGATAAAACAGTTTAAAAAAATGCCTTCTCCCTTTAATAACATGTCCATTGAAGTTAAAACTGACTCTGGAAAGTGACTTTCATAACCCTTTCATATTCAAATTTACCATGGGCAAATATTCTTTCATTTACATATATACATGAATAATATAAATGTGAATATTTCTCTACATTTCAGTCACACTGGAGAACAGTTGAAAGTATATCAGATAAAATTTGTACCCACAAAAGCTCCGTTCCCAAAGCAAGCACAACCTGCTCTGTCTGCACTAGAGCTGCCCTACAGCAGCTGATCTCCTGAGCCCCTAGGGCAGCTCACTGCCCCACATTAACTGTTCTCTTCCTGTTCCACAACGAAGCAGCAGCTGTCTGACCTGCCAGCACCGACTGAGTGTCCACATCTATTCTGCTACTTCTTCCACACAGAAAGTCAGTCGAGATCTGTGCTGAGCTCTAAATTCTGCCAGCTCAACAGACATACAAGCTGCTGGTCTTCTGTGCTGAGGACACAGGTTTTATACCTTTCTGAGGAGCACCTGGCATCTCCTGCCTCGGATGCAGTTAGCAAAACTACCTGGAACAGAGGTGTGTTTGACACGCCAAGTGAAATCACGTGGAAGGATGGTGCTGCTTTTAGTGGCCACATACGTGCTATAATTTGGCTTAGTATATCTTCCTTTTTTTCTTTAGTTTATTTAATTTTCTTTGAAATCTTTGGTTGCTCCTTACAAAACGCCTTTAGTGACACAAGCACATTTTGCTTTCATTCCCCCAGAAACATTTCACATATCCAATCTGGTAGCCTGCTGGGCTGCTCTAAGACTCTTTTTATGGAGTGCAGCCCTCAGCAGCTGTCTCCAATAAATTACTACCCGTGCTGAGTGCTGCTCAATTCATTAGCAATTACAACCTTTGGGAAGCATCCTGAAATCGTCCCATGACTTGAAAGGATACAAGTATTCATTTTCTCAGCAGAATTTGCCAGCTCACTGCGCACTCCCTGTTCCGTTCCAGCGACTGCCCGGACCAGAGCTGCTCGGAGAGCTCCTCTCCAGCTCAGGCTGCCACTGAGCTCTTCCATACTTCCTATCAGCTATTAATTCTTATCATCTGCAACCACGCTCAGTTTGCTGCCCTGCTTGACAGTTTACCCTGTGATTAGCTTCCAAAGAGTGACCAGATCCAAAACACACAAATTATCCCCGCTGCTGTTTGGTATCCCCACTTTACTTCTCGTCCACACATTGTTTAATAATTCTGCTTGTCATAATCTTTTATGATTTGTAGTCTTTTTCATAGACCTATTTATAACAAATTTTGCAACTATCTGCTTTAAAGTGAGATCTGGAGGGAAAAAACCCTTGGTTTAAAAACCTCTCAGAATAATTCCACTGCTCTGACATCTTAATCTGACAAATACTTGGTTTGTATTTGTATTCACTCAATTTTATGGAGGTGGTGAAAGAGGCATTTAAAGTAGAAGGAATGTAATATATTAGAATTTCAAGCTTCAGCCTTTGAAGTCAGCATGACACACTGAGTTTTAAAGCAGCAAGGAAGCTGAGCAGCAGATTTTCACATTGGGGAAAGAAAACATCTCTCATGACTAAATACTTGCCCACTGTAAGGCATAACACCACTGAAATACAAAAAGCTTCAGAATATTTTAAATAAAGAGATATTGAAAGTCAAGAGGTAAAAAATTTTTGACTATTAAAAAAAATAAAAAAGGAAGCAGCTTATTCTGCCAAGCAAACACAAAGTTTTAGTCAGCTTTAGCTGATATGCAAACAAAACACTTGCTATTAGATAGCTGAGTAAAGCCAACAATATTTCCTGTCCCTCATGCAATTTTCCAGTGCTTTTGAAAAGCCAGGACAGCTACCTTGGCACGACAATTTCAATGCTGTTGCAATTTCATGCAATGCTTCTGTCACTTGGTTAAAGAAAACTCCTGGATGTGAATACAAACAAACCCTTTACCATAATTATTTATAATTAGTTCAAATATTTTTAACAGCATCAAAAAGCTGCTTGTGATTCCCCAAAATTATCAGACAATTTGATCACATTCAACTTAAATGTTTCAGAAAAAAACATTTTAGGAAAACTCTTTAATTTTTTTTTTAATTAAGTGCATGATGAAGAAAAGTGAAAAACCACAAAAGGGTAACGTATGTGCAGGGCTTTATTATTCACTTGTGCAGCTCTCTCTGCTGTGTTTCTCATCTGAAATGCTCTTTCATCTCTTATAACCAGTCAGTCCTGTAGCAAAAGTCAACCCCTGCACACTGCAAAGCCATTGTCAACCAGGAGTCTAATAATAAACTCCACTTCCCCTTTAATCTTCCCTTTCACCCCAGCCCAGCAATTCACAGCAGCCTACGCTGGTGTCCTAGACTTTAAAATAAACATCCTTCACAATTAACTGTATGATCCCTCTTAATTAGGCCTGAAGTATCAACAGTTTACTTGTGAATATGACCAAAAATGGTCATGTCTCAGGATCCTGTAAAAATAATAATCATGCCTGCTCTGAAAAAGAAGTATTTTAAACCCGGAAAGCTAAGAAAGGTTTCAAGAAGAAAAGAATAATAAGAAAATAGATAAAATAATAATAAGACTAATATCAAGGTATTTATCTTTAAGTTTGTTAAAATAGTATATAATTAAAAGCAGTAAAAAATAGTTATATATATTATACTTTGAAAAACAGAAAAAATCCACTAAATTGTCTCCACAACAATAAAAAATCCACCTGGGGACTTTCCTGCTGCCCTCAGCTTTATTTTTGAAGGGATACTGATAGTGAGCAGCTCTATAAATGACAAGGGTCCAGCCTTTATAACAGACAAACCATTTCTGAGACAGATGTACGCTGGCCCTTCAGTGGTCAGCAGTTACAGCTGGTAATCCCAAGCATGGGGAGAATCATGCCAGTATACAGTATGATTACATCACTCACAAATACTCTTTTTTTAAAATGTCAAAATGCAAAAATACTCTTTGTCTTCCCCATCTTGCAGCACGGCAGCCTCGTGAAAACAATGCAATTTATGTGGTACATCAACAACTCACACGTGCTGCCATTTCATTTACTAATAGGAGTTGGAAAGTAACGAAATCCCCCAGTTTATTTTAAAAAAAAAACAACCCCTCAAACACCTTTTCTAGAAAGGCAGAGCTGTATCATTAGAGAAAATTAGAGATTCTAGAGCCTGGTGCTCTTTTCCACTCATCCTGAAGCGATCAGTCCCACCCAGTGGCACATCACAATATCATATGGAAACCAACAGAGAAACAGCTCAGTGACGTGGATATTTTAGAAATTATGGAGGAGGAAGGGCTACAGAGAAAAGGATGTACAGGAAGGAACAGGAAAGCCAATAATGGCTGGAATGGTAATTGTCTACTGGTTAAGAAAATGTCATTGTTATCATGTACCTGCAAATCCCCCCAAAATCCTCCCCCAGCCAAGGCACAGGCACAGGCTGTAACTCCAGCCTAAACAAAAAGCACTGGACTATTACAAGGTAACACTATTCCCCAGTGGATTTGGGAATGCAGCAATGTCAGATAAGGACACTCTCTCTCCACCCTTCCCCTTTTAAAAGTATTACGGAAGAACAAAACAGCAGTGAAAAAAATATCCATGTACACATAGCTCACTGTGCATTCCATAGAAATGCCTCTTCTGCTGCCCCACAGCATTCAGCACTGCTGACCTACAGAATGTACAAAAACTGTTTAACTTGCTGCATGACTTGCCATTTTTCATCTGTTTCTTCTCAAACCTCGGCCCATTCACCCCCACACGCTTTCCCTACTAATTTTTAAACAGCATCTCCTCGTGTCTACCTTGTTGTTCTGACCCATCACTCTCCTATTTATCTGTATCTTCACTCCAGCCACAGATTTTACAAATGGGAAAATCCTGACAGCAATACATCCTGTGGAGCCAGATGAAATGTTGCTGCTGTCCTCTGCTTCGGGACTTGCTTCAGAGCATAACCAAGAGCAAACATGAGTTCTGCTGGTTGTTCGACATCTTGCCTTGAGATAAACACCAAAATGCACACGAATGCATAAGTAACCAATACTCCTGAAATGATCCCTGGGGATTTTCCCTCCTCGGTGCACTGATACCAGAATTTCTCTGAGAAAACTGCCATTGCTTGAGCTGGTAGCAGCTTTGCTCTGTAATGTTTTCAGTTTCCTATTAAGCAGATTTGGAGCATCCAAAAGCTGGTAGAAAAGATGAAGGCAAAAAATCGATGCAGAAAATTGAAAGCCAGGCCCTACAAGTGCTGCAGTTTCAACACAGAATAGATGAACTTGATTCACCACCACTGTGACTGTTGTCCCCTTTGCCCCCCTCAAGCCACTCTATATTTTTGAGGGGGGTTTTGAAGCTTTCTGAGCTGTACAGACTCCAGTATTCACTCCTGTGTCCAAGCATGAGGAAAAAACACGTTAATACAACAGCCACAACAAAATAACTTTGAAAATGCTGTTTTTTTTCAGGTCCTCTCTGTATTCAGAGCAGTTGTCCGGCATGGCCATTAGCACTAATTACACTGCATTTTAGTTCATGCAAATCTGCACTGAGCTGCATCCTATTTTTAGGTTTTAGTGCTGGATGCAGTGTTAGCTAACTGGGCTTCCTGCTAAAGAAACCTGGGGGTGGGGAGGAAAGGACTGGATGTGTCTCCCTCTCCACCATGGGTTCTACTCCTTAAAGAAAGCTGAGCTTAACCCCAGAATATTATCTGCCTGTTTGGGTAAGGGTCACAGGGGTAGAAGCATTTCAAGCAACTAAAGACAGCGACAGACAAAAAATACAGCTCTGGCCAGGCAGGGGACAATGACAAGGCACAGAGTGCCCAGGAGGGATTTGTAAGTGTATT
Source organism: Ifrita kowaldi (assembly GCA_013398055.1). Lineage (NCBI taxonomy): Eukaryota > Metazoa > Chordata > Aves > Passeriformes > Cinclosomatidae > Ifrita > Ifrita kowaldi. The sequence continues at coordinate 70,053 of VZRS01010572.1, read as the reverse complement.
CACATCCTTCTCCACGGTGCAGTGCAGCACACAAGCTCGATCAATGCTGGTTTCACCAGTTTCAGAAAGTGTTTTGATTTTCACTGACACCTTCGGAAATCTAATACTCTTCCCTCAGTCCTTCACTCAGGAGGAGGATGCTGAATTCATTAGCAGCATTCCTTTCAGCAGGAGGGCCAGGATAAATTTATTAAGAAAATTTGTTGTCATAATTATCAACCGAAGTAGAAGACTTAGTATGTTAATGCAAGACCTGTCTTCAGAACAGCAATTGTTAGCTAAAAGAGAAGGTTTGCATTGGAAAAAACTAACAAGATAAAAAATGCTCTGGAAGTCTTCTTCTTCCTACTCTGATATTTTCCAGCGATTCATTGTTAAAGAAATATTCTAACAATACAATTAAGACACTATCTTTTATTTTGACAAAGGGGAAAAATATGAACAGCAACAGGAAGAACTAAATGAATAAACTTCAGATAGATCATGTTCATAGACTTAGTCCTTATTATTGCCACACAATAAAGACCCTGCTTGAAAACAGGTTCCTATTCTGGCATGGCAACCTGCTTCCATCCCTTTCACTCAGGTCTAGACCATGATTTATAATTAACCATATTGAAAGAAAATAAAACAGCTTTATAGATACAAAAGCTTCAAAGACTTAAAATCCCCATTGCAACAAAGGAACGTTAATAAATATGCCAAGCACTGAAGCCACCACTCACTGGTATTTTTAATTAGAGAATTAACCACCTCATCTAAAGCAACATGAGTATTAATTACCAAGATCAAGATCATTAGGCAGTCCTTGCAGAATGTATCACCACAGCTGGAATATCTTGTGTCAAAGAAAAAAGAAAGGATAAAAAACCCAATCCACAACCCCAAACAAAAAACCTTCCACACACAGAGAGCAGTCCAAAGAGGAAGGTGTCTGTGGCATATGAAGGAATTTGCAGAGGAAAGCAGAAAAAAGGGATTATAATGTACCACATAAATCAGTATTTTTGGTGAGTCTATCTCAAGTAGAGTACTGAGCTGGCAAAAGACACTATTTTTACTCATAAACCCCAATTCCAGACTACAACACCTCACTCAGTTTCTCCACTTGAAGAGAGATGTACAAAAACTTGTCCTGGTTTGGGCTTTTGGTGGGTTTGTTGTTTGCCTTTTTTTTCCTTCTCTTTTTTTTTTTTTTTAATAAAACCAAAACCAGACAAACCAAAACTGCCTTGGTACCACTGACTGGTGAATTCTGCTGACCCAGTACACAAACCACAGTTGCATTTCCCTTCTTCCTACTCTCTGATTTTTTTTTCCTTTATTTCCTTTTATTCTTTGATACATCATAGCTCAAATGAGATCATTAGATTTCAAAAGAGGGCACTCCAGACACTAATTTGAAAGTCAGCTTGCAGTGTACAGCCAACAAGCCATCACTTTAGAAATGCAAACTTCTAAAAACTTCCAAAGTATATAAAGATTAGTAAAACAATGCCTTTAGGTGTTGTCTATTGTTTTAGATAAAAGTTTTCCTCTCATTCTGGCCAAAAAATGAAAGAACTTCCAAGAGAGTTAAAATACTGCTGCAAGTTGCCCAAATGAAACTGACTTAACCACCTCTCCACATTTATTTGCAAGTTAATAACTGTGCCATGACACAGGGACAAAATTAAAGTTGGCGTGGTCCAGATCATAACAAACGCTGAACTGAGACCGTATAATGACATACTGCAACCAGACCATAAAAATTAACATGAAGGAGGAGGAGGAAAAAAAGACAGAACACTCATCAGTACCTCTCTAATTTAGTTTCACAGAAATGTGGCAATATTTCATTCTTGTTTTTACAGATTTGCTTTCTTCAGTTTTGGTGAAGTTATTGAAGTCCCTCAGCTGCTCACATAGAGAACGGATTTCTGTGTCAGTAGTAGGTTACAATCCTGAATTAAACAAGGCAAAGTTCAGCAGGAGCAACATCCACTGGCTTCCTGATCATCTTAAACACCCAGGCTCCAAGCCATTGTGGACCACCCACTGATGGCATTCCGTGATGATTTAGCTTTATTTATTGAATCTTCAGCTCCTCCACCAGCAAAGTGCTCTGAATGCAAACGCACGTCTATCCGAAAGGCCTCAAACTTTACTGTGGCAAGGGTTCATACTCCCTGTCTTACTGTAAGAAAGGTACCAAAAGAATAAATCAAAAAGGCAGTTTCCATGCAATTCAGAGAAAACAGAAAAGGCTCTGTTTAATAAAGGTGAACAAATACATATGACTGAGGAGTTATTGATCAGACCGCAACAAATCGGCAACGCTGAGCAGAAGGGTGAGCTCACAGTGGAGCTCAACAGCAAATCTAAAAGTTTAATTTTAAAACTTAATAAATGAGCACGTACTATTCTAATAACGCTGACTAACTCTTCAAACTTCCCTAACTCAAATAAAATGCAAACAAGGCTTCACAAGACTGATATGCAAAACCTCATGACTTCAGGTAACACAATCTAAACCAAACATCACCAACACAGGTTTCGGGGATTAAACAAGTTTTTAATGCCAGAAATGTTAGCAGATTATTCATACTCTCAGAAGTAATTTAAAATATTCCCCTAATATTGTCAGCGTACTTGCAACATTGTGTGTATATGAAAGTAAATTAACACATTATTCCTGGAAAGGATTTGAATTAATTCCAAATCTAGCCAGCAAGCCTCCTAAAAAGGGACCAGGTTTTCACTTGTCACATACTCATAAAACACGTAAGAAGTAGAATTTGTCCTCAAAGACATGTGGTCATGAAGCTGCAGTGAAGAGCAGCAACAATGGCAACACCTGTGAGTCAAACCTGTGCCCTACTTCAGCACAGAGGTTTGACTCTGAAGCTGGTTCACAGACACTCTCAGCAGAGAACTGCATGTTTTCTTTAAAACTTACCCTGTGTTACAGGAATCTTATTTCTTTCAAACTCTGGGGGCCTACAAAAACTACTTTGTCTTGAGTGTATGGGGGAAACTGCTGCTCCTGACTTCCCATCCAGATCACTACCTCTTGTATTTTTCATTACTAGTAGGAGACATCATGAGAAGGGGCCTAGATACACAGTGTCTACATGGTAAGGTAACAACAAACCCATGGAGACTCTGAAAATGAGGTAGAAGAGTGAAAAGGCAGGGAAAGTAAATTAATTTTTAAATAAAATTGGAAGATACGTTGCACTATAAGCTATTTTATATCTTACGAGCAGCAGTCACTGACTTTTACAGACAACAAATTTGTTCAATTTTCCCATCTATGAAAGAAAAGAACCCATAAGAAGAACACAAAGAACTATCACTGACCCAACTGAGATATTCGATTTAATACTGTCAAAGAATACAATTATTTTGTTGTCACTGAAAAATATGTGCTGGAAAAAAATACTTTTCAAGGGAACATTACTTTTTATTTTTCTCCCTTCTGCTTGAAATACCTCCTTGACACCAATCAGGAAACACAAAATTGTTTCCTCCTCCACAGCAGAGTGGAGTGAAGTAGAGACACAAGAAGAGCTGTGTGACTTTGCTTGCACAGAGGAGTGAAGTCAAACAGTCTCTATCATACAGCATTTCCCTGATGGTTTTTCCTTCTGAAGCATGGATCTGAAACAATAAACTTCAAGGACAACTCCCACTCACCTGAGGTTAAAAACAGGCATGTGACTGCAAGAGGATGCGTGACCTTGTCCGTGGTCCGCGCAGCTCTCAGCACTTTCAGACACGCAATAACTCACCTGCATCCCAGCAGCAGCTGCAGGTGTTTGTTGGGGTCACCAAAAAACTTGAGAATCAATTTTTGTTGGCATTAACGTGCACACAACCCAAAGAGAATGTATTGAAATTCAGCAAGTGAACAAAAGGCGCTATCTTAAACATCTGAGCCGAAGGGATCAGTCCACATCGGGGCCACGATTATTCAGCACAAAGTGAGTCAAGTGTAAAAGAACTCACTGAGCTGAGGTCACAGCTGACTGAAGTCACACCCTGCCACAGTATTTACAGTGCACTTATGTAACTCAGCAATTGTTTCCTGGAAGCAAATAGGCTGAACAATAGCAGATCCCACAATTTGTGGGAAGAAAATAGATTTAAACTTTTGGTGTTTCGCATCTCTGGTTTTCTAGTTGCAACCATTTATGTTTTGCTGTACAGATACAATTTTCTCATCCATTAATCTGGGCCAAGCCCTTCCTCTATGTGTATTTCCATTCCAGGAACATATATTCAGCAAATGTCATATTTTTGAGGTTTTGTTTTAAATTACCTGAATCAAATGTATAAAATGTGATTCTTTTCCAAATCAATTCACAGATTCACATTTCCAGAAGCAGTCTCTGCTGTGAATGCCCAGGCCTGGCAAGTTTACTTTAGAAGTAAAGGTATATATACTTTTTAAAATTTTAATGCCCTTGCAATCACATACTAGGTTTCCAGCAAAAATCCAGTGATTAAGGATGACAAAATTAGAAACTTTTATAAAAGATAAATTATAATCACTGCAAAATGTTTTTGGCTGCAACCAACCCAAATTCTGGAGTTTGAATTTTCATATTATCACAAGAAAATTTTTCCCAGGAATTTGTCACTGATGGTTACCAAGCCAAATTTAACAAACTACCACTAGAAAGGGATTCTGAAATGCAATAACAGGTATATTATTGCAATTTGCTCATTGATAAAATTGAAAATGTTGGCTGTGGCATTTTTAATGTCAAATTTTCTTAAAACTAATGTCAGATAGTCTGGGAGAGAAGCCCAAGATACCCTGCCCCCAGGAAACCTCAGAGGAGCTACAGTTTTTGGAAAGCTCCCACAGGTTTTGAAGGAAGATAATTTTCAAAAATCTTTCCATATATGAATTTATTGTTCTTCACTGGTGCTTTCATTAGAAATAAATGTGCGTGAAATAGGTGTGGGTGGGAAAGTGGAAAGGAGAAAGGGAAGGAGCTAAAAAGCCATATGAGGAAATGCTTTTTGATCTTTTCCTGGTTGGAGGAGTGAGAGGTGAGGCTGAGGGAATTTGACTGCGCCGTTCACTTCCAACCTCTACATGAATTGCTCCAGATGTGATTGTTCTGATCTTATCATTACTTAAGAAGCACTCATCTAAAATCTCCCTTTAGGTTACCCTCCTACAGACCTCAGAAAGATTAAATAATTAGGTTTTTAAGTTTTTAAGAGTCACCAATTTAGGGAGATCTTGCATAGATGACCCTCATTGGAGAGAGACCCTCCTGCTACAGGACACTTCAAGGGCTGCCCGAGTTTGAATGGCCATGACACGCCAACAAAGTGAGCTCCAGCTTTAGCTGGAATTCCCCATGGAGACAGTCCTTAGAGCAATGAATGTTATCTTAAAAACTATTTTCCATAACGCCCTTATCCTCCCGGCTACACCCATGTGGCCAGAAAATGTTAGAGCCCTGCGAAAGATGCTAGAGGGAAGGAATCCATAGAAAAGTTTTGAGGGACAGCTACAAACAACATAAACAGAGCTTCCTCCCACATTCTAGGCAACTAAGAAATGATGCTGTTTATAATAAAATTATACCAGCTCCTCCAATGATTAAATTTTGTTTATAGAGCTCTGAGCTGCCTAAACTGGAATACATTTTCTGTTCTGTGAGATTGAGAAGTGTATTTTTCCCTCTTCCAGAAGGCACACTAGATAAACTTTAAACTTGTACCCAGTTTCAAAGGAAAAATATTTGTCCTCCACAAAGCCTCTATTCAGCGTCCCTGTTTTTACTACAGTAAGAAAAATAGCTGTGCCCTGGGTAATTTGTTCATGTATGCCAATAAAAGCACATTGGACTAGAGCCAGCAGTTCTAGCAAGCTCCCAAAGACTTCTGAAGTCCTATGAAAAGCAGAACTTTTTTTTCTCTACTTAGCCTTTTTCTATTTGACATTCCCAGAACTTAGTCCTTGTTTCCATTACATTTGCCTTTATGCTGCTGTGAGAAGCAACTGAAAGAAAAAAATAAGACCAAAGAATAAACCCAAAGCTTTTAAAGAAGCCCTTCTATGAAAAAGAGCTTTCAGACATCTTCATACAATGTTTCAAACGTTAAGCATGTACTGTTTTGAACTCCACGCTATTTAAAAATTATAAAAGAGGCTGAAGTATATTCACATTTTAGACATGAAACATACAAAGAATTAAGGAATATACTGACATAAATACTTAGATTTCTATGCTTTCATGAAGGAATCTGATCAAGAAACTTGCTGCTGAACTAGGGCATATCTGTGATGGACCCGGGGTAAAAAATGGGCTTGTACCAAATTATTGGGAAGTTACTCAGAACAAAGCAATTGCCTGTTCATACGTGCTTCCCGAAAACTCAGTGTTTCTCAAAACAGGTTCCCAATCAATCACAGAAATGGGGCTGAGAAGGAAGGAAGGCATCTCGCATCCTTAAGGCAGGAGTAACTGTGCCAAGGTAATTCCCAAAAAGTAGTACTTCCCAACCTCTTCCTTGGGCCTCTAATGAGGGAGGCTATCAACCAAGCCTGGGGAAACCCAGGGTCTCATTAGCCATATGCTGAAAAAGTTTTTCTCAATAAATAATCAATCCAAATCTGTGTTACAATTTAAACTCACTTGATACTGCTTCCATCCACAACACACTCAAAAAATACATTCGATTCTTAATTTTAGAAAAAGAAAAAAGGAAACAACGTCCATCAAATCAGTGTTAAACTGGGCTTATAAAAACATCCTATTCCTCTGTCTTGTTTGATCAAGAATAGCTGGCTTGCTGCTACCTCCTCTCTCTTCTATAACTTATCACTCATATCAACACTGCAGCAGGCCCACAAGGATGCTGTCCCATGCATATCATCTCATATGTTTTTCCAGCTAGGCAATCCAAAGTAAGCAGCTGTCAACTTCTATTCTCCCTCAGGAGCCCACAAGGCAAGTTTCAGGGGGAACAATATTGCAGTTACTTCATCTATATATTATCTTTCATTATCTCAGTGTTTTTCTAAACCATATCCCTTTGCTTCTTGAACTTTACATAACCTCTACTCTTTCCTCATATTGTTTAATACAGCCTTATGCTTTTCTCCTCCTTTTCCTTTTTTTCATGCACATCTACAGCAGACTTTCTGGAAAAAAAATAAAAAAGTTATTCAAGGAAAAATAATTCAAGCGTAGACTCAAAAATAGTTCCTGACATTGTTCAAAGTCTTTAAGACGGGGACTCAGCTTGCCATCCACACTGTGACTGTCCTTCATCTGTTTGATTGGGTCAGATGATCACTGAGAAAATTAACACTGACAATTGTAAATATTGCCTTTCCCAGCAGAGACACCAAAAGAATTAAGAGGTAGGATTTTTTTTTTTTTTTGGTGGTAATTTATGTTTCCCAGCTATTGCATTAAGCTTTCTGAAAACTCATTCAGAGACAGGTTTAGGTGAAATGGCAGAAGCAATTATTGCTCTAATTGGCTGTGCCCTCTTTCTGCCTTTCCAAGGGTGCAAAAACGTGATGGAGAAATCTCAACTTCTTTGTAGGTGCCAGTTTGAAATCCAGGGAAAAGCAGCAACTTGTAGCAGTTCAGGTTATGCCCAAATAAGATCTAGCACAAAGATAAGGTATTTTTGTAGGACAGCAGGAAGGCTGTCACCTTTGTCCACCCACAAAGAGCATAAACAGTCCCCAGACTACCCACATGTGTGGGCCTGGTCTGGATCACACTGAGCCACCTCCTCCAGGAATGACCCCGTGGGCCAACCATGTCACGCACTCCAGGGATGCTGTGGCTGTTTCCAGGAGGGCTGGTGGGAGCACAGCCACAAACTGGGACGTGGCACTGCGTGGTGGGAACAGAGCACTCACCAAATCACTCCCTGCCCGTGCACAAGGTCAATACTTCTTGCCAAAGGCATCGGCACAATTAATATCTAGTCAGGCTGGCCAAGCCACCTTCATGCCCTTTGTTGAAGGGAAAACAGCACAGCTGCAGTCCAGAGCACTGAAGGTGACATTTAGGCAAACTACAAAAAAATTTGCTTCCTTTGCCACTATTCAGCTTTGTGACTCAGTTCTTTAAAGCACACGAACGCCTCAGCCAGTGCCAGGCCCTCAGGTGGTGCTAACGGGAGATATTCCCATCCGTTTTCTCTGAATGAAGGTAGAAATATGAAATAAGATCACAGCTCTAATCACACTGGTGGGTCAAGGATTACAGAAATTAGAAAGAGAGAAAGCCATTGGATTCAGCCCTTCTCCTGCTACAAGACCATCCTCCTCAACACAAGCTTTCTCATTTTGCTGCTGGAGCAGTGCCTCTTGAAAATCTTACAGCCAAGCGAAAAAAAATGCAGGTGAGACACAGGATTTCTTCTGCCAGCAGAAATGTAGTGCTGAGGGCACGACCACACTGCACTTCCCCTCCTGTCATGCTTGCACAGCAATCCTGTCACCCAGGAGTTTCTCTGGAACTTTAGGAGGGGCCGTCACAACTGGATTCTCGCACCCAGCCAAACGAAAGAGAGGTTTCAGCTGACAGTTTAGAGACTTGCCAAAACCCACGCTTATTTGGAATATACTGAGAGCTTATTATCTCTGGATGGGGAGGAAGCTCACACAGCTTTAGGTTCCAAAAAAGGGCACTTGTGGTCAATAGTCTCAAAACCCCTTATTGTTTCTGAAAAGTCAAGCCCTGTTGCCCCCATCTTCCTCATTGACTCTTTCCCCAGTGAAGGGCATGTAAAGCTCTTTTTCTAAAAGTTCCCAGATTATTTGAGTGCTTCTGCTTGGAACATATTAGAAAACCATAGATTTTTGTAAGGGAGGGGATCCATTACTCTACAAGCAGGGAAACCCCAACAGATGTCCTAACAATCTTTCCTGCTGCCCAGATCGATCGGCGAGCACCAGGGGCTCCTGTGTAGTTCACTCCTGCCAAATTTTAGCATTACTTAGCAGATGGCTACTTCTCACTGTGCTCAGGGCTTTCCCCTCCCTGGCACTGGATGGTTTCACATCAGAAGCACAGGCGCTGCTTTCCCAGGCTTCACCACCAGCTCCCTTCACTCCTGCATCAGCAACAGCCTGGCCTCCCTCTCTTGCTCAGGCTTGGTGCAGTCTGGAAGCTGAGGAGATGCTAAACATCCCCTTCCCTTTTAATGGTGAGCAGAAGAGGCACTGCAGCCCTAACACAGTGATCAGACAGCTCTGGCAGGTGACAAGAAGGATGAGGTGCTCGGGTAACACAAAACCAGCAGCAGCTCCTTCAAAATTTGGGGCATGTATTGCACAGCACCCTCATTCCCAGTAACGAAGTCTAACACACACAGAACTGCAGCAGGTGGCACTTGCTTTCAGTGGTTAACAAACAGGTCTTTAACCACTGCAAATTGTCCTGAGTACATGAGTTAGTAAAACACCTCTAATGATGGAGGAGATGATACTCTCTTGGATTGCTCCTGAAATGGAAATATGTAAACTGTGATGTCATGTAATTTGCATTTCCCTAACAGTACGTTGCTCTTATCTAGTGTTCCTCTCCTTCTCATGTTTTAGTGTACTCCAGGGGGATATTAGCCAAGATGATAGTTCACAAGATGCAGAAACTAGCCACATGCAGTATAAAAACTGATGCCAAACTGACCACAAACGCTTTTCCAGAGATTTCCAAGCCTGCCTGAGTGGAGGCAAGGAGTGGAAGAACTCTCTCACTCCTGACTCATGCTGTTGGCCTGAACACGAGAGGGTTTGTTACTCAGAAATGGAATTTGGACATCCCCCTCCCCAGGAGTAAAGTACAGCAGAGGAGGGAGGAAGCATCCACAGCTCCAGATTCATGGAAGAAAAAAAGGATTGCACAAAACTTGAGGAATCTGGGATACGTTTCAAGCCACAAGAGTAACAAAGGAAATTGTAAGCAGCATAATGATTTTTTTGTGTATTTTTGAATTATCCAGAGGGAACTGTATCTCCACAATATATTTTGCCTACTGCCCACGTCCCACAGAGTTCGAGTCAGCCGTGTTGTTTCTCTCACAAACACATGAATAAGGACAGGAAGAAAACCTTGCTTCCACTTTGTTTTTCATTCTCGCTTTTTTTTTTTAATCCCTGTTGAATTTTAATCCCCATTTGTTGCACATAGAAAACAGACACTTGAAAAGTGATTGCCAACACAAGAAGTATTTGGACCAACAGGTCTATACTTAAAACCAAATTACAAAAGCAGAAAAAGAAGTCCATAGGATTTGCAGGAGTAACAGAACCCTGTCAGAAGATGGAAACGACTTTTAAGAACTATTTGGAAGAAGGGTGGAAGGGAAGTCACGACATTGTACTGAGTATGGAACTGCCTGGACACTGAAATAGTTACTCAGCACAGATAATTATTACAAGTCGACCATGAGATAAGCTAACAGACAGCATGGATTACAAGGAAAAGAAACCTCTAAAAGAGCATCAAGAGATGCAAACCAGTCTTTCTCCAAATGAAAACTACAGTTTCCCTTTTTTTTTTTTTGCTTTGTCCCAGAGATTTTCAGGGGAAGGGGTTCAAGGAACCACAGAGCAGTCATTTGCCCAGCTTCCATAAGTCTCTTTTAAATATTGACTTTGAAAAAAACCTATGTCCTGAAAATCAAGGTTCTAGATGCACCTAAGATGATCCTCAGAAGAAAAAGTAGCATTTGGGTGTGCAGTAGTGCACTCAGCTGGATATTTTTGTCATCTTTAATACTCACTTCCAAATGCCTCATTCAATAATTTATTTCACCACAATATGCTCGCAGGACTAAATCTCACACAGTAATTTGAGCATTGCTGTTCATAGATCAGCCTACTCAGAATGCCCAAAACATTAATTAACCTTGCCTGACTAAAAACCTGAACCATGAGAGACAACCAGCACTTTTTGAAGTGCCCAAACTTAAAAAAAAAAAAAATTAAAAAGGATGTTTAATCTTTTCAGAAATTTACAATCCTCTGCTTCATCAGCTAATATTGAAAAATTGCATCCCTCCCTGTTTCCTTTGCACTCCCTTTTATTTGGATATGAAGTTAAAAAAAATCTCAATTGCCAGTATCAGGCTAGTCAAGAACAAAACTCAGATGCCCAAAGCTCACAGTTTGACAGACTTGAAAAATAAACAAGGAATCAATGATCTTGAGAGCCTGCTCCTGTTTGGAATTGCTAGGCCAAGCTGGAACTAACACATGGCTGCTCTGCAGTTACGTCAGTTTTTGGGGGTTTTTTCTGACCATGCTACATGACCACAGGGTCTGGGAAAGAAATTAAAAGTTAACTGTTATAAAATTACAGCTAAAACCAGCCTGGGTTGAGTGAGGGTTCCACAGAGGTTAAGCTTAATTATTTACAGTTTAGGTCCTAAGAGACCAGGTCCCAAGGTCATTTATTACCAAGAACGAACATAAATCACTGGTTACTATTTTTGTAGTGCAATCACCAGCACTCAGTAAGAGCTATAAGGTGAGTAAGAGGAGATATTCACCCTTAAATAACCGTATGGGGCAGACTTTATGAGTGAAAAATATGACAAAGAGTAAATATATCTCCTTAAGAAGTAGGGAAGAACAGGAAGAGCACACACCCCATGAGCCAAGCAAATACAAGGGTTTCAGAAACAATACACCTGGGAGCAGGCGCAGCAATATGGGCTGGCAGCAGCTTTCAGACCAGCAAAACAATCCCCAGAACTGGGAGGGAGCTTGGCCACTGCTGGAGAGTGCACCCAGCAGTGCAGAAGGACCTCTGTGCCACGGGAACCCAAAAATGATGGTTATACTCTACAGCTTGGACTAGATGTCATCCCAGGTACCTCCACACCTGCATCTTTACTGCAGCAACCATCGTGGCCCTCAAGGTAACTCCCACTGCACACAGGAGGCACGGCATGGGGCCAGCACTCCCACAAACTCCCAAGGCTGATGGTGGCTGGAATAACTTGCAAAGAGGATCCTGAAAAGAAACTGAGGTGATTTGGGAGGCTGTAACTTTGCAGTCCAGTTATTAATCATACGAGCCAAAAGAGCATCATTTTCAGTACCTGCCTTCTGAAAATAAAGGCAGCTTCAAGTAACTAAGATTGAAGATCACAAGATACAAAACATGCATTAATTCCTGTGTTGATCTGACTTCCAAGTACCAGTGGTTCCAATTGGTACCATTTAAGACCATTTATTGTTCCAAAGGCATATGATTCTTCTTCTACTTCAAGGGAAAAAATGCCACACTATGCTCTAGGAGTTGAAGTACATTGGAGCACAAATCACCAGCTGTAGAACAAACACTTTAGGAGGGCACATATCATTATAGCCCAGCAATGGTGTTTATACTTGTGTGAATGCTTGCAGCAGCAAATCAAATGCTTAGTTATATGAGGAATGAAAGTTCAATGATTCAGTAATGTAACAAGTCATCTGCAAAATTAATATATATGAACACGCCGCTAATAAAACCTATTGTTGTAGAAAGCTTTATTTTGGTGAACAGCTGGGATCGCCCTGCTGTTACTGAGCTATTTTCAAACAGGTATAAATGAATTAAAGCGTGTTAATGACCTATCAGAAGTGAAAAAATCTACAAGTTAAGCCTTCTTTTAGGAGCTGTTTCCCCTGCAACACACATGCTACTTATGTAGCCATAGTAGTAAACATTTCGTGTCTAGCTCTCTTTTAAGGAGAGTTAAGACTAAGAATTTTAAACAACATTCACAACAAATATATGCCAGACCTTTACTTCTGTGACCTATCAAATGGATAGTGGATTATCAAGACCAGCCAATATTTGAATACCAGCCCATGGAAATATATTGAGTTGCAAAAGAGAGATACAAGCTTGACTCTTCTTTATCTTTAGCCCATGAATCACCTTTTGTTTCTGAATTCTGTGCTATGCTCACCAGTTCTTTTACTGCACCATCTGCTCCTTATCTGCACTATGTTTAAGTAACAGTAAAAACTGCAGAATAATTTACGTTGGGAGTGAACTCTGGAGGTCATCTGATCAAAGCAACACTAACTTGGAAGTTAGAACGAGATAGAACCTATAATCCTGTACAATAATCACAACAACTTCTCAAGCCACCAGAAATACAGCAAGCGATCCACAAACAGCTCCTGACCACAGGTAAAATAAATTGTCCCATTTTGGTCCCATTTTGAGCACAGCTGCCAGCCTGTAACTCAAATGCAGTTCAGCAGCACTTTAAGAAACCTGGTGTTGAGACAACCAGGCTAAGGAGGAGGCAGCATGTCAAGGACAGAACCCAGAGGAGCAAGGTGGACAGCCAGGGTTGGGGGAAGGACTGTGGGGGGAAAGCAGCAGAGCATTCCTCTGGAGGGAAGAAGCACAGCTCAGCTGGCTAAGCCATGGACCCTGAAGCCCATTTAGTATGGCTTGCACGGTGCCTGGTGGTGTGGTTTAACTCCAGGTGACAACTAAGTACCACAGAGCTGCTCACTCCCTCCCTTCCCTGCCCCTGGTGGGATGGGGAGGACAACCAGAAAAAGGGTAAACACATAGATTGAGGTAAGAACAGTTTAATAGCTGAAACAAAGTATAATAGTAGTAGTAGTAATAATAATGATGATATTTTTGTAATGAAAAGTTAAGAGACAAAGAAATAAAGCTCAAGAAAGACAAGTGATGCACAATGCAATTGCTCACCCACTGCTGACAGATGCTCAGCCCGTCCCCGAGCAGCCATGGGCACCTCCCAGCCGGCTCCCCCCAGTTTATATACTGGGCATGACGTTCTATGGTATGGAATATCCCTTTGGCCAGCTCTTGTCAGCTGCCCTGGCCACGGTCCCTCCCAGTTTCTGGTGCCTCTCCTCGCTGGCAGAGCATGAGACACCGCAAAGTCCTTGACTCAGGGTAAGCACTACTTAGCAACAGCCAAAACATCAGCCTGTTATCAACATTATTCTCAACCCAAGTCCAAACCAAAGCCCTGTACTGGCTACTAGGAGGAAAATGAGCCCTGTCCCAGCCGAAACCAGGACACCTGGTGACCCAGAGATCTCACTGCAGGAAGACACATCCGTATTCAGAGCAGCCTTGCTGCAGCTGTTTATACATTCCCCTTCACCGAGGCCTCACTATGGGGCCACGGGGAGAAGAGCGATTGAGTTACAAGAGCAGAGAATTAACATTTCCTACCCAGCACAGACAATCTGTCAAGCTGTGAATTGGTACGATTGCTTGGCATCAGCATAATTCATACACACATACGTACAGACACAGATTTAAATGAGAACTGTAGCACCTCGGTGTGCCCCGATGAGTCTGGCTTTGTCTCTGGGTTTGACATACACATCCAGCCTCCAGTAAGGAGCTATGCCAAGGGCAACAGGCTGTACATTATTTAATGGCTTGACCATCCTACACTATAGCTTGTCATGGCTCCCACATGCAGAAACAGGCCCTCTTAAGTTAACAAGCTTGAAAATGGTCACTCTGGGTAGTGCTGAAAGCAGTCTGCACTTCCAGGTGTGCCCAAAAGAGAGGAACAAATTTTGCTGTTCACACTTCGACCATACTGGAAAATTGAATAACTGCTTCTTTACCAGCAACAGAATGTTCTGAACAAATTCCAGGTACTTTAACAAATCACAGTTCTTAAAATGACCCACGGCTCAAAATCCCTTGAGGTTGTAGTGGTTCCTGGCAAACTGAAAACATTTTTCCTTCCACACTTCCTCTCTGCAGCACAGCTGAGTGACCTCGGTGGTGGGAGAAGGTCAGAGTAGATGAGAAAAGAGTCTTTAAAAACACTATTTGATTTTAAGTACTAAATTCACATTTTGAAGACGAAGCCAACTCAATGAGAAACATTTAAGTCTTGCATCTTAAAAGGAGTTGCAATGGTTCCAAGAACAACTATTTGAGACTCCCTGGCCCCCCAACAATCCCTTCCTGCAAGTCAAGGAAGCAACAGCATGAACAACCTCAAAATCAAACTACTGGAACAAGAAATAAACAAACAAACAAACAAACCAACCAACACACAAAGGAAAGGGGAAAGGAACGGGATGAGGGGGTTGCTTCTAAATTCACATACCCCTCACTTTGTCCCATTTATCGCACACTGACATAAATCACGTCAAACTTTTGCAGATCACTCTTAGGATTTGCGTTATTTGTATTTTTGCTCTTTCCCAGTCTCTTTTTGTCTCCTGTCCTCCACAAAGAAGTAAAAACTGTCAATAGTATGGAAGTGAGTTCAGACAGCTTCTCCATGCCCTGGAGAGGTGACTTACAAACTTCTGCACAGCCAGGACTCAGCATTCTTTTTGGTTTTTTAGAGACAAACATCCTTACCTTTACACTGACTGCTTTACCACGAAGAGAAACAATCTCAAATTAACTTCAAGCAAAAGTTTACTGCAGGCCACATGTGCCACCCAGACCGAGGGTGTCTCAAATTTAAAATGAGGAGCTGGGCCAGAAGCCCCAGAATACACATTAAATAACATAAAGGAACAGTTGCCCCAGACACTGCAATCCCAGTACTCAGCGTGGCTGCAGCAGCCTCCCAGGAACCTCTGCAACAACCCATGCCCACCTCAGCTCCCCTCACTACTCTTGAACCTGTTTCTCCCTCCCTCTGCCACCACAGCTATCCTCGTGTTAAAATACATGTTTAGAAACTGGCAGCAATTATTCTCTTCAACAATTAACCTCAAATCCCGGACCTCTTACAGCATCCAGACAAAATATTACTCTAATGTAATTAATTCCCTCTATTTCCTCTTTCTGTCATAACTCACTGCCTGTTTACAGCCAAGTTGCATCTTCTCATGTGCTTGCCAACAGTACAGTAGCAGCCTTTTTGCACCTCTGGCCACCGGCTAAATGATAAAAATAAAGTCAAGAAAATTAGCATGTACAAAAAATAGCAAAGCTAGGAATAAATGAAGCATTTGAAAACCCTCTGCTGGTCTTGTGCTACACTCCAGCTTGCTTCACTTCTCTGCAGGCTGATGGGGATTTTACCACAGGTGCTTTATCAACAGCTCTAGGGTGGCATAAAGGTGACTTAAACAGAAAGTTTCTTTGAAGCTGTTTGATAAATATTGAAATAACGGTGGAAATAAAGGAAGTAACTTCTAAAAGCAGACTTGAAGCACTTTTCCCAGATGCTGATTCTCCTCAAATGGGTTTATACTTTTCTCCTGGAAGAGTACCAATCTCCAAAATAAATAAAGTAAATGCTTTGAGAGTAAAGTCAGTAGTTCTGGTCTGATAAACAGCAACATAAAAATGGCACCTATGCACTCAGCAGATCTGCCTCTGCTGTGCAGTCAGGAGTGATTGCTGCTGACTGTTGAGATAAACAAGGCTCTATTACTTTCATGCTTGTTTGAGACAGGATATCAGTGCTGTTGTTGTGCAGCAAACTGAATGCTAGAGTCTTCCATAAAAAGCTAAGTTCTACATTAATTTTCAGTTACATATCTGGAGTCTTCTTGCTGCACCACTCAGTAACAGGTAATGGGATGCAGAGGCAACATCAGAGCACGCTTCGCTCTGCACAAACTTAATGATGCAAAAATGCTCAGGAAGGGAGATGGGTCTGCGAGATTGGGAAATGCTTCCCTCAGAGCCAAACAGAAATTCCTGCCTCGTAAAACTACTTTAAAACAAGCACTTTCCAGATTCAAGAGCTGCAGTTTTTCTTTGTAGAATGCTACAACGAAATCAAACAAAAAAAGCAGCGAGTTGGTGTAAAAGATCTATCAAAGCAATTTTCACTGCAAAAGTTCAGTGTCACGTGTGTAGGCTGCAGGAATAGTACATAAAATAAACAAGATTTGTACACGTGCATAAATACCAGCTCATCGTTTCAAAGAAGAGCATAGGCCAGAAAAACCTATTTGAATTTATGACACTACCAGAATATGACTAAATTTTAATCTGCAGGAGTGGTTGGTAAGTGATAGAAAAGAAGCAAATTCTCAGCATTCAAACTTGCAAATTTCCACTTTTCAGAAACTATTAGGAAACATACGCTCAAAAGTGAGGGTCTAAAATATTTTGGAGGATATTTTGACAATACTTAAACAGTCATAGTGTTTTGCTCTTTAGAAGTTCAAAGTCACGGAGATAAGGATGCTTCCGAAAGAAGAAAAAGATACGAAAACAAGACTGCTCTCAGAGCCGCCCAGGACTCACAGGAAAATACATCACCACAATTTTTTTACCATTATCTGACTTGGAGATCCTGAAAACTAACTACTTCTCTTAAATCAAATACAGCATACATCGTATTTCCATCTGGAAGTGCTTGAATCTTTCTCAGCATCTCAGTAAGCATGATGTAAGATGCTATTTCATGTCACACTGGCCTTTTTTTCCACGAAGCCCTCACAAAAGTCATTATACCAAGCCTGAAAATTCTTATAAAGAAGCCAAGCAGTATTTTTCTCTTCTAGCTAAGAAGTTCTGCCTCAATGAAGTAGTAAAGGCTTTAATAAACTGCTCATCTTAATGAACAGATAGCGACTGAATTAGTAGGCAATATCTCTTCTACAAAAGCATTACTAAAACCACTCCATTTGTGCCAGTAACTCTGTACGTGCTGTTGGTATGTCAGAGACATTTCGTTTCATGACACCAAAGAACAAGTCAAGAACTTAGGTCAGGGAAGAGAAACAAATGCACTAAAAGTTTCATGTTGTTACTGATAATCAGAGCTTTTCGTTCCTTGCATATTTCAGATTTAAGAGGTTGGTAGACATCAACAAAATATTTTCCTTCCATTGAAAGGGTCTGAAAATGGAGCCGAAGAAGATCAGAGGAACTTTCTTTTTTGTTGCATCTTGAGGTCAGACACTTTAAATAGAGGTTTTGGCACACAATAAAACAAACTAAATCAACTTCTCTCAAATTCCTGGCTGTTTATAACTCAAGCTGCCAAGCCTTTTAGTTATGCCAAGCTTCTGCAAGAATTAAATACTGCTCAAGTGAACCCAGCATAAAAGGCTGAGTGGTTATCAGGTGAACATCAGCACAGCTGTCAGCTCAAGAGCTCCATGGCCTGAGGCTCCCAGGAGCTGCCTCTGGGCCAGGACTGAATCCTGCCAGCGCTCACCTGCAAGCCAAGGTAGCCCTGGGGAGCAGAGGGAGGGCTTCTCCCACTGGTGCACCTTCCTGCACTTATTTACCACTAGTGCTATGTTCTTCTTTACCCTGATAACACCCTGAGCTGCTCAGAGATGTGCAGAGTGAGGCTGGGCCCCCGGGAAGGCACTCAGGGGCAGGGGGTATGACTGCAGCCTTGCAAAGCATCCTGATCCCATCACAGGCCTGGGATGAACCTCATTGGTACAGGAGAAATTCTGGGGTTTTGTGGAGTATTTGCTTACATATATTCCAAACATTCCCACAGCAGAAACAGTTATAGCAACTTATTTCCATGCACTTCATATGGTGATGCTTGGTTTAAAAATAAATGCGCGTTTTGCTGCGAAACTGCCAGGGAAGCAAAATGTATCATTATTCTAGGATTTCAAAGGTGAGAAAACTAATTCCATCCCTAACTATCCCTCCCAAGGCAGGCTTGGGGTTATCCCTGATCCTCACACCAACTGCAGCTTTGTTAGTCCAGGCTGCCACATCCTACCCTTCTGAAGCATTTCATATCTGGCTTCTTTCACACCTCCTCCATCCGGAAGTGCAGCACATCTTTCACCACAGGAGAGAGGCCATTTCTCTCCATGCTTTACGTCCTCTCACACAAGACTTTGCAAGCACGTGCTCTCAGCCAGCAGGCAAGCACCAGGCTGGGATCAGGAAAACGTCCCTTTGTATCCCTGACAGTCCAGGAGTAGCACACTGTGCTCTCTTGATTCACAAGGAATCACCAAGGTGTATTTTTTGTGCCAGTTCTTATGACTCAAGGGGGAAGACAGGGCCAAACTTTCAGAGTTTATCAGCAGATGTTCCCTCAAATTTATGAACTGTTTCCTTGTTTGGGCTTGAGGAGCAAAAGCTGATAAGTGCTGGCATTTCTCCACCTGCTCAACCAACCTATTGTACAATTAGCTCTTGTGTTTGTGCATGGCCCTTATTTGGATCACAGGCACATGATATAATGAAGAAATACACTGAAAGTCTCTCACATGAGCCTGTCCATCCACACAGCAGCACAGCGAGATTTTTTTGGCCCAGTCCTAAAAGCAGCAATGCCTGGGCACTGCTGTATTGCTGCTGGGGCTGGTGAGAGCTCTGACCCTGTGGCTACACTCACAGTTTTGGCAAATGCAACAGAGAACCCCCTTGGAAAGCAACCTGCCTTCAACTCTGCAAATACCACACACTGCAGGAGCAGATGGATTCTCACTGGACAGCTGCTTACCAGAGGGCAGTGGTGTCAAACCTTTCGTTACAGAAGAGATTACACAGAAACCACAGATCAAGAAATCAAAATCATTGGAGAAACCTAGCACACAGCTGATCGAGCTTGTTAAAAAACATTAAGGACATCAGCACTTCTGTTTCCACACTCCCTTCTACCTTGTAGCCAGCATCTCCTGCCCCACTCTCCTAAGCAGCTTCCTCTGTCATCACCTGTTTCTGCACTTACCATGGGCAATCAGGGGATGAAGCCAGGCATTACACATGTAGTAAGCATCCCTTCAATGCCACCTCTCTGGACTTTAAAAGTCGTTCTGCCACCTGCATTTCCAATCCTCAGCTGAACTGTGCTCTCTGAAATCACTTCACAAAGCTCTACAGGGCTCTGTGTTTGTTAAAACACTTCAGAAGCTTTGCCCTTTGCT
The DNA here is from genome assembly GCA_013398055.1 of Ifrita kowaldi. Taxonomy (NCBI): domain Eukaryota; kingdom Metazoa; phylum Chordata; class Aves; order Passeriformes; family Cinclosomatidae; genus Ifrita; species Ifrita kowaldi. The sequence continues at coordinate 50,228 of VZRS01010572.1, read as the reverse complement.
ACTCTACACAATCCTTCAGTAAGAATCTGGGTACTGTTTTGGAGAAGTGATTGCTGAATATACACAGGCCCCCTCAACACTGCAAACAGATTCTCAAGGAGCTTTGGCTCTGGATAGGCAGCTTCTCCATTTATCACATCCACTGATACGCTACAATGTTCTCATTTCATATTTCTGCTTTAAAAGTTTAAAAAACTGTGTGTTCTAATTCATAAGCAGTCTGATAGCTTTGGATTTTTCGAGCATTTTTTACCACAAATAGAATTAAACCACATTTAAGCTCAGCTGTAAACAGAGATTTCAGTAGACACTAACAACACAGGTAGCAAAATAAATAGCAATATTTTTTCTAGGCTAACCCTGATGTTTGGACAGTTGTCTGGGATTTATGTGACATGATGGTTACTAAAGTATTCACAACTGTGCATTTAAACTGTCACCAGCCTACAATGCTTTTCCCTCCCTCCTGATCTGGATAAAAACAGAAACAAAACAGTGCCTCACAGTTCTCAGAGTTATCTCCTTGGCTGATCACAGAAGCGAATAACCAGACTGATTTTCTATTTCCAGCTGAAAATGTGTAAGTGATTAACAGCCCCTTGCACTTTGATAGTGCTGAAAGATCTCTCCTTCTGAAGCAAAGATAGATCTTCTGTTTCTTTTTACAAGCAAAGGAAAAAAAACAAAACAAAACATAAACAAAAAAAACAAAACAAAACAAAAAAACCAAGGAAAAAGAGATGGGAGGAGAAAGGGTGCTTTCAGTTCTGTTTCTGCATGCCTCTTTCATCACAACTCAAATTTGCATACCCGTCTTCTCCTGAGAAGAGAAGGGGTGACCGGAAAACCACTACCCTCTTGTATGTTAAAAAAAAATAAAAAGGTCAAAAACTTTTTCATAGATTGTCTACCCAATCCTAGTCCTACAGAGGCTGCTACAAGTCAGACTTCCTCAGAGCTCTTCTTCATGGCTGTAGTCCTGCACTTTCATTCACGTGGTTTCCACTCACATCGCTCTCCTTCAATTATGAGTAAAACTGAAAAACCAAAGGACACGAGAGGAGGGTTTATGAACACCAAAGGAAAGAATCCAGCCTGGCCCCAGCTGGGAGTGCTGGCTCCTGGGGAAGAGGCAGAGACTCATTTCATTGCTTTGCATCCCTTGGGACTGAAAAAGAAAAATAAAACTCAAAGAGATGAAACTTTTAAATGTAGCCTTTGCTGTTTCGCTCTCCTTAACTACCTATTGAAAGGAATTCAGACTGGATGAGTTTGATGCAAGTGCCAAACATCAGTGTAAATCCCAGCATAAAAAGCATGGTAACAAGAAGGAAAATAAATTAACCTTCAGAAAGAGGGAGAGGGAAAAAAAAAAAAGAAGAGGAAAAAAAAGAGACAAGAGTGCAGTTATCCCACATGTTGAGCTCCTCAATTATTATTCAGCTACTTGAAAGCATCCACTTAGCTCGTGTTCAGAACTTGTCTTTGGAAGCTCAGCAAGAACTTCAGCAGCACACAATAAACAAAGGAAAATAAACGGAAGTTCTCTTTCTAAAGCAAAATAATTACTAACAGCGCTGTAAAAAGTCTGATGAACTCTTAAGTATCATTATTCCTTTGCACTAAAGGAATATACACAATATTTTTTTAAAATATAGAGGAGTTGACACTGTCTTTTTCAGGGCAGGAGGAGAGGGAGGCTGGGTGCTGTGGAGAAGGCAATTGAGGGGTAGAATAAACCCAAAAGTAGGACAGCCATCAGTGCTGCATCTGAAATAGTCATCACTGCCCACCAGGCTGCTGGAGCCCACAAGTGAAATCACATTAAAAGGCACTCAGAGCCAGGCAAGCTGCACCAGGGAACCCTTTAACGTGACTCAACGCGCACAGCACAAAGCTCTCCCAGATTCAGGGCCTTTTAAAAATACATAGAAAAATTCTAAAAATCCTCTCACGCACATCAAGCAGGGATGTTTGCAATTCCATAGCTGATGACAAAATATTACTCTGTTTAGCACAAATAGTGTAAAATAAAGTATTAAAATATCGATATTAAACCTATTGAACTGTGAAAAATAAATCAAAAGTAACAATATCAAGGTAAGGTGACCGAGAACAGTTTTCTCTCCAAAATTTGGGAGGACATTCAGGCCAACTTACAAATTTTAAGAAAAACTTCAAGTTAAATCTTACTATAACTTATTGTACCCTTAAGTGGAAAGCAAAATTTACAATTTAAAAACATTTCCTACTGCTATCAACTTCACCTCTTCTATCAAAACTCCAAATTCAGTATCATTGCTTATTAATTCAGAATTCAAACTTTAATAATATTGTCCAAATGTGGTCTCCTGAAGAAATCATTCTACAGCAATATTTTTTGAAATATCACATCAGTATTAAAAAAACAACACATATCATGAAAAGTAGACTGAAATAAATGGGAGGAGGTATTTCAAGTGTAGTTTGAACCAGGGTGTAGGTATAAGGAGTTTGAGCAAAAAGCCACTTACGCTGAATCCCACTGCTCATTCCTGGGGCTGCCTGAACATGGCAGAGGAAAAAACTTGCAGTTGCTTCGGCAAGCACTGGGATTTCAAGTGGTCCATATTTAGCATCATTAGCAATCACAGTAATTTCTTAGCAATTTGGTCAAACACAGGCTACTCGGGTCAGCCCACTCCAGAATTAGATGACTAACTCTGAAGGTCAAACACGAAAGAACAGGATACTGACATCCAAAGGATGCTTCTAGCAAATGAACTGAGAAGCCAACATGGTGAAAGGGCAGGACCTTGTGCCTGGGAAAAAAAAGTATTTCTGGAAAAAAAAAATATCCCAGTGCAATTAAAAGTGCTCAAGCCAAAGCAGTGGAGTAATACAGCAGCTCAGCTCAGGGTGGCTCCACTAATTTCCAGTGGGCTGATTCCAGACGGTGGGAAGTTCCTACCCGCTTTGCCGTCTTCTCTCCTAGGAAAAGGTGAGCTCGGGATACTCGGGAACATCCCTCTGTCCCACCTCCCTACAGCCCCCTTTTCCAAGCAAACAGCCTGGCACTCGGATCCAGCTTGCATCTCTCTTCATTCCCAGCAGGACCAAAGCTGACAGGTGACAATACAGGCATGGCCTGACATTTCCATCCTTGAGTCCATCACCGCCCTGTGACAGTAACCACAGAGCACAAAGGGACTCTCAAATCCATAATCTCTGGACTGCCCAAACAGTTACTGAACCCAACCCCTTCTTGCTCAAAACTCAAGTGTGATTTTTCTCCCATCCCTTTTTTTGCTGTCCTCTCAGGCAATTTAGTTGTGTGAGGAAAGAAGCAATGGTGCATAGCTTTATCAAATTAACCCCCATGTTTCCTCCACTGCAAACAGTAAAGGATATACTTCATGAGACAATCCTGAAAGTTCAGTTCGGTAAGAGAATTTTAAAAATCAAAACAAAACCAAAACAACCAAAATTTTCAACTTTTTCATTACGAAAATGACCGAGCCAAATACAGTATGGGTACAGATAGGTGAACCACCTTGTCTCTGCTGTTCACAAGATCAAAGTGTTCCATACATTCTGGAAAGAGTTTGTGTTATTGGAATGCATCAAGATACAGGATGAACAAGGTGTCATAAGTTACCTTGGACTCAGGCCATTCATACTGCTCAACAAAGTATGGATAAGCACTTTAATCCAACCATTTCCAGTTGGAGGAGAAAAAAAAAAAAAGGCAAAGATTACAGTAGAAAAGTAAGATTTCTTAGTGAGAATCAATGTGGTTTGAAAAGATCAAATAATATCTACATATGTCAAATACAGGTCCTAATAACAGTTAGAGATAATGAAAAAAAATTAAATAGGTCATTTTTAGGAACTTAGGATCCAATGGGAGACAGACCTCTTCAGAAGTGCTTGAGAAAATATAATTAGAAGCATTTGCTGTATTTATGAAAAGCATCTGTATCAAAGATGTAAAAAATTAGAATGGAATCTTATACAATAATTTAATTTTCTGATCTTTGTTTTGTCAGACCTTGATTAGTAAATGGCATGGAAATATGTTAATATTGGAATAACTGGCACAGCACAGCCACGGCTGTGAGTAACATGGCAGCTACAAACGTTTTGAGGGCAGAGCTGGGGTTTTTCATCTCGTCCTGAGTGTGACGGCTTGAGGAGCCAACAACCGACTCCCAGTATGGAATGGAACCCACAGAATAATGGAAAGAATCAGTTTGAACCAGTTTGTACTCACTGGATATGGTTTGAGCTGGCATGAACTGGTCACAACAAGCTGGAACTGGTTTGAACCAGTCAAAACCAGCTGGAACCAGTTTGAACGGGATGGAACCAGTCTAACCCATTGTGAACTAGTTTGAACCATTCAAAATGGGCCAGAACCAGCTGGAAGCAGTCAGAACTGGCCAGAACCAGTCAAAACTGGTTTGAACCTGTCTGGACTAGGTTGAACTGGTCAGAACAGGTTTGAAGCAGTTGGAAGCGCTTTTAACTGATCAGAAATTGTTTGAATCAGTCGGAAATGGCCAGAACTGGTTTGAACCAGCTGGAACAGGTCTGGACTGGTTTGAAGCAGTCAGAACCACTCTGGCCTGGTTTGAAGCGGTCAGAACCAGTCAGCAGTTGGAACCGGTCAGAACTGTTCTGAACTGGATTGAACTGGTCAGAACCAGTTTGAACCAGTCAGAACAGGCCAGAACCAGTTTGAACAATTTGGGCCATGTTATAACAGTTTTGGACTAGTTAGAACCAGTTTGATGCTGATGGATCCAGTTTGTATCCTTCCTTTTTCTGCAAGAGAAGTCCTCCCTCCCGCTTTCCCTGCCACCCCCCTGTGTGGGACGTGCATCCTGCTGGGAGTGCAGGAACCCGCAGCCATTGTGGAGAGGCTGGGAAGGACGGCTGTGCACAGGGAGGCACTGCACCTGGAACAGAGCCCGACCCGGCCCCACGCTCATCCAGAGTCATGGTGTGCTCCTTTCCAAGGACATGGCCGGCCCTCCCTCCCTCCTTCCCAATCCCCCCTGGGCCACAGCTCCACATCTCCTCCTCGGAGCTCCTCTTCCCTCCTCCCGACCTCACGGCTGTCCTCGGGATCTTAAGTCCTACTCAAAGGCTCCAGCTGAAATCAGGGACTGAACTACACCATCAGGAAAACACTGGAATCATCTTTCAGACTAACGAAATACCCTCTGAGCACAGGCCCTGCATGTTCCTGTGGAAGTTCCACTTGGACTGGATTTGCTGCGAGCTGAAACAGAGGCTGCTCCTACAACCACAGCATCTTGCATGCCGTGGGCACAGCTCAACAAAAGTGCAGGCAGAACTTCAGGACTTTTAAACCAGCCACCTTGGAGATGTCCCAGACCCACCTGCACACATCACCCCTAAAACAGATTATCTTCCGTAAACCAAGAGAGACACGTCTCATTCTCCCCCTTAACCAGATTCACCATGGAATCTCACTAATTCACATCTCAATAACTCTTTTTCCTAACCTCGGAAACCAGGAACAGGCTTGTCTGCTCTCATCACATCCTCTCTCAATGTTTAGGGCAATTCAGAGTGAAATTAGCGCAGAAACATCATTTTATTTTAGAATAGCACTCAAAACAAGTGATTCTTCACTATTTGAAAACAGTTTCAGTTTGGTTACAAATTATATATCCACCAGGAAAAAAAAAAAATCTTGATTGCATTTAAGCAAAGTTTTTTTACTTAAATACAAAATTTAGTTGTTCTACTGCAGCATCTGCTTCCGAGTCTACACTGTCCCTAAACCTTAACCATATGCTGAAGGGAGTTAGAATCAACACCCTTCATAACTTCTGGCACAAAATCCTAACTCTTAGAAAGGAAATCCTTGGGATTAAGATTGTGTTGTCACAGCTAAGATCAGCCTGAGCTGGACTCTATTAACAAACTGAAACAGAAGTGTGTAAACTTTGTAGTTCAGTATCAGGAAAATAACTTCAAATGAAGCCCACGACTGCTGTGATAATCATACTTTTATCATCCCAGAGCTATCAGATTCTGGTCTACCCTGCAGTAACTTCGTTACCTACTTTGACAAATGACAATTAAAATAATTAAAATTCTCAAACAGCCAACAACACATTCTTTCATAGTTAATAACACACTTTCAAACTTCCACCTCAAAAAAAAAAAAGCTTTAAGACACAGTCAGGCAATACTGACACTGGAGATGCTGCTTTACCTCTTCCCTAAATGACAAATGACTTTGCATATCAGCAAAGATATGTCATCTTCTTTGTGAGTAAAGTATTGTCTGACGTTCCTGGCTGAGTTTTCCAAGGGCGTTAATCAAGATTTCTTTCCTTTATGAAGTCAATGGTTACCCCGTTTCTGTGCAACACCTACCCATAGCACGAGCACTTTACAGGGGTGGATACCATCGTAAAAGGGAAGAGGAGAATCAATGCCTGGCTACTCAGAGGTGTTTAACTGAAAGCATCATGAATTCACTATCAACAAAGCACTAAATCACTGTGTATTTCAAAGCAGAAAAGGCAGTTTTGCAAGGTAAACATCTACACTTTTACTGCACTCTTTTCAAAGCCCCCAGGACCAAGGTCAATTTTATTGTGCTATCATACCACAAGAGATAAGGACTTTTCAAAGGTATAGTTGTCTGCTTATTGTAATTTTTAAAGGCTGTAACGTGAAAGAAAAATAATTTTCTAAATTTACAAAGCAGCACAGAAACAGTGAGGATTTCCAGCCACGCAAATGCTATCTGCAGGGTTATGCTTTCCAATCCAAACCTCACTGAACATATTTTGAAACACTGTTTATAATGAAAACCAAGCACATAAAATCACTAAACGTGTCCCATTTGCCAGAACTCCACAACATTTCAACCATTTCAACCTATTCAATCCCTACCAAACTTGTCGAAAAGGATGGAATCTGGAACGATCCACAGGAGCAGTGTATAATGTCATGCTCTGTTATTTCAGCAGCACATGTAGCACCTGACACCTGAGCATGGAGAAATTCAGAACACCAGGTGACAGGCTGGGTGTATTCTGGATGCAAGACAGGACACATTCCCCCAAGGCTTTGCTTTGCCAGGTCACCCAGGTCTTGGGTACCAAAGCAGGAGACTAAAGGTTTGGTTAAAATCACCTGGGAATTGAGCTCACCTGCATAATTTTGAGGAAAAGCCCAAATCAGACCACAGGTTTCAGGAACTCCTCCCACTTACAATCACCTAATCTCTACAGTAAATAATAAATAGCACCTGAAAGGTTTTGCTGTTTTAACAGCAAGGGTTTGTCTGCCCATAAGGAATGGACATAAGCCCCGTGAAAACAGAGCAGAGAAAGCGATTCCCACTCACACAAGCACATGGAGCACCAGGAAGTACAGAAAGTAAGAACTCTCTGGGGAAATAGAGTAGGGGAAAACAGGCTGTGGCTTACAGCTGCTTGATTAATTGTATTTTTCATATTAATAATGAATTTTAAAAGCATGCTTAACTCTAAATATTTAAGTGAGATGCTGCTTTTCTAAATGGTCACATGGTAGAAAGATTTAGGGGTTTGGTTTTTTGTTTGTTTGGGGTTTTTTTAAGATAAGTAATGATAATAAAGACATGGAAAGAGTTCTGGTCTGAATTCACTCCTCCAAACAAGAGGAAGAAGCATGAGAAACAATCTAGAACCTTTAGAAGAAATATTCTACTTTTTTTTCTTAAGCATTCAGAAAAGATTTGTAGCAACTGTAAGAATAATTCATTTACTCAAGAAGGAAAAGCCAACAGCTTTATTTGAATGAGAAAAATTATGGGAAACAAGAAAAAATGATTCCATCTTTGCAATACACAACCATAATGACGATGTTTTATCCATTTGCTTTATTATTTTGCATTTGTTAACAGCCAATTCTCCATGGTCAACCACCACATAAAGCAGATGATCTTTGTGATTTTTGCTGAGAATTTTAAACAGATAAAGTCAGTTCCTCTTGCTGAAGAGGGCCCAGCATGAAAACCAAAGTAATGCCTTCCTTTTTAAAATACTTTGCTCTTTAAAAATGGGGTATAATAATAAGAATAATAAGAAGAACAATAATAAACATAGTATCAGGGTTAGAATACCATTCCTCTTTGAAACTTTGAACTGGTGCTTGCAGCTCAGTGTTATAAAACTGTACAGGTGTATCAACGCCTTGCCAGTATCCTGAACTTTACTCTTCCTTTTCACCAAAGGACCCTGCATTTCCTTCTTTGCTGTACAGTGTATGTTTCTGTACTTCACCTCTGTTACAGGAATTATTAGCTGCAACCAGCTGCACCTTCCTCCAAACAGGCAGGTGCCAAAGCTCCTGGTGTCCTGAAGCTCTTTGGGGAAGCACACCACCCTACCCAACACAAGGTTCATAGGAACATGTCAGTACTGTGTAAGCTGAATCAGATCCCTGTTCATCAGCAATTAAGCCTACCAAGAAATGAGCACAGCAGCCTCCTCTTTGCCCAAAATAATCAGCCTCTCTGCTTACAGCACGCAATGGTGCCCAAACTCCTCATTTTTTACAACCAGTTGTGAAAGCCAAAGGAAGAGAACTTGGATTTAAAAACTCACAATTTTGTCCTTAATGATCAGTACCATCTAGACTGTCAGAACGGCAACCTAGGGATCTAGCAGGGATGAGAACCAAGCAGTTTTCAGAGGTCTGAGCATTCCCAGAGAGCAGGGACACGTTTGTCCCCGGGTTTGCAGAACACGGTGGTTCCACACACGTCACTGGGGCACAGCTTTTACTGCTCGTTGGGTTAAATGGTGAAGGACTGAAGCACTGCTTACTCTGCATCTGCAGCTCTTTTACAGATGCTGCATGTTTGTAATCCAAAGTCCCAAGCGGGCTCTCAAACGAGTGCCAGACCTTAATAACTGTATTTTAATACTCTTAAGTATTTTAAAGGAAGATAACAAGAGACCGTTGGCTATCAAGCCATGGCATTCCCCCACTAAGTTCCCTCATTAAACACATGCAGGAAAAACAATGTACTCTACAGGAAAAAAATGTAAAAAGAGCATGTATTGACTCCTTCTGTTAGCCATATTTTCTTAATACAAGCCAACATCAATCAACCAATCTCTTCACTCAAAGTGCAATTCTCACCTCTCCATGTGGAACACGTTAATTAGTTTTCATTAAAAAATAAAAAAAGATCATCTACATTTACCAGGTACACAGAAATAACAGGCTTCAGTGTTGCTTTCTCTGTGTCAAAGAAAAGCTAAGGGTTCTTCTCTTACCATAGGATACCAGACACCATTCCGACTGACACAGAATACAAGCTCCAAAGCCAGTGTGGGTGTTCTGTTTTGGTATTTTACTTTTTTTTTTCCCCCCCTCTCTGTGCTGCTGCCAGCAGTTAATTTAGTGTTAATTAAAAAGTGCTGGCTCAGCCCTGCACCAGGAATGCAGCAGCAGTGCAGCTGCACTGTTGAGCTGCAGTGCTTGCAGGCTGCCACAGCAAAAGTGGATTGGAGAAACTTCTTGCAGGGTGTCAAGGTTTGATGCAGCTAAGCATCAAGCACATGAAATCTGCTATTTTTCATAAGGGAAAAATAAGAAAATATTGAGGAAAACTAGAGTGCTGTGAGGTAAAATAAGTTCAAACTTAAACAGTTGCTGTACAAAGAAAAAAAGTGTTTATTACTAGCAGAATTAAAAGTAAAAAGAAATAACACGAAGTTAAAGCAAACCTCCCCTCTCTTCCAGCATCCCCCTCTTTTCACTCAACTCGCACAAAGGATAACAGAACATGGGGTTTTAGCCAGTGTTGTAGTTCTTGAAAAGTCTCTTATGCTCAAGGGAAAAAAAAAAAAAAAAAGGGTTCCTGCTGCTGCTGCTGCAGGTGATGAGAGATCTGATCACCAGCAAAGGGTGGTCGCTGCAGCTCTGGAGATCATGAGAGAGCCTAGGAATAAAATATGACCCTCCTGCTACTTAAATAAAAGTTTTATAGTGGCAAAGGAGGCTCTGCTCTGCTCCTCCAAGAAAAGTTGCCTTTCCTGGAGTGAAATTACATAGTGAAGATTACATACTTGGGTGAATAAGCTTCTGCTAACAAGGAATGCTTTTCCCTAGAGCTACACACACAACCCAGCACAAACACAGTCCTCACCACAGAAATCCTGGTGAGGAGCAAACTGGGAGAAGGAAACCAAGAGAAGCAACCCCTGGATAAGGTCAACATATTTCAGACCATGAATCAGCTGGCTTCCCTATCCAGTATGTCATTTACAGAGAATATTACAGACTGACGATTTCACTTATGAGAACAATTATTGCAATTGGGACACAACCATTTGTTGCACTGAAAAGCTGCCTTAAATGCAGCTTGCAAAACAGCTTCAGGAGATACATTTCACCTTCCTTTGCTTGCAAATGAATATAAAAAATGATGCATGCATATTGGGGGGGGGGAACAAGCAAAAAAGCTATGTTGTCTCCTTTTGCTGATTTGAATAAAACATGCCTTCTCTGCAGCTCATCCTCTGAAGAAGAACTCTACAACCAAAAAATGTAAAGAACTGGTGGTGAGGTCAAAGGGTCAGGATTAAAAACCAAGCAGCAACCACCACACCTGAGTTCTACAAAGCTTACTGCAAGTCATCTCCTAATTTCAGTCTACATCTGAACAACTCTCTGCATGCCTGTGCACAAGTGCTGCTTGTAACCACTTTGCTCTCATCTCAGCAGGCTAAATCACAACTCTGCAGATGAGGCTGCAGGGGCATCCCAGAGCCCATCCAAGCACACTTCCTTTAGATTTGTTCTTTTCTTTTTGGCAAACAGCACCCAGATACTGCTCTGGTGTAATCAGGTCTCCTGACAATGTGAAACTCACACTTTAAAGAGCCCACTGACAGATGGATTCAATTTAATGCATGACTATGAACAGCTGCTCCTGATCACCGGCTTGTACAGCGCACTCATTCATCACAAAACATTTCAAAAGGCTGAGCTGAAATGGAACAAATGAATTTGAAGGAGTATGGGAGGTACCATGCTAGCCTTGGAGAATGTGTCAGATGTAAAAAGCACAGCTATGGGACTGCCATTAATTTATTCCTGTAAATACTGCCTCCACTCTATTAGCAGCATTCTCCAGATTCTCAAAAATCCAGGAGGGCAGCCTGAATAAGGTATTAGAAGATGTAATTAAATACTCCTTACTGAAGGTGATTTTAACTAAGTCACTAAAAGGAGCTGACAGCATGTTTAAATTGTGCTGGGGAAAACTTCAAGATGACAAGCCTCAAAAAAACTGCTGAAGGGAGGGGAGGTAATTTCCCCAAGTGCTCTAACTCAGAAAGAAGATCCATCAGCCATGCAATGGAGGCCACAGACCTGCCTTTGCCACCTTCATCTTAAATACTGTGAGAGGCCTTACTGCTTTTACAAAGTTTTCATCTTCCTCTTTGGTCCTCCAGTGCAGCTGCAGCCAAGAACAAGGCACAGCCTCACAAATAAAACCACCCATTTTGATGGTCTGTGAAGAGATGGAGAGCTGACACAGAGCTGAGTAACTCACATTCTTTTCTTTATGTTTTTTTTAATTTCAGGAATTATGCAGCAAAAATAGACATTTTAAACATCACAGTGTTTGTCATGGCCACTGGATCATCTCTAAGTGACTCAATTTTTCACAGAGCACTTCCTACACATTGTGCACAGGGCAGCTTCATAGATGTTGGGAAGGAGGGTAATATGCAGGGAGGAAAATTCTCCACGAGTTGCCTCAAGTGGGAATTCATTTTTGCCAACCACTTACTTGGGTTTTCTAGGAGGGGGGAAACAAGTTCCCAAGACTTTTTTAAAGGCAAATCTTATCTAGAAGTGATATTTATAGCATCTTCAGACACCTGTATCATCAAAGTATACTTGTGTGAATTCATGAGGAAAGCACGTAATGCTTGTGCAGAATTCTAAATTTCACACACTTTTGTATCACTGTGCTGTTGTTAGATCAGATCTTTGTATCTTAGTATGAAAAACGTACTTATCTACTGTGAGCTGCAGTAAATTTAACAATAATTTGTTGTAATACTTACTTACTGAGATGGGGAGTAAAAACAAAAAAGACAATTTCCTCAGTATAGAAAATGTAATCTTTGCAATGGTAGCGGGGGAAAAAAAAAATTGGGCAATATTTCACCCTCTCCTTCTACAGATCACCTTTGCCAGTCTCGTTCTCTACCTACTCTCCTTCCTCAAGGCCAGGCAACGAGACAAAGCTCAGGTGTCATAAGCTGGCACAAATAAGGCCCTGCAGCTCCCCTTCCACGCAATGGAAAAAAGCCACTGCTTGCCATCACCCAGCCCCCTGCTAGGAAAGCAGTGAGGGGAACTGAGAAGTAGATCTCTACCATGTCAATAACTAACTCTGAGACAACAGTTTTAACTTATTTTGGGAGCCCAATCCGCTGCCGGGGTACACGCTCCGATGCGGGGGTGAGAAGCCGCGGGCTCAGCAGCATTGTTTTATCTGCCAGAGCCGAGGCAGGAGCACCCAGTCGCTCACACACCCTCTGCAAAGGTTATTCATCACCACAGCAACCTCCAAACAAAGGTGGGAGCCAAGTCAAACAGCCCTGTCCCTCTGATGACAGAGGGTGAAGGTGCTCTCTGCTCGCACCCTACAGGGGACTTCATTGCTTGGGTTTGTTTTTATGTCACTGGATCTCACAGCTGCACTACCAGCATCCCAGCCATGCATGCCCAGAGCAGAGAATGGCCACGCTGATGCATTTAACACAAATTCTTCTGCAGCCCCAGTTAAAAGGAGACAGAAGAACTGGCTGATACACAATTCCTTCCTGCCACACAGTGAGCAAGTGCCACGTTCTGTCACACACCACTGTCACCCCACCTCCTCCACGCGCTCCCCCAGGTACCAGGAATAGCTGCTGGACAATAAACGCCCCACCTAAACCCAAGAAAACCCCAATCTGTTTAACTACCATTCTGGCCTTCCTCTCCCTTCACCACTTCTTTTCTTCACATCCTCTTTCACTCCATGGGAGATTAACGATTTTGGATATGTTATGAAAATCCAACCGAGACGATAAAATAACTGTAAACTCAGCATCTTTTTTCCCCTAAACCTGGAAAGAACAAACCCTGATGCTTCCCAAGTCACTTGAGGAAAGAGATTAGGATCATTTCTAAACCTTTTCAGCTACAAGCCAGGAGGAAAACACGCTGTCTGTAATGACAAGCTGTCAACACTCGGCGAGCAGCACGGCTCTCATTTGTGACACTGAGCTTTTGCCTGCAGAGCCAGGCACATGGGCACCAGCAGCCAACACCACATGCAATGACAACACTAAAAATGCCCAAATTTCTCTACTTCTCCTAAAGCACACCCCCCACCTGAGCAGCCAGGTCTCAGGATTTAAAAGGTAGGGTAACCACTTGTTTTGAATCATGGGATTTAAAAGAAAAAATCCAGTGGTTCCTAGGAATTATATTTTTTTAATCAAAGCCACAGGTGATTGGAGCAGATAACAAAATCTCATTATCTCTCATTTACTCCTGTCAAGAAATAGAAATAAGTTAAATTTTGCTGTAGTAAAATGATCAGAAATACACATCTAGGTTCAGTGCTTCTTGGATCTAAGCAAAATGTATGTTAACAAAAGGATGGTTTGATTTATACCAATGCCTTAAGCTATCATTTTTTGTGAGTTTCCAAACAATCATTGGTAGCTAACCACTAATCTTTTGCAGGCTTATGATGGCTCACAATTTCTGTCAGTGTGTTTCAGCACCCAACCACCTGAGGCAGGAGGTTCATTTACCTGATTCTGCAATAGTTGTATTAGCCAACCACTTCAGTGATTTGGTACTTCAAGGGAGCCCATAGGAAAGAGGAGGACAGACTTTTTGTCAGGGCCCACAGCAACAGGACAAGAGATAATGGTTTTAAAGTAAAAGAAGTTGGAATTAGAATGGATATAAGGAAGTTTTTTACAATGAAGGTGGTAAACTGGTTGCCCAGAGGGGAGGTGGATGCCCCATCCCTGGAAACATTTATGGCCAGGTTGGATGGGGCTCTGAGAAACCTGATTTAGTTGAACATGTCCCTTCCCATTGCAGGGGGGCTGTGCTAGATGGTCTTTAAAGATCCCCCCAACGCAAAAGATTTTATGATTCTACAACACTGCTCTGACACTATAAATAAGAAGAACTACAAATTGAAAAAAATGCCAATTTAAAAATAAAAGTGTAAGAAAATTCAGCTTCCAGATGAAGGTTCAAACTGCAGTTTCACAAGTTCACACTGTACTTGCAGGTAGCAGAATTGCAAGCAAAGTGCAAAACACCACTCAACCCCAAGGGCAGGACACTCTCCAGATCCCCTGCACTTAAAGTTCTATCCTCTATAGTGCTCCCAGAAATAGAAAAAAAACCCACAAACCACAACAAAACAAACAAAAAGCCCTAAACAACAATAACAAAACAAAACAGCCAAAAAAGGACAAAAAAACCACAAAAAGCCCAACAACCAGAAACCTGCATGTGAGCTCACACACATTTATAAGTGCAGCCATGGGCAAACCCACAAAGCTGGATGCACTCAGAGCACGCAGAGATTTATGTCACAGCATAATCACCACCTGACGTGATAAGCAGGCGCTGGCTTGACTCAATCTTTATTTGTGCAGTGAATTTTCAACGCACCCTCCTGATGATCTGAACCTTCAAAAGAAACCTCTCCACAGGCAGGTGGTTCCCCACCCATGTTACACAGAAGGAGAGGTTTTTGCCTTCTCCCCCACGCTGGCATTCCATCTTGTGAGTCAGACCGAGACCTCAGACTCAACACACAGACATTTGTCCTAAACTGGTGTCCTCCCTGACCAAGACACAGATGTGCTTCCACTGAAATTACTGGGCTTCTCGAAAAATCTGTGGTCTCCAACTTTTAATAACTGAAAATATTTACGAGCAGAAAATAAAGTGCACCTACCCAAGTGATAATGATTTTAAATAAAAAAAGACTGCTTCAATTACTACCTTGTTTTCTCTATTTCTACATGTTGTGGGTTGACCCTGAGTTGATGGACAGTTTTTTAGACTAATGACGCTTCTCGCAATTTACCTATTTAAANTACACCACAGCAAATTGTTTCTTTCCGGGCGGATTTTGCTGCTGGTGGCAGTTTGGGAACCACGTAAAGCAAAGAAAAACCCTTTTTCCCTTTAAGCATAAGAAAGAAACTTTTAAAACTGCAACTCTGACTAAAATCCCATGTTCTGTTATCTTTTGTGCAAGCTGAGTGAAAAAAAAAGGTGCTGGAGGGAGGGGAGAGGTTTGTTTTAACTTTCTTAAGTTTTTTTCTTTCTCGTTTAATTCTGTTAGTAATAAAACAGTTTCTTTGTATCACAAATGTTTAAAGTTTGTGCCTGCTTTGTTTTTTTTTGTTTCTTTTAATTCTTCTATCTCACACAAAAAATCAGTAAGTAATCCATATTCCAAACCAAATTCAACCCGCTACACTACACAACCTGAAAATCAGTTGCAACAATTTTAAAACCTTTCTCCTCCAAAGCTGCTGCCTTTAGCACTAAAGTTGCTGTATTATTTAAGTCCTGGGGTTCAGAGTTGTCCAGCAGTAGAAAGGTACTGCATCTACCTTCAGTGGCTCCCAAGATAGCAGCTATTCCGCTTGAACTGAAGCAGGAAGAGCAGCAGCAATAAAAAGGAAAGCAACTTAAGGACAGGTATGTTCCAGCTTGCAAAAATACAATGGTTACGTGACAATAGCACCAAATTTGTTTTCCTAAACTTTCCATTCATTAAAGCCTACTTGTTTTAGTCTTGGCTTAATAGGCTGCTGGACCTTGCAATAATGTACTTGTATTCCTTGCTCCGCCTCTGCCTCCTCCAGCATAAAGCAGAATTACCCTCACAATTTTTCAGGCCAGAGTAATTTTCCAACTCTGTTGGAATGTATAGCTCAGGACAGCACTGACCTTCAGGTTTTTGTCCAAATATTCCAACACGCCTTTTGAACAATATGGCAAGAACCTGAAAGAGTCAGACAAGTGCCCTGGATGTATATTTTGCCCTTCCTGCAGCCATCCGTGCAGGGGGCTCCTCCCACCTGCTCCAGAAGAGACCTTGAGGGAGTTCTGCCTAAGGCACAAACCATCTACCCTGATTTTCACAGGACAATTCAGCACCTGATGCTGAGCTGTGTCATGCTGATGCTTTAATGGGACTCTATCCATGTACTACCTCCCTCAAATTCCACAGAGATTTTTAAATGATTAGCTATAGCTAAGGGCACATATGTTGTTTTTAATAGCAAACGTGTGTTTTACAGACCAGGCTGCATCTCATCACTAATTCCTTGGTGCCACACTCCCAGGAAGACAGCAGTCAGCCCAGCATGATGGAGTCTTAAATAAAGCAGGGTGTTACAAGGTGTAAGGCAGCACTCCACACATTTGCTGTCAAAGAATCACAGCATTTTAGATGCTGGAAGGAGCAGATTGCCATTGTTTTATCAAGGAAAACCACAGACTGGAAAAACTGACTAGAAACCACCTTCCCCTTAAAAAAAATTAATTGTTAGCTATTGTCTTTTGTAGAGAGGTTACGTCTAGTATTGAAATGGAAACAGGATCATGCCTCAGAGGTCAGAACAAGCTCACTCTTTTCTTCACGCAGCATCTAGTAAAAGGAAGCTGGGGATGAAGTTTGTCTGCACACAGCCACACAGAGATTTATACAGGAAAAAAACCTCAAATCCATGCACTTACATAAAAGGCTTTGGGTAGTTTCATTTTCTATTCAGCTGGAAAGGGAGTGAACCGGCACGCACACACACATTTTTAATCACCCTCGTGCTGACAGCAGCCAGTCACTACTCCTGTTATCAGAGCCCCACAGCTTGCACTTCCAAGCTATGAAGAGCTAAGGAAGAGGGTATAAAATCTCCTCTGATTAAAAAAGCACAGTGATATCATCTAGTGTAACACACAAATGCTACAGATTTGAAGTTTGGCCTCACCAGGACGCTACTCATTCAGTGGAGGGCGAGGGGAAAATAATGCATAAACATACAAACAAATAGTAAGGATTTCCTAAGATTAGCTGGTAACCTCGATCACTCTCATTTTCTCTAAGCCCATTGGTCACCCACTGGGAAAAACAAGCAAGGCAGGCCAGTCTGTGCATCCAGAAACTTACAGTTTGCAACAGATGCCAGTTGTTACAGAGACAGAGAGAAAAGAGAGAAGCTGTGCTTACGTTCAACTCACCAGTGATCACTTGTGCAAATGCCACGTGCCTGGGCTTAAAACTTCAGCTTGGGTAGATGCTGTTCCTGCCACTGCTTAATTCAGCTGGCTGGCATCTCTCCAGAGGTGCTCAGAAGGCAGCTGCTCAACGGGACAAATCACTGAAAACCAGAAAAGAAACAGGTTCAGCTTTGCAATTCCACTGCACATTATACAATGAATTCAACTTGCTAATCCCTGACTTCTTAAAATATGATTTCCCTCAGTGCATGACAGGGAGAAATACAGTTCTGGTTAGAGTTCATCCACTACTGTCAGCATGAATTTCCTAAATACCAGTAATACCAAAAAGAATTCCTCTGTACAGCTAACAGGAACCTCATGGTCAGGAAAACTGGAGAGCCTCCACCCTAAAACCCTTCAAATTTTGTCACCCCTCAGTTCTGAATCTGACATTCAAGAGTTAGTCCTTTTCTATTTCATTTCTTTATTCATATCCAAGCCTTTATTCTAACTTAGTTGTAATACAAGTCACTTCCAGCTTCATAGCTGCACTATTCCAGGCACTGAGCAGTTCTTCAAATTTTAGCAAACCTGACCAATTCACAGTGGAGTTTCCTTGAGTTACCCTCTTTAGGCCTTCATTTTGACATTATCCCAATTCTGTGACTTCTGTGAGAGGTTCCATTTCCTCTCCCTTACAGGGCCAGCCCCCCAGTGATGTTTTCCATTTTACAACAAATCCAATTGAAAATAATTTAAAAGTACAGATCAATTTGACATAACAACAGAACTAGGAAGAAGCAGCAACAAGCCAACTCAGTAACAGGACAAGTGACAACAGGTCAATTCAGTCAATCTGAATTGATCCTGTAGTTGAACATTAATATAGAAAGGAAATAGTATACTGAGCTAGTTTTTGTACTAAGCCTTCTCATGCTGCTGACTAACATGACCAGATTCCATGGTGGTTTATCTGTTAATCACCTATTTCTGCCAAAAATGTAACATTTTAATATCTGAAGGGGAGATAGACAATTAATGTTTTTTTCTGACCAGGAAACCCTCACAGAAGGAAGGACAACACATGGGCACAACGCTTTAAGGCAGGTTGCCATTCATGAGCCCCAGCTTTTCCCAGCTCAGGGACCTTGGGCAAGACTCTCTACCCTTCCATGCCCATTTCATTCCCTTCAAAACACGGATAAAGCTCAGGAAAGATAAGGAGCTACTGGAGAGGGTCCAGCACAGAGACATAAAGATGATGAGAGGTCTGGAGTGTCCCTCTTGAGCCGACTACGAGAGCTGGGCCTGGTTAGTCCAGGGAAGATAAGACTGAGGGGGATCTCATTAATACATATAAATATCTCAGAGGTGCCAAGGAGATGGTGCCAGGCTCTTTTCAGTGGTGTCCAGTGACAGGACAAGGAGCAGTGGCCATAAACTAAAAGACAGAAATTCCACCTTTACATAACGAAGAACGTCTTGACACCGAGGCTGGCAGGGCACTGCAGCAGCTGCCCAGGGAAGCTGTGGAATCTCCCTTTCCTGGGGATTCCACAACCCAACTGTTCTTGTGGAACCTGCTCTAGGTGACCCTGCCTTGGCAAGGGGGTTGGATGAGATGATCTCCAGAGGTCCCACTCTAACTTCCAACTCTAACTAATGATTATGTGTGATTCGGTAAGAAAGGAGAAAGAAAAGGACAGACTACTCCTCTTCTTTTCCAGTAGTAACTTAGGATCTCAGTAGCTTCTTACATAGAAATTAATTCTTAGTAGAATGGAAAACTAAAGAATTCTGCTAAGAAAAGGAAGTAGCGAACACTAGCACACTCATTGTTTCCAAGCTCCTTATCTCTGAAATTTGTTACAGGTTTTGGGATTCTCATCTGAAAGCCAATGTAAAACAGAAAAGGACAAAACAGATCTCACTGGTGAGTTTCTGAGCTCCTCCTTGCTAATGTGATTCCTCTGTTTGCTGCCCTGGACATGAACACAGTTAATGAATAATGACTGTGCAAACAAAAAAATCACACAATGATGGGAGGGGGAGGGAAGGGTGAAATGATTGTGTGGGAGGCTTGGATTGGATTTGGCAACAATTAGAAAAATTGATGCCCTTTTAAATATAGGAAAAGGCTTTTCTGGTAAGATAAGACGGACATGACATTCAAAATACTTTAGTCTGTGGATTTAAATACATGGAAAGAAAAAGTTCAAAAGGTTGGGGTTCTTCATGGTGTTTTCCTTTTCTGTTAAAAAACGTAGCTCTCAAAGCTCACATCCAAATGTGTGTGTAAACCTTCAGCTCCCTTCAAGCTGCTACATGACAGATTTGTTTTGCTTTTCTCACTCTCTGGGAATATTACTTACTACATGTAGCACTGCCTCCTACAAGGTACAAGACATCTTTGATTTCCCTTCTAGGAAGAGCCCAAGCCAGTAGAAGTTACAGTCACTTGAAGAATCAGTCCAATAACCTACTAACATCACTTAAGATCCTCTCCTCACTGGTTCCACCGAGTATATTATCAAAAGAGGGCACCAGAGATTGCTCCCTGTTTGCTTAAGGTTGCACAGTGCACATTTCCTTCTCTGCTGTTATTCACAATTCCGGCAGCTCCTGCCAGATTCTCACATGTGAGAAATGCCTGCTACAAGCACATGAAATGCATTATCCCAGTACTCCTTTAGTAGCACAGAGTAGCTCAATAATGTCCTTCAAAAAGTTAACAGGGAAAAGGACAAAGGACAGTTTCTTTACAAAACTCACACACACACAATTCCTCAACTACAAAACAAATAAAAACCTCTTGCAGTTTTACTCTGTGCCTCTACAGCTCTTTTTCCTTAATATCATATTTACATGATCATTTCTACAATGAGATACAGCCACTTCTAAGTAAGTGCTATTTCATAAACCACATTTACTACCTAAAATTTATAATCACCTTTTCTATTATTCAGTACCTTTCATCAGCAGATCTCAAACAGTGTTTAGAAGATTTAATCGTGTTGAACTACCAACTACCACTGCAGCTGTGACTTACAGAGTGAAAGCACAATTATACAAAGCAGGATTTAGCCAAGAAATATGGACTGTGATACTTAAACTTGCAAAGTAACAGAGAGATAATTTAAAGTAAGGTATCTACAAAGAATAGTGTCTGTGCCAAGAGACTGTTTGTATTGGTTTTGCAAAGAGTGGACAGAATGTTCTTTTCCAAAGAATCACAAAACAAACTTCCTGAACCAATGTGAGTTTTCTTTTTTGCTTGTATTTGATCCAAGTAAATGTGGCCCAGCCAAACTTACTTAATAAGAAGGGGAAAAAAGAATCAATTAATTTGGCACAACCTTGTCTTGAAAAAGTACAGTCACACGCTTCAAAGTCAGGGGAAGTGGTCACCTGAACAGATCTAGAACCACTGCTACTCTGTGAAATTGGTAATAATAGTAGAGGAAGGGGCTTTTGGACTATTTTTTTAAACCATTTCTTCCACAGCATTATAAGCAGCTGTAATTAACTCTCTTCCTCTGTTTTTTTCTGGTTTTAATGCTAGCCTCTTGATGCACACCAGCAGGGTTTGAGGATGTGGAGAAAAGAGAGGCAGTGTGTTGAAATGCTAACGAAGAGCACAGGAAAAAGAACTTGAAATTATCACACACCAGTTTATTTAACCTAATATTTTGTTCCTAAATCAGTCATTTATGTTACCTAGAAAAAAAAACCAAAGACAACTGAAGCTATCCAAAAACCCACAAAAAACCCCCTCCGAGTTCTGCTCAGCTTTTACCTCCTTTGGCCTTTCAGGAGCCGATGGGTAAGTCCACAGGGAAAAGCCTCTTTGCAAGGCAAAGATAAAAGCATTACTGGTGAAGTCAAAAGAGACAACATATCCTTTAGTGTGCTGCATTTGTAATCCCTGTTCTAGAAGTAGAGATGAATTTAAAATTAAAAGACATAACACACATCCTCTGCCCTACAGGGAGATACTGAGACCCCCCAAAAACACATCCATGTCTAACTCTGCAGCCGGTCTGTTTACATGCGCACCTGTGAAAGTTTCTTGACTAACAAAGATGCTCATTTCACAAGATACACAATGCAAGACTCCTTCCAGCATCTCTAGAAGTACAGTTTCTCCCTGTACCACGGACAGATTTGTCACGTTTGCCACACAAATGCCCATTTCTTCTCCCTGATGGACTAAGGTGCTGCATCATTTTGTCAGGCTGCCAGAAGGAAAGGAGGCCTCCACACAACTCATGTACAAGTAAGACACTTAAAAGATTATAGTCAACAATATAATTTCAAAATGCTGCACGATAATTCCAGTATAGAATAGTTATCCTAAAGAGGTGAATAAAATACCACCCAAGAGTGGGATATAAAGAGAGACAAATCTGATGGGAAGACAATAAAACTGCAAAATGTATTTCACATTACTTATACTGATGCAAAGTTTTGAAAATCCATTTGATGTCTAAAAGTTGTCCATCTTCATTGCCACAGGAGTTCAAAATTCCTGTACTTAGTTATTATTATTATTGCCACCTTTTGAGAGTTTATACTTTCCTTGGTGCCGTACATTAATGTCAGACTTGGTTTATTACAGCCAGATATTAGATTTCAGTGGCTGTTGTCACCAGCTGTTTCCTTGTTTACTTCTGCATCTTTTCCAGCTTCAGCTTCTTACAGGGTAGACAATGAAACCTGTTTTTACTTTTAGATTCCTCCTGCCGCAATGTTTGGTTTTCAAACTCTGCAAGGATCAGGTTTAATAAATTGAAAATCAATCAGTACTATTTTCATTTTGAAATAGGAGACAAATTCTATTAGTCTCAGCTATTATAAAAGTTCTTTTCATATATTCAGCTTGGATCCAACTTCTGAACCTGAGTGCATTACAGATACACTGCCAAATATATTCATATGTAAACCCTTATTCTACCTGGCAGAGGCATATCTTGGTAGAATTCCTACAATTGTTACTTTTTCAATTGAAGCAAAGAGAGATTATTAATTAAAAAAAAAACAACCTCCAGAGGTTAAGTTTCTGCCTTCCTGAAGTCAATACACAGCTGGTCTTGCATTTCAACAGACCTGGGATTTCTTGCTAGCACTACAAAAGACAAATCTGTCTCTTCAGATACTTGCATGGGGTAAACAAAAAAACCTGAGGTATTATTTAGGAAGATTAGATTATTGTCTTCAAATACCACTACAGACTCTGAAAGGATGAGCACAGAGAGCATTGCAATGGGGAAGAGACGTGGGGTGTCAGTGGCTCCAGATTAAATTCACCACCCACTCCCACAAAGGGACATCACAAGATTGGGAAGGCTCTTAAAAACTACATCAATTCCCAGACCTTTGACAAGGACTGATGTAGCTTAAAAGACGTGTGGGAAACATCACATGTGGTTACAGAAAAAGCAGTGAGAAAAATAATTTGGAAAGCAGCAGGAGGGTACAAGAATGGGTTGGTTCCTTACTAGTCATTCTGAAAGGTGAGCAGAAATGCTCAGCCCTTGATTCTCAGGCTTAGCACTTTTGACAGGACTTGAAGAACATTCTGAACACCAATTTCCAGACACTGCCTTGTGGCAAAAACACCCATCATATCCCTGTTCACCCTTTGCATTCCCTCTGCACCACCCAAAGACACTGCATTTATTTCAGGGTTTTTTTCCATCCTACCACTGGCTTAGAAGGGGAGGTTGTTTGCTACAGGTGCTCAGAGCCGTAGAAACTAGGCTGTGAAAACTAACTGTACTAGCTCTTCTAGTTGATCTTTTTTGTTCAATTTTCCTGTTCAGCAAAGGGGGAAAAAAAACCCAAAAAACACATGACATTCCACAGAAACAGGGAAACAGAGAACACGGACAGACTAGTGTAAAACAACATCCACCCTTTGCATGTCTCAGCACTAGAGATTACCAAAATGTCCACTGTGCTCAGTAGCAAAGCAACTTAATTTCCCAGCTGCCTGCTATCAAGCCCTTCCTTTGCTGGCCCTCTTGTAAAATGAGAGCTGAAATAATCCAGGCAACTGTCCTGCTGTAGCCTGAAAAGTCAGGCTCTCTTACTTTTTCAGAGAGGCAAAGCACACTATTAAAAACGCCCAGTATTCATGTGAAAATTTAACAAATAAAGAAGCTTGTTTAAAAAACTTGCAAATTTTGCCTTGTGTAAATTTATTATAGCTCATTAGTTGCGTGAGACTTCTCAAGATGCAGAAGAAGGAAGCCAGAAAACAGGAATCCCTTTAAAAAGAAGGATGGGGGAGCAGCATGTAGGAACAGTCAGCAACTCCAGAGTTAAGAAAATTCAGGGCCAAAAGGTGAATGACAGAACATCTGGTTCAGGCTGGTATAAATTTAATACTGTGCACTTATTAGTGCACAGATTAGGAACCTGGCCCTTCCTAACACTGGAAAACTCTATCATCAGGAAGATTTTGAATCTTTTCTGTCTATTAAGGAAAGCACAAATTCAAGCAGCCCTTTGAAATCACTTCCTCAAAGGAAAGCACAGGGGTTTTCACATCAATACACCTACAGACTTCCACCACATTACAGCCACTGTGGTCATAAAAGTTATTTTAAGCATGGCCTGTAGTAATAAATTAGTTTTAGTGCCAATAATTTTCTCTTTGTAGCTGGGGAGCAGGAGGAGTTTCCCCATCATGATGTAATCAGAAGTTACTTTGAAGCTATATCGAAACTTGGATGCATTAAATTTTTATCCCAAGAGGAGACAGAGCACACCATAGACACGGCCTCTGAAACACCTAAAACTTGTATCAATCTCTTAATTCCCCCATACTCACACACATCAAATCCCACTGTTTATAGCCAATTATAAAAGCAGATACTCTTCAGCAGTACATGCTGTCCTTTCCCTGGGAATCACAAAAGAGCCACAGCATCGAGACATCTGGATGCAGGAATCTTCAGTCCATCTCCCCATCTTCTCAAATGTAATTTCTTACCTATGCCTTTACACTTATCCCCAGTTAGAATCACTGACTAGCTCATCTAGTCCTCTGGGATCAAAGCCCTGCACTGCTGGTGATGTTTTCCAGTCTCTTCTGGTATCACCCATCAAGGTCAGGAACCTTCTGCTCTAACTCAAAGTAACCTGTTACACAATTCACCAACTTTGACCTTCTTTCTCCTACTCCATCACTGGTACTGACCACAGTCCTGGAATCCCTCGTTATTGACGTCTACTTCATGAATTAATGGTTTATTATAATACAATGAAGGACATTAAAAGCCAAGTTAAATCTACCTCAAAAAAATATCAATGCAACTATGAAAAGCAAGGTTTGTAATAGCCTTTATTAGTTAGTAATGCATGTATGGAAAAAAGGAAAAGAAAAAAGAGAAGAGAGCAAACACATTTTCAGGCCAGCTATCAGGTCTAACAAAAAAAGTGACATGTTATTTTGAAAAGAAGAATCAAGCACCTAATAGCCTGCCTAGTCTGCAGCAAGGACAAGGGGGCAGCTTCCTCAGGGCCAACTCTGTTCCTTCGAAAGGATCTGCAATGATCCCAATAGAGTATAACTACTAATTCCTATTTAAATATACAAACAAACAAGAAAACAACCAAAACAACCTCTCCCCCAAAAGGCAGATCCAAACAATAAAACACATTTTTATAATACTGGTCGCTACCACCTTACTACCACTTTTAATGTGATTTATTCCCATTGCATTCATGCACATCACCATGGGCAATCCAGTCTGGAGCAGAACTCTGGCCAGGACAGAGCTCAGGACAGTCTGAAAGGCAAGGATTTCTGGAGAGCTTGGCCTAGATATGCTCCTCAGATCCTACATGAGAATAACAAACATGACAGTTCCTTTGCTGTACGACAAGGTCCCTCCCTCAGTTTCCTGTAGGTGATGAAAGGTACCAATGATGGCCAAATACCCATCAGGAGCCCTACAAAGGTCGACTACAAAATAATACTTAATCAATTTCTACCCAGCTACTCCCAAGCCCGAGCTAGGAATCAACTGTCTAAAAGGTTCCACTTCTTTAAAAAACCCAGAAGAACAACAGAAACCACCACTTACCTCTATAAAGGTCTTCCTGCTAATGTTTCTTTTATTGAAGTCTATTAAAAAGTAATGTTTTCAATAATGCCTCGCAGTAATGCCCTTCTGAAAGTTAAGGGTGTACAAAAAGGAAATCCTCGTGCTTAAATACTTTCCAGCTTTGCTAATTATCTTCCTCTTATTTTATAATTTTGGAGCAAGGGTGTTTGCCCTTGATCTGATCCCAGATTCTCTTTGACTTCCTTTTACCATCTCATCTGTGCTTTCATTTGACTTACTAATAAGGAGCTGATTCTGCAACATGGCACATGTAAGTACAGAAGTTAATTAATATTCATTGTAGGCCAAGAGCAGGATTTACACCACAAACAAAAGAGCCTAATCCTGCGCTAACAAATCATACAGAAAAAACAAACACAAAGGGCTCAACCTCCCTGCAAACTGGAAAAAAGCCCAAAAAATCCCCCCAAAAGCCCCACCACAGTTACATGGATACTTTTCCTTGGCTCTGTATTAACCATTCTCCATATCTCTTGTATTTCCACACTATTTTTGCCTGGCAATTATGACCAAACCAGAGTAACTTAAATCAACATTGCTAGACAGCAAAGTGAGGACATTAAAAATCCTCACGACCAAAAGGGACTTTTGTGCATCCCATCCAGAAAAGAGAAAAAAAAGTAAACGCCTTTAAGTTTCTCAAGAATGTCTAAAATTTTGTCTTGCTACTAGCAACAAAGCATTTCAATTGTGTTTGGTTTTGTTCACTGCATAGAGCCATTACCAATGCTGAACACACTCAAACATAAAATCCCTCTGAACAAACAATTCCTAATCCAATGTTTCATCATTTTAATCATATCACCAGAATTTTTCTGGGAAAAATAAATAAAATCAGAAATCTGCTCTAACCATTTAAAACAACATTCATTACGTTGTTATTTTATGCATTCAAAGCTACTTTCAGGCCTGCAATTGTGACCAAAAAATACCAATTCATGGCAATGGATGAAAAGATAAATCCTCAAACTGGTAAACAAATCCAAGAAAAATGTGAATCAAACACTGACCATTGTAGGCTGAAAGAGGCTATTCCACATCTTTGCATGGAGGAATGAACCTGGGGCCAAATCACAAAACTTAAGATACGAGGTTATGATGGAAAAGCAAAATACATCTTACACACCAGGCTTAGGAAAAAATGGAGAAAGCTTTTGCTGTGTTCAAAGCAGGTTTAATGCAAACCCATGAAGCTCTTATAAACACTTCTCCTTTCTTCTCTTCCTCACCATCTCTCTCCTTTCACAGAGCAGAAATCTGGCAGTATTGCCCACAGAGTAAGACAATTCTGCAGCCTCAGGACCCGCAGAGGATGACGAATGTACCCCAAACTGAAGCTGCCTGTTTGGCAGGAAGGAAACCAAATTTTTCTGCTACTAGAAACAAGAACACAGCTCAGCTGAAGTGGGTGAAGCTGTGACCAAGCCAGCAGGTGCCCAGTCTTAAGCTCTCACTAAACACACAGACTTGTGAACGCAGAATGTCCGCTCACGTTGTGATTTCAGCTAAAAGCTTTAACATTTGTATCACTGCAATTTATTTGCCAGTCTATTAAGCTGCAGCATAAGAACCTGGGGACAACCTTTTAAAGCCTTTTGAAGAAAGCCACAGTTACCAGCCTAACTGGAAGCTGACCTTTCCAATTGTTTGCAGGAGATGTGATGAGGTGAGAAACTCTAGAAGTGTCTCCAGCCTGCCAGGTAACCCACTGCATTATTTACATTGCCCAAGCAGTGTCATTTGTCCTGAACTTCAAAACAATTTGTGCACCCTTATTAGAGTTCAATAACAAATCCAAAGTTTCCCCTCTGTTTGCTAGGATGAAATAAAGACTGCTAAAATAAAGGAAGGATGTACATGGCAGACACACAGGAAAAAGAAGAGAGAGAAAACTTTTGATGCATCAAAATCACACTCCAGAGGAAATATTTTCACTTCCCAGGAGTCTCAAAACACTGCTGCCAGTGTCTTGCCACGCCAAAAACACCCCCAAACATAAACCAGCTACTTTTCAGGTTGCCCACCTAGGACACAAACGTATAAAATACATCAATTATGTCAGTGGATTACACCAAGCACATCCTGTGCAAAACTTCCTGCAAGCTTCTAGGAATTGTTTTAAAACAAGGTGGATGAAAAAACGGGCCAAAGGATGAAGTAAATGACAGCTCTTAACAAGAGTGTTTCTAGAAGACCAAAGCTAATACTGTCTTTCACAGCCCTAAAACATTGAAAACTCAAATAAAGCAAAAAAACCCCCAAAATACGCTGGTGATGTCTATTTGTACAAAAATTTTAGGAAGAGATAAAGAGCATTAAATACACTCCTCAGAATAAGAAATGGAGAGATGTTTTGTTGCTTTACAACAGGGTGATATGAGCCCGATGAAGACGAGTGTTTGAAAACCACCCCTTCTGTTGGATTAAAATAAAAAGAAAAATCTTCCTCAGAAACAAGAAATAGACCTCAAGATGCAAAACTGACATCTGTTTTATTAAAATGCAGACATCCTCAGGAGATTAAGTAATTCTGCATGGTCTCACACATCTAAGGATTCCTAGAGCAGGATTTGAATGGAAGATTTAAGTCAACTCGAGAACACAAATATAAGCGGTTTCCATCTTCATCACTTTTAGCTTTTTCCTCTTTTGAGTATATGGAAACATCCACAATAGAAATTTTGTTTCTAGTACTAATATTACTGCTAGAGCTGCAAATTTCATCAAAATAATTTACAGGCTTAGCATGACAAGATGGGCTTTATCAAAAGAGCTTTCAAGCTATTGGTCTGAAAAACAATCTTCCCATGAAGACAAAAGCACAGCAGTCACCATGTTACTGAAGGTCTAACTCCAGCCTAAAAATGAGTAAGTTAAAATGTACTTACAGAAATATAAATTTAAAATGTATTTACATTTTAACCAGAAAAAGTAACAGTTTGCTTGTCTAATGACCCTCTCAAGCTTTAAACTCTACAATATTATCTTTTTCTTTTTTTTCCCCCCTCCTATCACAGGCTTAAATTTAATTAAGATTAATTTGATTTACTGGTCCTCTAGGAATTGGACAAACATAATTAATACATTAGGCTGAAAATTCAAACTTTTTATTAATGGGCTCAGGCAACTCCACAGGGACCCTCAAGTCTTTCAAAAAGTTAATCCTCATGTAAGTGTTGTGGCTTCAAACACTGGGCTTTTCAGTGAGAACATGCAAAACTCTCTCCCCACCCAAAGGAAAACAAAGATGTGGTAATTCCCCACAAAGAATCAATAGAATAATAGCTGGACATATAGTGAAAAGGTTCTTTGTCGTGAACGGCATAAATGCATCTCCCTGCATAAGAGATGATTGTGTTAACTGGAGCACTGCTTATTCTGTTACACTAAATATTGCCTCAGGACCTCAACGAACCATGACGTGGCAAGGCTACGTGCCAATTTATTGAGTTACTTCAGAAGAACGACACTCGGGCCAGCACCTCGAAGTTCTGAATCTTTCCTTGCAGGAAATTGCTGTAGATGCAGGATGGCTCCGAGTACAGCAGCAGAACCAAGGTAAAGCATTCTGTTTGTGCCTGTCACCTTCTGCTCCAGACTAAAGGCAGCCCTTCCCTGAGAGAGGACACATCCCACTTACAACGCAAAAACTTGTCTGTAGCAGCTCTAAGTTTTATCATCTACAGCATCCATAAATTAAGTCAGTAAACATTTGCTTAGTAGTGATGCTGGGCCAGTGGCTTCACAAGATCCCCCTGATACACCCTTGTGAAAGCAGGGAGGTTCACACACTCCCTAGTCTCTAGAACAAACAACACTGGAACAAATTCCCTCGGGAAAATTAGGCAGGAAGATGCTGTATTTATAGAAAGGGCAGTTAAAGTCACTTAGTGCCTTTTTTTTCAGCCACTCAGTATTTATACTGATACTGGCAATCATGGGATGGCTGCAGAAGGGACCAAGAAAGTTGTCATCACAGTGCTGTCAACAAGAAACTGGGAATTTAAATACCTCCTCCTGCAGTGAGTTGCAATCCGTGGCAAAGCTTTGTCCCCAGAATGCTCCAGATTTTCATGAAACTGCCAGAAATGAAGACTGCATGCAGTGGGCAAAACCAAACACAGTGGGCACAGATGGATTAGAAAAGGAAGTACTTATTACCAACTGCAGAAATGCTGCAGTCACAGGAAAATGAGAATATTATGTTTAATGGTCCTGAGAGAAGTAAAAATGTTTTGCATACAAGGCCTACTCGGAGACACAATTCACAGAATGAAAAACATGACATATTTTTTAGCCGAATTCTTTTCGAGGTACTTGAATTGCATTTTTCTTTGCACTGCAACCACTCAATGCTGATGCAACAAAGAGCCTGTCAGTCCTGTAAATCATATCTTTAAGTTCCAGTGAGACATGATTATGTGTTATTCAGGTTACATGTGCATTCTTCTTGACAGTATGAAAGCTGGCAGTCCTCTAGCCAGGCAAGAAAATAATTATTCCCCCATATATTAACGCTTAGACAGTTCCTAAAACCCTAACTTCAGTTTGGCATACTGGTTTCTTCCGAAATCTGCAAATCCTTTGCGATTTGACAGCTTCCAGTAGTATTTTCACAGTGAATTTCCTTGCAAAGTCAGTGCTGAAAATTGCACTCCTCTGTCACAACCTAAAAGAGAACTTTTTGCCCCAGCTGAGCACTTCTCAGGGCAAGCACTGGGACACAGCAGCAGACACGGGAGCGCTCTGGTTAGCTTCTGCCCAACAAGAAAGGAGAGATTGATATTAAAGTGTCTGTACTTGTTATTTTTCCTCTTGGAAAGCTGTTACAAGCCCCACATTTCACTATGTTCCAGCTTAAGCAAAACAGCAGGACGAGGAGGGAGTTTGGGCAAATTCAGTTTCCCACTGCATTTGCATGAGGGAAGGCAAATATCTATGGCCTTGCACAGTTATCCTCAGTTGGTGTCCTGGGGGTATAAACTACACCTGCTCTACCAAACTGCATGGTTATTTGCATTCCAGTCAGGACTGAGATGCAAAGCATCAACAGCAGATTTCTAATTATGTCTACATCAAACACCACCCCACTCCCAAGTATTAAACATCACAAAAGAGAAGAAAAAAAGAACTGTGGTCGTGCACAACAGCTCTCTCCTCCACCTCCAGAAAAGGAGGAAAGTTGACTACAAGCTTTGTTTTTTTAAGTACTTTACACTTGCCTCCTCTCCAGGGAGACTTACAGAGGAAACAAATTACCTATGGCTTGCAGGCTGGTAACAGAGCTGCTCTGCAAAAATGTCTCAGCATAAAGGCTCAGGTCACCACCCTAAATTTCTTTGTATCTCTAGCCTTCAGCAAGTTCAACTTGTTTACCAAAACCGGCTCAAAAAACCCCCACCAAACCCACAACAAAACAAACCAAAAATAACCCCCAAAATCTATAGAGGAATATTCTCCAAGGGCAAAGAAGAATTGGCAGGATTAGTTGAGAACTAGATTCTCTCCTGTGCTTCTTGGGGAGGGAGAGTGGGAGGTAGAGGGGGGAAGAATCCCCACCTCACAATATCCTGGCAAATGGAAGATACGGAGTTTTCTACCTTCTGAAATGCGAAAATGGCCTTTTACTTATCAAAAAGTCAAGGAAACCACCACAAGCAGGGCCCAAAGAAAGATCCACCTGGCCTCTATTTTTTACCCCAAAGGGGCCAGAGCCATCACTCAATGCCACAAACCAACTGATGATGAGAAGCAGGCAATAGGAAGCCAATGGCTGGAGCTGAATAAGTAGCAAAAAAAAAAATTACCAAAAAGCCTACAAAAGTTGAATGCAGCAAGCTAGCAGTGATACCATGATGATTTTTTTGCCTTTTCTTTTAAACCCCTTTTATACCATTTTACAACTTCTGTATTCCTAGTGTTTTTAGCCCACATTCTTGGACTTGTTTGTCAAGCTAAGAGACGAAACATTTTAGAAGCTTCGTAGTCAGGGATCAATGTGCCCCAGACCTCAAGGTCCTCTCCAGAACACACTTTGTAAACTGAGATAGAACCATCCAGGGGAAGGTTCCTTGGGGAGGGGGGGCTCATTCAAGCCTCTCATTGGGGAATCTTTGATAGAAATGCTAATTAGTAACACCTATAATGTGATACCAGATCTTTTGGGGGTGTGCACTGCAGTGGGCATTGAGGGGCATTCGACCTGGATGTGGTGCACCTAAGGATCCTTAAAATAAATACCAAGGTAAAATCCATTTTTCCCTTCTAACCGTGTTTGCCTCTTGATTTTAAGACCAGGAAAAGGCATCAGTGGGGTTTGGCCGTGGTGAGAAAGACCCTTTGAAGATTTTTTTGGTGGTCAGTCCAGGCACATCTCAACCACACATGCACATGAAGTACACCAACAGCAGGGGCTGCCATCCCTCCCAGCCCCTCTCCAGAACCTGAGACCTGCTGCTGTCTACAAACAGCTCACAGATGGTGCTAAGATTGAAAAGAAACCCAAACATAATTCAATCCAGCTGCAAGCTCAGGGAGGCACTCAGCCTGTGCTCTGCTCCATTGAGGGCTTGGGGGCACCAGCAGGGTTGGCTCACTGTCCTGCCACAGAATGAGTGGTAAAACATCACCCAAAATAAGAGAGAATCTCTTGCACAGAAGGAGAAAGAGAGGAACCATCACATTCTTGCATTGGGAGATGCTGGCTTCCTAAGAAATCTCTTTGGATTAGAGTTTGGCAAAAAAAAATGCATAAAAATCAGAGGAGGGTATTATTCTTACTATATAATGTAAAAATATTCACACAATGGTTCCTTACACTTCATCCCTGTGAAGATTTTCTGCTTTCCTTTAAGTCCATATGCAGCCCTTTGTACTCCTGTCATATTGTCAGGAAGGGGGTGATCAAAAAAGGAGATGTTTGAATTGCCCTGGACAAGACTCAGCCTCCAGAGCTGTAGCTCTGAAGGTGAGCTCTTACCTGTGTGGTGCTTCAGAAGGAAACAATGCCCAGGCAGGGCACAGGATGCCAGCTCCTTTTGGGTAAGAGAAGGTGACTTCCAGGAGGCCAAACCCAGCGGTGCAGAGAGCACCAGCGCCTGCAGTGACGCAGCTGGGTGTCCACGTGTCACACTCAGCTCCTGAAGTGTCCCCTTCCCGCAGCCAGGGCACTGATGGAGACCAACACCATGAACCAGACCCTCCATCAGCACATGGGAAGCTCTGGAGCAGCATCTTCTTAAGCTCACTCAACACAGAAGGAAATCACAAACAGGCCACAGCAAAGGGAGGCAGAGACAGAAGGAGGGATTCCTTTTCCTCAGTACGCCAGAGACGAAGTTTTAATGGGGTTCACAGCCCCAACACATTTGCAGAGGACTACTAGGAAGTTAAATGAAGTGTGCACACCTAACTCAAGTCCCCAGGGGGATGTACAGTTACCATAGCAACTTTCAAGGCCCAGGACAAACCAGATTTCGGATGCTCCACACCACTACAACTGTGGGAACAACATGGACAAAGAGAACTATTGATACACTGCTATTTAAAGTACCTGAAAAAAACTAAAAAAAAGTAAGTAAAAATACTTCACTTAGGATCATAAACCCAGTATTTTTTTCCTAGGAGGCCAAGAGAAAACCTGGTGCACAACAGACAGCCAGAAGCAAGACCACAATGAGATGTGAGGGAAAAAAAAGTCATCAAGGAGAACAAGCCTCCATGAGCTCAAAACTGGACATTCAGCACACCTCCATTATATGAAAGCACATCCTTCAGAAATGTTATTTAGCATGAGAGTTGTAAAACTGTAATGCCTAGTGCAATACCTCAAAGGCTGATCGGATAAGAGCCTTCTTTAAAATTGGGTCATTAGTTCATACAGGAAATGTGACTTTACTTGGAAGAGATCCTTCATTCACTAATTAGCATTAGTACTTTAGTAAGAGAACATTTCAGTTTTAGTCTGAGCCAGTCTCACCACTGTGCTATAGAAATCAGTTTTGTTAATTGAAGCAGCATTCTCTTGCACAAACACTAAGCTGCAGCCTAATTGCTACAAT
This sequence comes from Ifrita kowaldi, assembly GCA_013398055.1. NCBI lineage: Eukaryota > Metazoa > Chordata > Aves > Passeriformes > Cinclosomatidae > Ifrita > Ifrita kowaldi. The sequence continues at coordinate 16,723 of VZRS01010572.1, read as the reverse complement.
GGGAATGGCTTTCCTTTATAAGCATTTCTGCAAATGTCCAACTTCGTTATTTATGCCTTTTCTTTTATAAATTCCTCATACTTCTATTCAACAGATTCCTCATTTCCTTTTATTCCATGTTCAAACCTGATGTGAAGAGTTCCTATTAATAATTAAGAAGCATCCTCGTTTTACTGATGGATGAACTTGGATACTATTTCTTTAAATATGATTGCAGTACTGAAGTGTAACACCAGCAAAAAAGCTGGCAAAATCTGCCTTCCTTTGGGATAAATGGAAAAAAATTATGTCTTGTTACCATCACAGAAAACTGATGTTCCTGTAAATTATGACTCATTGAATATTTTGTTGTGTTTTTAGGGTTTTTTTTCCAAGGAATGTAACAGCACTTTATTCTTCAGGAAGTTTAAGGGTTGCAAAACTTCCTTTTCCTCACAGTATCATTACCTGTCAAGGAAAAGCCTCCAAGCTGTTGCATGGGAGGTTGAGAGAACTGTAAGCTTGCTTTAAAAAAGCTGGTCTTTAGGCACAGAGCAACAAGTCTTAGTTTGTTTCAGAGAAATAAATGGGTTATTCAGAAGCTGCGTGGAAGTCACAAATCCATTAGTAAAATCTAGTCTGTCCTAACCATTCCCATCACCTTGAAAGTCACCTTTGCAGTCCCTGTTGGGTTCAGACTGCTGAATTTCTGCTGCAAACTGAACTCTGTTTCAGAAAAAAGAAAAAAGCTTAATCGAGATTAATTTATAACTATGCTGTTTCAATTCTATTCATGAATTTCAGAGTGTATCCATTTCAGTGTTCTATAGTTCTCTACAGGTTGCAGAAATGTCAACCAGTGACACAACTATGCAGCAGATCAGAATCAAGACACATCTACAACTTGCTGAGAGAAGGGGAGAGTTAAAAAAAAAAAGAGAAAAAAATTGAAATATCACACTTTGTCAGGTCAGTTTTACAGTTTCTGAAATGCCAGTTGTACATTTTAGCACACCACTAGCCTCCAATGGTGAAGGCACTGTCAATCAAAGACTCCCATCACAAACAAGCTCTGGGCTTGTGGTGAGGCATGGGAAGGGGAGAAGAGGTGGGGGAAAATAATCTCTGTACTGGGAACACAGATACAATGAAGTGGGAAAACAGTGAAGAAATTACAACACACAGGATCACCCCCTACAGCCTTGTAAAACAAGCAGCATCAGTGCTGTGTCGAGGGCCAGTTACAGCTCCAGGCACCCAGGGACTCCTCTTGTCTTTCTGCTTCTTTGGCTCACAGCCCTTTCAGATGAGAGGTGTGACAATGTGTCAGCAGTGCTCACGTGTCCTGAAGGCTTCAGGCCCTTTAAAGACAGATGGAGGGTCACGGCCTTCATTCCCCAGGTCTGTGTTTTTAAGAATCATTTTGCACACCTTCGGTGTACGTGTGGACTCTCAAGAGCCATCACAGAAGCTTGGCTTTGAGTCAAGCTTTACACCTGCTCTCTTAAAAGTCTCACTTCTCAAGAGCTCATTCCCCATCCCCAAAAGGAGGATTCCCAAGTTTGGTTCCTCTTGAGAGAAAAATTTAATGTCTTCCACAGCATAATCTTCAGCTAAAGCATCAGATCCTACCATTAAACTTTCATCTTAAAGCACAGTATTTTCCTGAATCATCAAATAATGCCACAACCTGCTTGTAGCAACCTGTAGGCAAAGCTCCCAAAGCCTCTCTGAGCTGCAAGGCAGCTCTCACCCCTCCCTGTCCAAGCTCTCCTCACTGCAGCCACCTCTCCCTTTCCTCATGGGAACAACATTTAAATTCAAATGCTGGTGCCTCATGTTTCATCCCCGGCAGATGAACCAGCATATCCATTTCCAGCACTAATAAGTTTAAATGAGTAGTGACAGTTTCCAGTCATGCAGAAACATAGGCAGACTCAGATGTCATTCTCAAAATGGTAACTGATTTGAGAGGGAGCATCACAGTCAAACTGCCAAAATAGACCTCTGCTTTTAAATGACTCATTAAAATCCAGGGCAAATCAAAGGTCCTGATAGCACAAGGATTACTAGGGAAAAAAAAAAAAAAAACAACCCCACCATATTTAATGTGCTAGATAAGATGTTAGAATCCTCAAGAAGATAAAGCAATTTTTGTTTCAAACAAAAGTACTTATCTTTGTGAGAAAAGACAACTTATTATTAATTCAAGATAAAAATCACAGTACTGGAGGTGAGCCAGTTTGTTGTTTTCACAAGACTTAGCAGACTGAACCAAGATAAAAGAAGAATCCCAGGGCTTTGCAAAAGAGGGATAAAAGCTACAAGCTCTGATTTCCTGAGTGGCAACACTGATGTTCTCCACTCCAGACCTCTGTTTGGTACCACTGTCTCAGGCTCACCAGGTATCATCACTGGGGATTGAATTATCAGGGGCTGTCGGGGTAGTAGTTTTGGCTTTCACTGTCTAGTAGTTGGCAGTGAGGTCTGCAGCCAGCACAAAAGATCTGGAGACTGTAAAAATATATGGAAACAAACCCTCCATCCACGCAGTGGACGCTACAAAAAACACAGAGGTCATCAGGAGGAAAATTAGAGATGTTAATTAAATGTCCCATTTAGCTGTTAGCCTTTGCAGGGGTAAGCCTAGCTGAAGAACTGAGTGCAAACAAACTGAAGAGCCTCATGGCTGGACACTCTGGAAGCTGTCCTAGCTCTCAACAGTCAGATCCTGAAGTTTTCAGTGGAGATGAAGAGAGCCCCCCACATCACCATTCTGCTCATTTCCCAGTCTGCAGCCCCCACTTCTCCATCTCCACTTCACTTAGCACTGCTAACACACCCACCTCTACAGTGCCAGTACTCAGTTGTGTGACAGCTCCTTCCACAGCCTTGCAAGTGATGGGAAACTGGGACAGATTTCAATAGAGAAGAGCTCAGACAAGTTTACAGTAAGCTTGCTTAGCTTTGTTTGAGGCAATAGCAAGTAGTAAAATTGAAGATGAGCTGTCAAATTTAATTAACTAGAAATCCCAAACAGCCAACTTTGCACACAAGAAATCTCAGCTATATGTAAGATCAACAGCCCCAAAAGAAAGGTGTAAGTCCTCAGGTTTACTTCACTGGGGTGCAGGGAGCATCCAAAAGATGTTATCCATCATTAAGCACTCGCATCAATTCTGATTTTCCACCTGTCATCTGAAACCTACGGCTGAACAGAATAAAATCAGAATCAGCCTAGATCAAACAGGACTTCCTGCCTCTCTTCACTATTCAGTCCAAAGACAGTAGCATTTTGAGATTTGTTTGTAGTGCTACCCCAGTGACATACCAATGAGATAATGTAATTCCTAAGGACCGAAGAAGAACATAAAGGAACATAAAGAGAGACAAAAGAGACCATTAAGTTGGTTTAGATCCTCTCTCTCTCTCCTTTTCCTAAAAAAGTCCTCACATCTCAGACAAACAGAGGATTTTTCTTGGTTTATTTGCTTTTATGTCTGGAGTTAGACATTGCCCAGCAGAGTTTTCATGAAAACATAATGCCTGTTTAAAATAGTACACACTTCAAACAAAAGATGTGTCTCACAGGAAGATGAGGACAGAAAAAAAATAACAAGAATGGTGACAAATTATTTTAAATTGTTTCCAAATGATCTAAGTTTCCATTAAGAAAACAAGAACACAAATTATCTTGGGGTGGTTTTTTTGTTTTGTTTTTTGGGGTTTTTTGGTCGTGGGTTGTTGTTTTTTTTTAATTTGAGATATTTGAGCCTCAACCTCAAAATCATTAAACTGGCAGACAGATGATTTGTTCTATTAATACCAGTGGAACAAACAAGTACTTAGAGATCAAGGTTGTGATGCTGTAGAAACCCTCTCACCCACAGCTGAACAGCTCATGAACATCACTACTAATCTTTACCCCTGGGCTGAAAAATGCCTTCCAACTCATAAAGGTAAGTTTTAGGCAATTATTGGTTAGTTTTCCTGCTTTTTTCTTTCTGTCAGAGCAACAGCTCAGTGCATCTCTAGGAGCTCTAAGGGGAATGTGTCTCCAGAGTGGAGAGTGCACACTTGGATCAAGAATACTGATCACATACAGTTTCTAATCAGTGAGTGCAGAATCACCATCCCAATGCCCATTAAAAAAAAATAAAATTCAGTACAACAAAAATGACCCCAAGCTCCAGATATGCATCATTTTTAAGGTCAGTTGGTCCCTGAAGGCACATGTCCATTACAGGGTAGGAACAAGGGAATAACTGGAAGTCTCTGTTATTTTATGTCATCGTGGCAAGAACACTGCCCCAGAACATTTCCTCATTACTGGAAGCAAGAGTCCCATGCAGCGAGAGCATAAAGAGCAAGGTCATCTGTGAAATTACCACGCATTTTTCTTTACAACCTAAAGAAATCGCTGCACTACAGCCCTGTGAGGAAGGTTTTAAGACCAAGGAGGACTTACACGGCTTGTGACACATTCCCACAGAAATCCAATCTTTGGACTCAATTTACTAAATGGCCTGAAGTGACATCTGTAAATCTTGTTCGATAGAACCCATGAGCAAGACGTGACAACACCGAAAAAAATGTTATTGCTGGCATTACTGGAAATACTAGCACAGCATGCATCTGGACATCCCAGAGTCTGCTCAACACCAGTTCCACACTCTGGCAGGCAGGAAGGCCACAAATCTCCCTGAAGTCAAGGTGAACCTCTACAAGGACCTCCCCAACACTTCCTCCATGGATTCCCCACACAGGGTAATACGGCCTTTAACTCCTGGAAACTGCTGTGCAAACAAGTGCCTCAGTCTGCCACGTGAGCAAAACATGATTACACAGACAAGTACACAGTGGTTCAGAAAGTGATGTGAATTTACACAATTTATCCAGTGAGGCATGAAGGATAGAAGCAGAGAATTCCAGGATCAGCTGCTTTTAGCCTATGAAGCTTTTGGGGAAAAGGTGTGTGTCTAGAGGAGCAAACCTGGATTGCAGCTGCTACGTGCCAAAAACAAAATTACATATATATATAAAATTATATATATATGTACATACAAACAACAGCATCTAGAGGGTTGCACCACGTTCTGGCATTCACATGATTCACACACAGAACCACTTAAAATTCACTCATGTACTTAGTGAAAAATGCCAATATTTGCCAGGGGCAGGTAGTTTAAATTACTGTGTCTATCCTCCTCCGAGAGGAAAGCCAAGGAAACCTGATTAATATTTTTCTACTAGAAATAGAAGGGCAGAAACTCTCCTCCTTCGTACACTCTGGAGGTCAAATTAGATGACGTAATGATTTCTTGTGGCTTTAAACAGGTTTTATAGATTATCTGACTTAAAAATAGACACAATGTTTACATAATAACATTCTCCTGAAATTGAGTGTCTGGTACAACAAGCCTCCAGTCGCTGGCTAAGACCTGGAGGGACTACGACCATAAAGAGATTTGCAATAAACCAAAGGGAAAATCCTGGGTAGATATTCCAAAATTGAACACTTGACTCTCTCCAGCTGAAAAGCAAATCATATATGATACATAATTCTGATATATGATATATATCTTCTGTGTAGCCTGCTTCAGCTTGGTGCAGCTCTCCATAACATCACGCAGATGGAGGATGTGTCTACAGTGCAGGTTTGGGTACTGCCACAGCAGCAAGGACCTCCATCCTCAGCCAAGAGGCACAGCAGCCACCGTGTCCCATGAAATTGGAGCCTGTTTCTGGTACTGGGACAGTGCCATTAAAATCAGCTTCTGTGTGCCTGCACTGTCCTGACACCTCTGCTGTAGGCACTCCCCTGATAATTCAATTCAAAGCCTGCTACCATACCACGACTGCCACAGGTCATGGCTCGGATGAGGACCCAAATTCATTCAGTGAACCAATGTGTGGCGCCTCTTCACTCCTTTTTCAAGCACGAGGCCAGAGGAGGAAGTACAGTGGAGAGGTGTTGCCATCTCCCCAATGGAATTGTTCCTTGTCAGCCTCACCACAAGCAAAACAACAACACAGCAAACCTCACCATCGTGCATGAACTGCCTGGAAGTCCACTGGGTATCGCTTAATTCCGTGAGCCACTGAGTGCAGGAACAATGGGAATCAGATTACTTTGCTCATATGTTTTGACAACAGCAATTTCATTTTATTTATTATGATAATTCATAAAGCACCACCAAACGCAGTGCAGAATCTCTTATGAAAATAATTACAGTCTCGTAATGCAGGATCTCATTGAAGCACACCATTAATTCCTTGACAGTTAGGGAACAAGCCAAAGACTTTGTGCAAATGAAGGATTAGCAAGGTCTCAACACACTCATTTCCTTGCACTTAAAATGTGCAAGGAGCAGACCTTATTAAATCAGCATTTCATATGATGCTTTAAAATGATAGCCCCTGAGGCAGATTCTTTTGTACTTCAAAAGATAGTTGTTATCATACTACTTATATGTTACAGCCTAGGATAACAGAAAAATAAATTCCTATCTAACTGTTCTACCACTGTATACAGGGAGCATAAAATAGTAGCTCTTTCCCACAGCTGTCAAAAATCCCCAGACTTTTATTCACAATGAGGTGTCACCAGTCTCACACAATGAAGAGAGAACAGCTCCAATACAATGCTATGAATTGTCTTCCACTTGGCTACTGAAAATATTTTGAGCAGTAACCTTTTCTGAACCTACCATTCAACATTTGGGCTGTTTCCATATGTGCCTCAGGGTTATCTTGCCTGCCTCTGTGTGTTTAAAGTGCTTCTATTTCTATGCAGAACAACCTTGTGGTTGTGCAATTTTATGGTTGCTTTTAAAGTAAGATTTGCCT
>VZRS01010571.1:176728-210503 GCA_013398055.1 Ifrita kowaldi | reverse complement strand
AGGGTGCATTTCCCCCGGGCGAGTGGGCGGTGGGGAAGGACGCAGTGAGAATTGTCCCCCGTGGTACCTTAAGGGAGAAAGGCCCCAGGTCTCTGGGATCCGGGCAGCAAATCTCCAGTTGCTGGCTCCCGGAGCCGATTCCAGGGCTGTGAGGTGGCAGAGGTGCCGGGCTCCGCTTTGATAGCTTGTGCCCTTCAGCAGCTTGTACGCATTAACCCAGATGCGTGCGTGACACCCACACCCCTGTCTCTGTCAGCCCACAGGCTTCCAGAACATACCCTTTGCTCCTTTCTTGGCTGTCTGGGTAGTAAAATGTACTGATATTTTTCTGTCTTCTTTGTCTTGGTGCTACAGAAAGGATCCTGGGTGTCACTGTCGAGAGTGGAGCCACGGCATTTTTAACTCTAAAAAACCCATTTTTTAGCAAGAGCAGCTCAACAGACAAGGGCTGGCTGTAACAAGGCAAGCCCCCAGCTGCATGCTGCCAAGGAATGGGAAAGGCTATTTGGCATCTTGCCTAGTAACAAAATGTGCAGGCTTTCCACGGAGAGGGTCTCTAGGCAGGAAAGGGAGGCATGGCAGAGGGGCCTTTTCTTTGTGCTCTGGCTGAATTCACGCAAAAGGCCCAGCAGCTATAAGAGAGGTTTGCAGCACTGATCCCTAAAGACATGCACTTTCCTGAACAACCAGCTCACCCCAGGACCTTGGGACCTCTATTCCATGACCCCCTCTAACTGGCATGAAGCTGTCATTCCTGGGAATGCAGAAGGCCAAGGCAGAGAAAAGTAAAATCACGTCCCCAAAATCCAATAGGTAGAAAAAGAAATTTGAGTCTTCTGCATGCCAGGCGCAGAATGAACACTAAAAAGCACAGGGTTCTGCTTTCCCAGCCTCAACATACTGAAAAGCCAGAGTACGCTCTGTCACCTCAGACACAAGGAGTCAAAGCAGATACACAATAGCTATTGAGAAATAGAATCAAGAGTAAGAATGATATGCCACAGCAGATTTTATTGCCACTGTTTGGAGGCTGGTAATTTTTGCACAGCCATGATAATTTCCACTGCAAAAGGTGGTTATGTCCCCAAATCATTCTGCCCCAGAAAAAACAGGGCTGCGGTCACTGCCATGAAAAACATGCTTCGCCTCTAGAGTCAGCCAGAAGACAATTCCCTGTCCAGAATTGTCTGTTTTCAAGGTGGAAAAGGGTCATCTGTTCCTGCTTAATTTAAAAACAGAAACTTGTGGCCAAAATCAATTTTTGTCACTTTAATTGGCCACAGAGACAGCCCTTGAATATAATTGTGTGAGACCAGAAAACAGTCTCCATTTTACCAGTAAATTTACAGTAAATAAATCAGGGTAGCTGCAGCATGGAGAGACAAAGTGAGGGATTGGACACCTGCTTTTCTGTCTAGACCCTTCTGTGACTTGCCAGAGGGTTGCAGGTGCTGAGAGTGGCGCTGGAACCTTCCCAAAAGCAGCTGCTGGAGGTAGAAGACTAACGGTGTCCGTCCCCTCATTATACCTATAGTGTTGTCCATGGGGTAGGCAGAGGGTGAAACTCAGTCTTTCTCACTTCTAAATGGACAAGACACCCTGCAGAGGATGTGTTTTGTGTCACTTACAAATGATCCAAGGCACCTGGAAAGAAATTTCTTCTCATCTGCTTGACTCTTGAACAGCTATGCACTTTCTCTACACAATGCTGTCTCTCATGTTGCCCATACACACCCAGCTTTCACTCGTTTTCTACTTGTGCAAGGTGTGCAAAAAGCAAAGAGCCGAACTATCCATATCAACTAATGGTAATTAAATATTCCCACTCATTACTCTCTGCTTGCATCACACAGGAAAAAGTGTAGAGCAGTGGGATCTCACGATTTACATGAGACGTGCAGCTTATTGACATCCAAACATTCTCCAACTTTGCCCTTTTTTGCAGTGGCAGTTTTCTGGCATTAACTCATTTCCTGTGAGCTACTGTTTAGAGAAAAGGAGCAAAGCGGAACAGCAATTTGGATCACAACTCATCCTGATCTCAAGCTCTTTTGCCTTCCTTTGAAAGTTCAGAGAACTGAAAAAGTCTCAGACTCTTGAGGGGATAGAAGACGTGACACCTATGATGCAAAGCCAACTCATCACATGTATTTCCTTTACTGAAAATATGAATACAAAGATCACTGAAGACACTGGCTTTGGTCAGGGACAATAAATGTGTTTAAAGCATGACTACAAGTAAACAAAATTCAGTTAAAGGCTTATCATTAGACTGTACAAAACACACCTCTAGACAGATGGAGCTTTCTCTTTATAAAATTGGAAAAATCATGGTCTGTGTCTCCAGTGGGGGGAAAAGCACCGTGACCGGGTCTTACTGGCAAAACTGAGTGGGGAAACAAAAGCATACCGGTGCTCTGCAATAAGTGGCAACAGGTAAAATTGACTTTGGATCTCTTTTAATAAAGTTACAAAGGCAATCTGACAAACAACCCATACATCACTCATGGACACACAGAGGTTTAGAAGAATTCAACAGCTCTGCTTTTCTGAATGAAGCAATTGCCCCCAAGTTTGTCCTGCAATCCCACTGATACCTGACTACTTCACTGACTGGTGAAGACCAGCTTGTCTTAAGAGCCTTGCAGGCCTGGGGTCCTTCAGAAACTTCCTCCTTCCCGGCATTTCAGGCACTGAGCAAATGAGTGCCAGTTCTGTGGGCTGAATCCCTCCCTGAGCCACAAGCCTGCTGCATGTGAAGTAGAAAGCACTGTCACCACACACCAGTGCTGTTGTTGATGAAAAATGCAAAGCTCAAGCTTGCAGTGCAGAGGCGACTGCTGCAGTTAGCAGAGATAGTGGGTAGAAAAAATAAATAGGGACTTCTCTGGACAGAAAACTTAAACTCTGGAAGGAAAATGTAAAGTTTCAATTTTAATTTAAAGCTTTCTATGAGTAGCCTACTCAGGAAAGCACAGTATCCTTCCTTTCATAAGAAGTGCTCTTTCCAAGCCCTGCCTAGCTCTATTTTTACCAGACTCAGGGTGCCATTACATGAGCTGGGCACGGGCTGTCAGCTCCAAGAGCCAATGCCGGGACACTTGCAGAAGTGCAGTTTTACCAAGAAACTGAGGCTGCCCAGCACAAGCCGTGTCCACTGCAGAACACTGTGTGGGCAGCACAGGAGCACCATGTGCTCTCTTGGAATACCCCAAGGGGGCCTCTGAACAGATGGACATCCCAGGCACCACAGCTCAGCTGTGGAAATGAGGTTTGCATGGAAAGGACCTCAAGGATCATCTAGTTACAACCCCCCTGCCATGGGCAGGGACACCTTCCACTAGACCAGGTTGCTCGGAGCCTCATCCAACCTGGCCTTGAACATTTTTAGGGATGGGGCATCCACAATGTCCCGTCCGCATGACAGCTGGTACAGCTGTGAATTTATTGTGCTTCTGCAGCTTCCTTGAACCTCCCTGGCAGCCATGGTCCCTAAGCCCATGCAAGCTGAGACAACAGGGATGCAGGTGAGGCATGTATCTCTCATTTCCCCTGAGCAAAGGAATTGGATGTCAAATGTCCCAATGCACCAAAGCACACTGCTCCTCACACAGTGTTTGTGAGACAGTTCAGATGAATTAAACCATGGGTCTGTGACCATTGGCACAACACACATGGAAATTTCAGGTCAACAAGACAAGGAAATTCTATGTCCATAATATAAGAAATGCTTTCTTGACTAAAAGGAAAGTGTGTAACCTTGTTCAAAAGTAATTTTTCTTCCTCCACACTGTTATTTCAGACTGCGTGGAGACAACTTGTTTAAACAAGGGAGTCTACTTTTTCTGTCAAAAACATTAACTCTTGTTTGCTTCCCACTTGAAAATTACTTAAGGAAGCAGGTTGGGTTTTTTTCCTATTGCAATGGCAATAAAGCAGTGTCTACCTCCTAAACCATTAACATCCTGTCAACTCTATCAAACCTTCAAACCTTCTGATCTTCAACTTCCCAGAAAGTCCACAGGGTGTCTACTTACCTTATGCAAAAATGCATTTCAGTCAGAAGGATGGAATATTTAACAAAGCATGGTATTCTTTACTGTATTATTCAGTCCCTAGAGACATTTGAAATATTTTTTTAAAAAAGCAAATGCAGCTGATGTTCTCAGAGGAATTCTGGGATCTAAGACAACACACCTGTCTTTGAGAACACATCATACTTCAAGCAGCCTGCTTCCCATTGTGGTACCACAATCTCTGCTGGCCAAACAATTTACCACTCCTTTCCCAGTCCAACAGATCACCTACCCATTTCCCTCCTGCCCTTCCTGCCTCCAGTTAGGTGCACAAATTGTCCTTCCAGTACATAGTCCCAACTAGAAAAAGCAGTGTTACTCCAACTAAATTCAGGAATAAGTAACCCTACTAGCAAATTCTCCCATACAGCCCAAATATAAGGAGTGCTTCAAGTGGAATGTGTTCATGATAAAATGAATCCAGAAATACAACACCGACTATGTTAGTTGCAATTTTGAAAGCATAGGAAAGACAAAGGCTATTCTTCCCTGCTGTTCTGAGGTCTGGAATGCTGCAATCGCTTTCCACAAGGCATCTAAGAGGCACTTTTTTTAGTGGACTGTGCAGTTTGTGCGTACCCACATGGCACTTAACTCTTTGGTAAATCAGCATGGCAGCAATGCACTGAGGACATGTAGGAAGTCCAGTCATGGGCTTTGTGGCTCCTTTTTGCAGCCGCAAGTGCTGGTGCTGGGTTACCTAGGTGGGATGTGAAGGGTCACAGGGTCACCATCTCTGGGAAGTCCCAGGGCATGCAGTGGTAGGAAAAAATCCATATGAGGAAAGACAAAGGAGGTATTAGAATAATGGGTAAAGTCAAGGAAGAACTATCAGACCAGCCATGTCCTTTTCATGTCCCTAGTAATGCATATGAAACTCGTACTAGAATATCCAGAACTGCTGAAAAGGCACCACAGTTGCAGTGAAATACAGCTGCTTGGACTCAGATATCCAAGCTGAAGGAAAAATTGAAGAAATGTTTTCCACTTCTGTTTTCCACTTGCTGTTTTCCGCTTGCTGTTTTAAAACAGCAAGAAGCATTGTATAAAAAACATTTCCCTGGACAATAACATTAAAATGAGGAACATTAACATCTGTATCTTGCTTCAGCTCGTGTAAATTTCAGCATAGCTCATGGAAACCACCAACGGCTGCTCTACAACAGCCCTGAGAGCAAGGAAAAGGAGTTCACTGACTGTGTTAAGACTGCAGACTGCTCCTAGCCCTGTGCATCTCCAAGTATGTTGTGGAGTGGAAAATCCTGTTCCCCTAGGAGGAAACAGTTTTAAAAAAAACACCAAGAGAGAACTATGTTGTTTGCCTGGTTACTTGAGACCTTCCACATTTCCGAAGGTGAGAAATTCCAGAGCCGCCTGTTATGAGGAACTCTTCTCCTTGTATTTCTGGTAAGCATCCAATATCTCCTTGACAACACTTGGATCATCAAGTGTGGTGACATCTCCCATGTCGCTTGATTGTTCAGTGACTACTTTCCTCAGCAGNAGTAATGCATATGAAACTCGTACTAGAATATCCAGAACTGCTGAAAAGGCACCACAGTTGCAGTGAAATACAGCTGCTTGGACTCAGATATCCAAGCTGAAGGAAAAATTGAAGAAATGTTTTCCACTTCTGTTTTCCACTTGCTGTTTTCCGCTTGCTGTTTTAAAACAGCAAGAAGCATTGTATAAAAAACATTTCCCTGGACAATAACATTAAAATGAGGAACATTAACATCTGTATCTTGCTTCAGCTCGTGTAAATTTCAGCATAGCTCATGGAAACCACCAACGGCTGCTCTACAACAGCCCTGAGAGCAAGGAAAAGGAGTTCACTGACTGTGTTAAGACTGCAGACTGCTCCTAGCCCTGTGCATCTCCAAGTATGTTGTGGAGTGGAAAATCCTGTTCCCCTAGGAGGAAACAGTTTTAAAAAAAACACCAAGAGAGAACTATGTTGTTTGCCTGGTTACTTGAGACCTTCCACATTTCCGAAGGTGAGAAATTCCAGAGCCGCCTGTTATGAGGAACTCTTCTCCTTGTATTTCTGGTAAGCATCCAATATCTCCTTGACAACACTTGGATCATCAAGTGTGGTGACATCTCCCATGTCGCTTGATTGTTCAGTGACTACTTTCCTCAGCAGCCTTCTCATGATCTTCCCTGATCGGGTTTTAGGGAGGCGCTTTACCACCTGCAAAGAAGGGAAAGACACACCTTTCATAGAACTTGAGTCCTGCTGGAAACCACAAGGAAATCTGTCTGGACTATCCTAAGCCTGGCACACTTTTCATGGCCACAGCTCCTTTGAGGCTCCTGGGAAATAGACCATTGAGCACACTAGATTATGTCCAAGGAAAGGAGTGTCACTAGCATCAATTCCTTGTGCTATACATTTTATTCTTATTTTAAGTGGACTTTGTTCCCCATTGCCATGTCCAGGCTGGGTGCTGCAGGACGCACAGCTCTTTTGGGAATCAGGTTCTGAACATGCTGTTAACTATTGAAATCTAATTACACATGGAAACTTAGGCACCAATGGTGACACAAATCTCAACACATTACCAGAACAGACATAAATATATATATTCAGCTTTACAGCGCAGGAATATAAAGCAACACAATTCTGCACACCAGTTGCAGGATCTCCTACTCAAGGGATACCTCCTGTCTGCTGATGCTTCTCTCTGCCTGGTATCTGTCAGCCTACACACCTTCCTTCATAACCAGAACAATCTTAAATGCCTTGGCTATGCCTCCTGGGAAGGACTTAACAGCAAATTCAAAGACTTTAGCATAAATCTGAGGCTGACGAAGAGCTCTCACTGAGCAGAGACACCAACAGGTCTCACATTTTGCTACATGATCAGGCCAGTAGGCTACAAAAGTCTATAGCATTAACTGACATGCAAGGAAAGTTAGAGGACTTCTCTGCAGGACTACCCCAAAACACAGGGAAATGGAGGCATTCCTTTGCACACCTGCAAGTTCTTGAAGCTCCTCCAATCCACTGAGGACATCCTGGGCTGTTCCAAGTTGAAGGAGCCACCCTTGCCTGCTCCTGTTGTATTATGTTACCTATGTCTTGGTGTCCACCTTACATGCATGTGGCTAAAGCAGAGGCCCTCAAAGAAGTGTCCAGTCACTGTCTTCAAGAAGAGAGAAATGGATGCAGGCAGACCTTGGGGGACAGCTAAGGGGCAGCTTTGTGAACTCTCCCCTAACATACAAAGGGAGCTGCTCAAAGGTGAGGAGGCTTGAGACAGAGCCTGGAGCTCATCAGTGCTTCCAGGGCCAGGCCTGCTGTGCAACACAAACACAGCCAGTGCTTTGAGATCTGACATTGATGCTAATTATCATTGCAAGCTAGCTGGGCAGTGTCACTGCCTCTCAGCACCTCTCTCACATGCAGACAGACCACTGGACCCGTCCTCCCCCTCCCTGGATCCCTCCAGCCAGTTCTGTTTCCCTGCCTCTTTATCCTGCCAGAGGAGGACAACAGCAGCACTGCAGGTAGGACAGTGAGGGTTGCTTGATGTGACCATTTCCTGTTGCTGGTACCAGTTTCAGTCTCCCACTTACCAGAATGTGGTCAGGCACAGCATACTTTGCTATCTTGGAAGCCACTATGGTTTTGAGCTCTTCTTTGATATGGTCTGCATGAGCTGTCTGCTCCTTCAGCACTATGAAAGCAAAGGCACCTGAAAGACAAATGAGCAGAAGCCACAAACCTGTCTGTAAAGACCAAGGATGATCATTCGAATGCCAAGGAAGGTTTCAAATCACTCCTATGCACAATCTAGGGACTGACAAGAAAATCATTGATCCTTTTAACAAAAGCAAGTCAGACTCCAGCCCTCAAATGATGGCCCAGCCTTTTCTCAGCATCTGTGACTGATCTCAGTGACAATGACAAGTCAACATAAATTACCAAAGTGTTATTGGGATCAAAAGTTGGCCAGTGTAAATCAGCTATTCCCATTTTGTTCAAAGGACTTTTCTAAGCACAATCCTGTAAAAGGAAGCTCTACCATATACATAAACACTATGTATGAAAACAGTTTAGGGAGTAATACCCAGGTTAGGAAAATGCAGCTATTTTCGTGTCTGTCTTTGTCTCTTGGGGCTGCAGTGCCCACCAGCCTAAAGATAACTGCCCTCCCATTCCCTCAGCATCTCCTAACATGCAGCCTGGGTTAGAATTTAAGGGAAGTACATGCAGATGTCATGTCAGGACACTGCTTTTCACATACCTTCTCCTTTGATCTTATGTGGATACCCAACCACAGCTGTCTCGGGGACCTCAGGGTGATCAGCCTTCATAAAAAGTCAAACAAAAATACACAAATCATAACTGCTTCAAGCCCTACAGAGTTTGTGGCAGTTGCTCTACAAACAAAACCTTGCCATATCCACTTGACAGATCCTGCTGAAAGCACAACAGGAAAACTGGATGCCAACTTCCTACTGCAGGGTTGGCTGGTGGCCATGGCCATGGCCACGTCTCAGGGAGTAGCCCTGTACCGGCCCTGCTTTTATGCACTCAAGTAAGTACTCCTACATCCACTGCTAAGCCCACTGCACACCGAGCTGAACTTGCAACAGCTGGAAACCCTCTTTCTCTTTCTTTGTGCATGACTGTGGTCCCAAGAGGTGACTGGCCACTGCCAAATCACAAGCAAAAGCAGTCTTGCAGTGCTCGGTGCTACAGAGAACTGTGGCCAGCAGAGGTAAAAAGTGAAGCTGCCAACATCACAGTCCACATTGGCCTGGTGTTTATAAGTGCCCAAAGCACACCAGAAGGCACAAGGAATCAGATTTCTTCATTCCCTGACCCAAATTCATTTTTGTTATTATGCTACACAACAGTGATTACTTCTGTTGCACTGCAGAGTTTAACATTCTTCTGCAGTAAGACAACAGTTTGGGTGCACAGACCAGAAGAAACCACATATCTGCATCCCAAACCAAAGAATGGATTATGTTATCTTAAATTTGATTAAAATATGAAAGTAAACATCACAGAGCAATCTAGGTACATAAATATATTTGCATTTACACATGCATACACATACATAGATTGTGAGAGGAGCTAGATCCTACAGCTATGATCAGAAACCTGCACAGACAAAAGAATTACAGAGAAAGTAGGATCCTGTGTTCCATGTGAACGCAGCTCAGGTTCATCAGATGTTACATTTAAGTGCCATTTGCAGGCAAGGCACATAATATAGAGATAAATATACAGGTCAAGCTTTAAATATAAACACTCTGAGGAATTTTTGTTTTCAATTCCCTGAGATAATATTATTTTCTCTCAAAATGACAGGCTAGCTTTGCAGCTGACATAAATCAAGGTTGCTTTATGTTTAACCCTGCTGAATTCTCAGACATACTGAGCTTGTTCAGATGAGCAAGAACCCCAGGTTTAGGAAGGAGAGGTCAGGTTTTAGCAGAAGGGAAGGAAGAAATAGGACAGAGGGCCCACCAGCATCCAAAACTACAACTGCAACAGTACAACATCACTGAGAGGAAACACAGCTCTGACAGCTCAATTGCAGGGATTGTCCACAGTGTGGCTCCTCTCACTTGCTCATTCGTTGTCTCCTCCACAAGGGAGCTGTTTCCTCTTGCTCCTTTGCTATTCATCGTGCATCAAGCTGTGTCTGTGCAGGGGCAGGGGTTTGAAGGCAAGAGACAAAGCTGCCTTGAAAGGGTCACCCTACCCCACAGATATGCCCTGTCAAGGGACCTCTACCTGCTTGGAACTTACCATTGCATCTTCTATTTCTGCCGTGCCCAGCCTGTGTCCACTCACGTTAATGATATCATCCATGCGCCCTGTTATCTGGTAATAGCCTTTCTGGCTCCTGTAAGCACCATCCCCTGTGAAGTAGTAACCTGCAGCAAAGACACAGGGCCGATCAGCAGCAGCAAGTGCGCCAGTTTTGGGCTCTGGTGCAGGACAGACCACGCCATAGGATGGCGAGCAGGGCAGGGTGGATCGGGCAGCTTGCAGGCCTTCACAAGCTTGCAGCTGTGTGACCTGCCTCGCACCATTTCCCACTTGCCTCTGCCATCCCTGACCCTCCTCTGCTCTACCTGGGCTGTGCTGGTTCCTAATAAGCCCCTGAACCAAGCACCAAGGCAGTAGAGCTCAGATCTCTGCCAAGATGGACAAATCACTGTAGACAATGAGCAGCAACCAGTGGCTGACGTTCCTACAGTAAAACCAAGCCCAGCAACACAACCCAGCAATGCTCAGTTGGATTTACAGAACCAAGAGGGCCTTTCTGATCTCCCTAGGCTTTGCATGCCTACATCAGCACAGCAGCTGTGTGCTCAGGTCTCTTGGTGCACACAGCACTAAAACCACTTCAAATGCCATTTGCCATCATGCCACAGGCTACTGGTCAAGCTCAGAACTGCTGCTGGATACACCTCAGCACACATGGAAAACCACAACTGTTCAGCTGAACAGGAGCAGTTCTATTACATTTTGTACATGGGAACACTGCCAATTTTTTTAATCACTTACACTAGGATGGATGAAAAGCCATTTTCCCTCCCAGCTAACAAAGATTTAGATATCAGATAACAGTCACTCTCTAGCATATGAGTGTGAGAGAAACACTGCTATCAGATTAGCTAAAAAAACCCCAAACCACCCCATGATAAGCACGGAGTGTCTGAAACATTTGATGGGAGCTGAAAACGACCCAGGGTTTCCTGGAAACTCCAGTATCACTGAGGACACATCCAGTAACACAGATTGTGTTGGCTCTTCACCAAGGCCATGTCTGTATCTGAATCGTTCCAGTGGCACATCTGAGAAACAGCAGGCAGCTACTGCTGTGAAATCTGAAGGCGGTTCTTGCCAGGACCCATTATTGCCCTATTCATGGGCTTTCAGTCATGTTTTCTGCCCTTCCAGATCAATTAAACAACTATCAACTAAATATCAACAAGCCATCAGATGCAAATATAGTGAGTAATAAGGGACTATGGGGTCATTCAATTTCTTGTACCAGTTTCCCATTCTTATTATCCAGCCCATTTTGTACAGTTTTCAGGATTGCTTAATTCTTGCCTACCCTGTAGCTTTCAAATCCCTTTCAGTTGCTCTCCTGAGTGAAGACAGTGGTCATGTCCAGTGTCCTACAAAAAATGTTTCCCTGCCACTTCTAGTTACTTACCAGACACAACCTGACCACATTTTAAAAAGGAAGGTTATAACACAGTGTTGAGATTCAGTGATGCAGAAGGTATTTCCCATCCTTTCCCATCCTTTTTCCAAGTGAGACACAAAGCTCCAAAGAAAAGGTATTTGGACTTTAAAGCTTGGACATTAAAGTTTTCTAGAAAATACATCCCTTTTGACAGCTAGAAAGGTCAACACTACCTAAAACCATGCTTGCAACATGTGACACACCCCCCAAACCATGATCTGGATGGTCCAGAAATATCAGAAAGTAATGTTGAAAATATTCAGTGTGCTTATACTGCAGTGAAACTGCCTTCCCTTTGCACTTTTCTTACCTGGGTAGGCTTTGAAATAGGCATCAATAAAGCGCTGGTGATCTCCATAGATTGTCCTTGCCATGCCAGGCCACGGCTGGGCAATGCAGAGTGCACCAGACACATCATTGCCCTCTACAACCTCTCCCTGCAGGTTCAAGCACAGGAAGGATGAACAAAAGAGGAATAGTAAAGTGTCATTAGTTTCTGTGTCATTGATCCGGCAAGAGTCACCCTGCTGTTCACTGCAGACTGCCACTGGAGAGTCACAAGTGGAGAAAATAAATGAAAGCAACTCTTCTAGACACTTGCAGTGCCCTGTTGGCAAGTCTGTATGGACAACTGAGATATGTGCTCTCTCTCTCTCCCTCTCTCTCTCTCTCTCTATATATATAAATATATACACATGTAAATTGCTCATCTATTCTACCATTTTAATGGAGAAACAAGCATCCTTCTGGATCCTGTTCCTTTGCTGTCCAAAAGGTGATTAAAGCAGAAACACACACCAGCTTCTCATTTGGACACCCAGCACAGCTCCAACTCACATTCTCATCCACCAGCACAGGCACAATCCCAAAGAAAGGTCTCATAGCCATAGCTGGAATGATCTCAGCTTTCTCCTCTGAGGGCCGTGGGGCAATGCAGATGCCACCAGTTTCTGGAAGAAAAATGAAAACCAAAATATAGGTAGTCCATCCAATGCTGGATGAAAGCAAATTCCAGCTGTTCTTAGGTCAAGAAGAAAACAGTGAAGCTGCCTTGCAAGAAAAAGCCCCTGGGAATGGCTTCTGCAGGACCAAGAAGCACAGACACCTGAAAGCAGCACAGGCCTGGCATGGGCAGTACTCAGCAGCCCCATTTCCTACCGCAGAAGTGACTTTACAGGGAAAGCATAAGCACGTCAGGGGATTTATCTCCCACTAGTGTTTCTACAGCTGCCTAAGGTTAGCAGGAAAAGCACTTCGGGAGTCTGAATTACTGTTATTACAGAGTATGAGATTAACCCACCCCTTACAGGCAGGTTGAGCTTATCTTCTAGTCAAAATTGAACCTTTTAATCATCCTTTTTTCATTCCTGCTGGGATGAACATTAAATCAGACTCCAACCTTAATGAGGTCTTTTGTATTCTAAATCTAATTCAGAAACACAAGAGAGAAACAAAAACAAAGGAGAATAAGGCCTTTAAAAATACAGCTCTATAAATAAAGATATGCTCTGCCACATGAAGAGCGCATTCCTCCACTGGCTTTGCTGAGGTTGTGAAAACTGAACCCGGGGGTTAGAAAGGCTGAATTTGACCCTGAATTTGCATCCAGCTACAAAGAAGGGTCTTTGATGGCCTCTAAGCTTTAGATCTGTAGCAAATGGTTTCACATGTGGCTTACACATAGAAGTATTTCCCATTTCATTGATGGGTATGTATTCACTTCATGTTTCTGTTAATTTTGAAAAGGGGAGCTTGAATCTCTTCAGGAAAAAGCACCCCAGACACCTGCTGTTCTCTATTTGCACAGACAAAATCTGCATCAGAACAGGGACTGTGATTAAACTGAAGGTTGCTCTTCCTAAGCTAGTACTCATCCTGAATACAGCACTTAGGGCTGTGTTTCAACATGGTGTTTGCCACATCCTACACATCCTGAAGCCAGCTGCACACAAAGTCCCACTCCTGAGGGAGCTGCATGGTAGCAAGGGTGCCTTAAAAATTATTTGCATGGTGAAGACCTATTATAAATTGGTTTAGAAGTTTCATCCAAATTTATCCAATTTTAGCCACTGACAGATGACATCAAGCAAAACTTCTAGGCTCTACCCTGCCCTTATGAAGCCTTTCTCTCCAGAGGCAGAGCTGGCAGAGAAAAGCTGTGCTTCCACATTACCTGTGCCTACACTGTCAACACAGTGCAAACCCACCCAGACTTTGGGCAAGGACAGCAGAGTCTGAGCAGGGGATGGGTGCTTTGAACCAGGCTCCGCTCTGCCATGCAGAGATCCCATCTGGCAGCAGAGTAGAGCAAGTGCTCTCTGCCACCACAGACAGATTGGAGTGCGTGCTTTGGGGGAATTCTGTTTCAGAAGCACCAGGCCAGTCTAAATCGATGTCAGATGATGCCAACAACAAAAGCTTCCAGGGTCTGTTCAGAGATGTCTTTCAAAACCAGCTTCTGTTCATGGCTGTTCTTTTTTTGTATGCAATCAGTGACAAAAGTGAAAATACCTAGTGTCTCTTCTGCATCATGAAGAACTACACCTAAAACTCAAACACAGCTTTGATTCTGTTACTGTCAATCACAACCTGAGAGCCATAGGAATTTTTCATCTGCACACACCACACTATTTAAATTGCTTCTCATAATTGCTCTCTCACTCATTTGCCTTATCCAAAAACTTTAAAGTAGATTCTTAAATCACCATTTGCTGATGCCTGCCAGGCTTTATTAGCTGGCAACAGGTTGCTGCTTCACAGAGCAGTGTCCCATAGAGGACACCACACACAGCAGCACAATTAACCAGCTATACTGAAATTGGATAGGAAAGGTGACACTGCAGGACCACAGCCAGCATCCATCACATTGTTCCTGTGATCTCTTCCCACGCTCCTTTTACGTTCAAATGGCACATATAATCTTTCCAAGATTAATTTGGCTTCCTCTTTATTAAAGCATCAACCATGGAAAAAGACTGATTCCACTTTCTACTAAAATCAATGTCATGAATATTTATCATTATATTATGCTTCCAGGAGCTGGTAACTGTTTACCTGCAAAACTATGCCTGGTTCAAGGTAGGACCAAGCACTCTGCACTAGCAGACTGTCCAGTGAATGCTTTTTTACCTCTCACCTGACAGTTGTTGCTCCAAAATCCCAGGAGAAATACAGTTTAATACAAGATCTAACCCTGTACTTTGGTGGAAATAGACAACACAGCATGAACACTGCATGCACCGGTTAACAAACAAACCAAAAAATGTTAGGGAAAAACTGGATTCTTCTCAATTACGTCAATGTGCAGCAATCAACTCTTTCTCCATGGTGCTTTCTTTCAGAGCAGAGAGGAGGAAAGCATATGATGAGGAAAGACCTAGCCAGTCATCTTTCCTTCTGCTCAGCGTGTAGAAACCCAGAAGCTTTAAGAGATCAGTAGTTGAAGCAGATAGCAGTTAACATTGCTGCTCTGAATTCTGAGGTGGTTTTATTTCCAATCTGAAAATAAAAAAAGAGCCTGCAAGTCTGGTCTGGATTAAATGGAACTTGGTTGTGTGCCAGAAGAAAATTCATCACATTGCGATAGAGAGCCTGCTAGCAGGAATAAGGACGAAATCAGGGAGCAGCTTGACTGGAAAGGGAATGAATATTCTGCTCAATGGCAGTTTAAGACTATTTTTCAGCAGAGGCAGAATGCCAGCAGCTGTACTCCTGTCTCCATGGCAAACTGGATCTCACAACTTCAGAAGGACATACTGCAAGGCACCTTTAGCAACTCCTGAGTGTTGGTGCCCAGAAAAGAGAAGACTGGGTGCTGAGGAAGGAGCCAGGAAGGAGCTGCAGGACTCCTTCGAGCAGAGGGCCCCACCAGGCAGCACAACCCCAGTCTGGGTACAGCACGTGGCCTCTCCCTGCTGCTGGCCAGGGAGGCCAGGAAGCAGAGGCCAGCTCTGCTCCAGCTGGACTGTGATCTGTGACACCCAGTCACTTGTCCAGCAGCTTGTACACAGCAAACAAGCTTTAACTGATGCACACAGCTGGGCCAAGCATGTTGCCAATACACAAGTGCATCCTTTTTGAGGCATCAAAGGTCCAGGGCCAAAGCAACTACGGAATATCAATTCAATCATGGGAGAAGGTGCTCCCCAGCAGCCCTGCTGGGTGACAACCACTGTCCTCCAGCCATCTGATGGGCAGCCAGCAAGTTTCCACTCTGTCCTTCCCAATCTGCCAGAGCAGTTGCACAAGGTCCCTTTGACTACACAGCTTAGTTTTCCATCTTCCTCTGACCATTCCCAGGAAGGAAGACAAAGCACACACCTAAGTATAGATTGTGGCTATGTGGTGCTTTCAGTGCTTTTGCATGACAAGACCATGACAAGGTCAGTACAGTTGGATAAACTGAAAATGAGTTTTGCAATTCAAGCTTACTATTGCCAGCTTTGCCCTGAAATTCAATCCCTGCCTCATATTTCTAGCAGCAATTGGCATTTACCAGCACTCAAAATATCAAAGAACACTTAGAGGAAAACAAAAAACCCAACACTGCTCTTGCTTTTACATGTTGTTACATTGCTGTTACGTGCAGAAACTCCCCAGTGACTTTAAAAAGCTGATCCAAATGCCAGGAGGGTTTTTTTTGACAGACTTGTTGGATCAAATTGAAATGTGTTAATCCCTCTCTCCTCACCAGCAACCTGTCAATGGTCAGGGTCCCACGTGCCCCCCAAAGCTGCCTCTTACCTGTCTGCCACCACGTGTCCACGAGGGTACAGCGTCCTTCTCCCACCACCTGGTAGAACCACTGCCAAGCTTCCTTGTTGATGGGCTCTCCCACTGGACCAAACCAAGAAAGAAAACAACCTGAGACCCAGGACACTGCAGGCAGTTCATTCTCCCTCTTGGTGCACAACAAGCTGAACGTATGATCTCCAAGCAGAATGCTCCCAGCACGTTTGCTGTGATGCATAAAGGACTGTGATGCACTCATGTAACTGAGGACTGACTTTTTCCAGAAAGACCAAAAGGCAAGCAATGAATATCACTGAAAGTAACCAATCAATGCAGGTCATGTAGTAAGAACCTCCAGAATGGAAAATAATGCAGGGAAATGCTGCTTGGGTCACCTATGCCAGTAAAATTCAAAGTGATGCCCTTTACCATTAGATAAATCTTTTTAGCCAAGAATGTGATCCTGCAAAATAAGCTAGGAAACAGGCAATCACACAAAAATTCAATGGACCCAAAATGTCATTTTGTTGCCTCTTCTGCTGAGAAAATATTTGAAAAGCCAGACACAGCGCCTGCTTTCTCACCTTTTTTCTAACCACATCCGATGTGGTTAGCTGAGCTCCTCTGGCATCTTCGTTTCACCAGCTAGAACCCCTTGTCTTTTTCAGATGAAGATTTCATGCCCCTTACCTGAACCCAAAACCTTCAAGGAAGATCTGTCATACTTCTTCACCCACTCTTCTCCATAATTCAGCAGCAGGCGTATCGCCGTAGGTGCTCCATAAAACTGATTAATTTTCAACCTTTCCACCACTTCCCAGTAACGACCTGCAAAATCACACATTGGCTTTTTACCCTTCCAGCACTGACATACTGCTGCAAACACTCAGCTGAGAGGTTAACAGCCAAAGCTGGAGCTGCTACTACTGTAAGTACAGAGCAAAAGCAATGACAGCTTTTTTTTTTCCCTAACCCGGATTCACAGATGTTCCTGAGTGTTGTATACACATGTTCCAAAGCAATGGAGCTTACCTCTCCTGAGCAGGCAGGTCACACTGGACAGGTTTCTAAACCTCTTCTGCCACATTGCCATGTCTAGCCAAATCTTTTCCCACCACCTCCTCACCTGGGTCAGGGTACACTGGAGTGCTTTCAAACAGGACAGAGGTGGCTCCATTGCAGAGTGGTCCATACACAACATAGCTATGTCCTGTGATCCAGCCAATGTCGGCCACACAGCCAAAAACATCGCCTTGCTGGTAGTCAAACACATACTGCAAAGATAAACGTAAGGCCAGCTGATTTCCTGTCAGCAGGTGCTCAAAGGAAAGGTGCTGGACTGGGCATCCAGATGGGAGCAGGAGAGCGCATGAGGCAAGCAGAGCCAGGCGTGTGGGACACGGCCACACCAAGACCAGCCCGAGGTGAGGAAGTGAGTCAGAGGGACCAGCACCAGGGCCCCCAGGCTCCCAACACGCTTGCAAAGATACAGGAAGCACGGCTGTACCAGCAGCTGCTCAGCTGGAGCAACAAAGCTACAACCAAAGCTCAGAGCCTTAGATACCTAAGGTTGCCTACTCCAGGTGGTTCACATGGGAGAGCTGATTCTGAGTCGCAGGGAAACTGCAGACCACAGAGTCTCAGACCCTTCACCAATATCAACAGATTTCCATGAGAGATCTGGAGGAACTGATAGGTGTCCATAAAACATTTTCTGAGAAATATTCTTAGCTGCTCAGCTTCTCTATATGAGTGCATCGCTTTCCAGATGCTACCCTCTCCTTGCTCATCAAATTCAAGATAAAGATCTTGGAGAACTCATTATCTTGTCTTGGATATGGAAAATGCTTCCCACTGTACATCTAACTCCTGTACCATATGGTAAAGAGGTCCTGACTCATAAGGAGTCAGGTTTGTGGATCAGAACTAAAAAAAACCCCTGAGTGTGTTACAAGGGTGTCCTGTGTGAGTGTGCAAAGACCACAGAGATCACACAGGTCAGCTGATCCCTCCACTTAGAAAAGACAATTCTCACCTTACTTTTCCAAGTGCCTTTCCCTCTCATGTACTCTGCATGTGGAGAAAATGCACCAGGGTGCAGATCTACCTTCTGGACTAAGAAAGAGATGCCTTGGAGTTCATGCTGTCACTTAGAAAAGCTGATGTAACAAATGCCTTTCATGCAGAGACGTCTGACACTTGAACATTCAAATCTTTTAAAAATTCAACCATGTCAGCCTAAAGAAAGAAAACCTTCACATGAATTGTGTGTGTTTACAAACAGGGTGATACCACTAAAGCCAGGTGGAGATCTTTCACCACAGTCCTCTCCTCATTTCACTGTTACCTTTTAACATGCAGAGCTCAGACCAGAAGCTTCAAGAAGCAGTGCCTTGACTCTTTCCATTTTCAAGAGAAAGGAGGTTAAAACATTTTCTCTTGATCACCCAGAAAAGCACAACAGCGGTGCAACCACAACAAGAGAAATAACATTTTTTTTCCTCACACAAAAAGTACTATGCAAAGAGGCTGTTTTAAGAGTCCAGATCATCTCTGAAATAAAAAATTCCAGCATCTCAATGCAAAATACTACAGTAATAGCCACATTACCAATGCCAGTAAGACACTTACCAGAATCTCCTCAGCTGCAGATTCTGGGCAGCCAGCATTGGCACATTTTAAATGCAAGAGCAGCACTGCCATTTCCTTGCTTTCATAACTCTAGGTTCAGGTTTGCATAGTATCATATTCCTCAGAACAAACCCTGAAGATTAATTACACAGTTCAGGCATTTTCCAGCTTGTTTACAACCAAGAAGCCAACTGGGCAGCAAGCAGAGATTACAGCACTCCTCCCTGATCCAGGTCTCTCTTGTTGGCACTGCTGGAAGGTAAGTGAACCTTTCCTAGAGGAGGCAGCTGAGTTACCTTGTGTGTGAGAGCAGCATACAGCAGGTATCCAGCCTGGGTGTGAACAATTCCTTTGGGTTTCCCAGTGCTGCCTGAGGTATACAGCATGAAGAGCATGTCTTCACTGTCCATGCTCTCTGGAGTGCAGATGGAATCTGCCTTGGTCATCTCCTAAGAAAGAAAAGGTGGCAATGACAGAAAGACTGGCTATATGGAGCCAACCATCACTCGCTCTGTAAGCATGGCAACAGTGTCCAGAGATAAGAGACATCATGGCTGTTGCCCCTCATAAGTGTCCATGGATTTATCATAGCTTATATGGGCTCACCTAGTGAAAAGGTTCCTGTGGGTGCATAGCATCTAACCTTTCCACCAGTACCTCTGCTGGGCAGAGAAGTCAAGGAGAACTGGCCAGATAAAATAACATTTCAGGGAAAAAAAATAGTAAGTCATAGCTGTTTACATTTGAAGCCTTTGCAAGCTGCTGGGAGAAATCCAAAATGTGACTGCAAACACTTGACAGCAGCAGCAAGGCTGACTGGGTACTGCTTAGTACCTTCCTTTTCCCCTAAATCTGTAGTGCTACAGTTAAACTGTGTGTTCATCTCCCTTCCCTGGCCCCAGCAAGGGATCACTGTCCTGTCCATTTGATCCTCAAATTCTAATTTCTTCTACCCAGGAGAAGAAGAGTGCTTTACTCTCCTGCCTCTATCACTCTCTTCATACTCCCCTGTTTGGCCAGCTGAGTGAGATCCTCTCCTCACCCCTACAGTCAGAACCACAGGAGGGAAGGATGCAATGTCCTGCTAGGTCAGAGCTTCTCTCAAGCTCTGTAGTGTCTTGATGAATAATGATTCCTTGCAAGAGTTATTAGGCAGCTCCTTGGAGGAATTTCTTGGTACTGCCTTTTTATGAGTATACACCATAAACATACTGTATTTACAAGTGAACACTACCATCAATAGGCCCAGTTGTTTAAAAGTGTCTGACAAACAAAGCTTAATAAAATACAAAGAGTTCACAAAGTCTGGTGTAATTCTTAGCCTCTGAGTTACAGCACTGCTGCTCATCTCAGGTATTTCTCATGACATTTCAGCACTGCCAATTCAGGCTGACTTGCCAGCTTTTGAAACAAAGATGGAATCCTCATATGCTCCATTACAACATGAGCTTAAATTTTGCAGTAAGCCATTGCACAAGAGCTGGAAAGTACAGCTGCTGTAAAGATCAGTAAGGACAGTTAACACCATTAACTAGTTAATTCTTGTTTTGTTTCAGACCCTACAACAGACAGTGGGATGAGCTCAGCTCTTAAATCACTAAAGCACATCAGGCTGTTTGCAGACTAAGAAAATAATCACAACATCCTTTGTGGAGTAAGGAGTAAGACAATTTCTGAATAAAACCTGTCTTCTCTGTTTAACTTACACTAGTACTTCCTCCTATCTCATGTGACCAGCACAGAGGCTCTTGAGCAATTATCTTGCCAGCAGATTAGCTTTTTCCAGGCATTATTAGCATGAGGAGTTCCTGTTTACTACTGCCAGCAAACTGATAAAACTACTTCT
The DNA here is from genome assembly GCA_013398055.1 of Ifrita kowaldi. Taxonomy (NCBI): domain Eukaryota; kingdom Metazoa; phylum Chordata; class Aves; order Passeriformes; family Cinclosomatidae; genus Ifrita; species Ifrita kowaldi. Next base: position 189,990 of record VZRS01010571.1, on the reverse strand, counting down.
GCATTAATCTGGAGTCCCAAGTCCCAAGCTAAACACATAAAAACAACGGCTGTTTTCTTCCCCAGGAAGCACAGGCTCTAAATATTCCCAAGCCATCGCCGTTCTCCCACCATGGAGCAACCACAACGCTGTTCACGGGCTGGATAAAGCCTCTCTAGAACTTCATCATTTCTGCACTGCATTTCAACAGTGTCCAGTCTGAGTGCCATGCAGTCCTTAACAGTGTCTGAACACGGTAAAATAACAACAGCCACAATGGTCTCAGTGACCTCTGGGGCTCAGGAAACACTTCCTAAATCTCAACATTGTTTGCAAGACTACTAAAATGGAGCAGCATAACCCTGCCCATACTGAGATAAACCAGACATAGATTCAGCTGCTCCAACTCACAATCCTAGCAGACTGTAAATACAGGCAGTCCATTTGAGGATGAAGATCTAGATGCTGTAAGGAGCAGAACCCAGGTCCCAAAGGCACATATGGAGAGAAAGATTATCCTAGCCAACACTCAGACCTAAAAGGAGTTATCCAACAACAACATACCTCTTCAAGGGGAATATCACGGTCACCCATCTGGACTTTGTTATCTGTCCTCTGAGCCACAAACACGTGTTTGATGCTTGGACAGTTCTTCACAGCTTCATCCACAGTTGTCTTCAGCTCTATGACTCGGCCTCCCCTGACTCCCTGGTTGTATGTGATAACTGCTTTGCATCCAGCTAAAAAAGAGAAAGAATTAGCAGGCATGCCAGCCTGTCTTCCAGGCCAGTATGCACACCCAGCTTTCATTATTTTGGGGGTATGTATAGGACAACACGTGTGACAAATACTCAGAACTGCTGTCAATCAAAACCAGTCAGTGTCACTGATGAAAACACTTTAAAACCTGAGACACACAGAGATTAAGGGTAGCTGGGACCTCCATAGGTTGTTTATCTCCCCCACCTCAAGGCAGGGTCCACTTCAGCTAAACCACTTCTGACAGCTATCCCTTCAATCTTCCTAAAACACTCCAATGGCATCTACTCTACTCTTTCCCCAGCAGTCCACTCCAATGCCTATCACAAACATGAGGATGTCTTTCCCAACATCCAGCCTAAGTGTCACTCACTGCAATTAAATCATCCATCCCTGCCTTGCAAAGCTGACATGGAGAACAGCTTCTTCCCAGCTCCCTGCGTGAGGGATAACTAAACCATGTACTTGCTCTCTGCAGATTAAATCTACTAAAAAGAAGAAAAACACATGACAATTTCTGTAAGACTTACTCTCTCACACTAGCCACAAAGAAACTGATGTGACTGCTAGGACACGACCCACTGGCTATTTCTCTCTTCTGTTGCTATTTTTAGCATCCCTTTTTACCTAATCACACTGTACAAGTACTTTGGGGCTGAGAACAGCTCTGTCTGCTGGTACAAGGGCTCACAGAGCCGGGGCAGGCTGCCAGCACTTCCAGTACTACACATAAATCACAGGATCACAACTGAGAATGCAGAATTAGTACTGTGCAGGAGTATCAAAGAACACACTGCAATTATACTGCAAAAGAACAAATCAGGCCCTATCCTTAAGCTCTGGCTTTCCTTCCAGCTTCACTGCTCTCAAGCAATAACCCAGTGCACACTGAATGTTAAGCAATTTATTAAGTATTCTAAGGCCAGAGCACACTGCATATGTCACTCAGGAAAAGGCTCCTCACTGCAGGGAAGAGTGAACTGTCCTGCTAGGTGAGAATGAACCAAGGAAACTCTGCCAAGAAAACACAGGGTGGGGATATGCCTTGGAGCACTGTCCCAGAGGCGTTTGTTCCCCAGCCTGCATCTACTCACAGTCCAGGATTCTCCCAGCCAAGGACTCGGCGCTGAATCCAGCGAAGACCACGGTGTGAACAGCACCGATCCTGGCACAAGCCAGCATGGCTGCCACCGACAAGGGGGACACAGACATATAGATGGCCACCCTGTCCCCTTTCTGGATCCCATATTTCTTCAGGGTGTTGGCAAGGCGGCAAGTCAGATCCAGAAGTTCCCTACGGCACAGAAGGAATGTTGTCATGTGACTCCACAACCTGCTTTACATGGGGTGAGCAAAGAAAAGATGAACTTGGACAGAGTGAGGCATCATGATCACCTCTGGACCTCATCTCAGCAGTACAGGGCATCTTAAAGAAGGGTGGCCTGGGGCATGGTGTTAGCCAGGCTGCTCCTGCCATTGTGGAGAGGAGAGAAAAGGGTGGAGTGGTGCTTGCTGCAGAAGGACAGGTGAGAGAAATGCAGGCACTGCCCAGAGCTGCCAGGCTGTAATGTGGCCACAGCAGCCAGCAAGACAGGGGCTGCCGTGCTGCCTCCAGAAATCAGGGCTCATTTCAGCCACACCTGATGCCTTTTTTACCCACAAGGCTCAGTCACAAGCTACTGGGAACACAAGTGGGATAAACACAAGATGAAATGGAAGTGTTGTCCAAAGAATCCCAGCACTGTTTACATCAGGCAAGAGCTGGAAGTTCTTCACAATCAGGAGCTTCTCTTTAAATTGCAAGGGTAAGCAATGCATTTGCATGCACGAGGAAGAAAAGGAGAAGTCTGGAGATACTTGTGTAAGGGGCAGATTTTACAAGACTCTCATCAAAGCTGGATCACCTGCAGCCCAACAGCCTTGCAGAACACAGGCACTGCTGCCACTCTTGCACAGAGAAACTCAGGAACACTGAGAACAGGAACAAAGGCTCTTTTCACGGGACTCACTGCTGTGACATGGTGACAATAGCAAAAACGTTTCTCTAAGGAATGAAAAAGCACTTTGTGGGCAAGGGCTTGCACATACCCGTATTCTGATGCCTGCACAGGGGGTAACACAACTGCAGGTACACCAGGCACCAAGATGCTGCCCTGAACTGAACAGCTCTGTATGCCTGCAGCAGAAGGGCTTTGGGAACAAAGGATACTGTGCCAAGTGAGGAGTGGTCTCATGCCAAGGGAGGAGGTGCAGCACAAGGGGCTCATGAGGGGCAGCAGAGCACTCCTTCTGGTGCCAATCATCAGCTCAGAGGAGCAGACTGGCAGAGTCTGCCAGAAATGACAATTGTCCTCTGTGTTTATGAACTCTCTGAGTACCAAGGCCCAGAGAAGAGAGTCATCTTCTACTCTCCAGCATGTTCATCATCAACCTGCCATCTGTGAACCCTTAGGGGTTGTAAGCTATACCACCAGGGACCCCCATAACTGTTAACAAAGAAATTAATTTTGGTGGGCTGCATTCCCTAATAAGCTGTAAAGAATGAATCCTCATCTTACATGCCTTCTTCTTCCAGAACTGGCCTTAGCTACAAAACAACCCCAATTTTCAACCGGTGGCTGAGCTGCAAATAAAATGAAAAGTTACTTCTGGTTCATCAAAAATTATTTTGTTCCTTTTTTTAAACCCTTGCAAGTTGGAAATAGGCAAAGCTGAAGTGCTCTGCTTCGGAAAGGTCCTACCAAAACTATGGGCTGAGAATAACTAATTTTTGGAGTGTCCACCCCTTGTCTTAAACCAAGAGAGAAGACAAGGAAAACCAGCCTCGAATCCAAGGCACGGCACTTAGTATTATTTATTCTAAGACTTTTCCTGTAGTATCAAGTAAACAGTCTATTTCTGTACTCTGAGAGGTGGCCAGTTGTGTTCAGTGCCTGCTCTCTGGCAGTAGCTGGTAACAGCTGCCCCTGCAGAGTGACCACAAGCCTGCAGAAAGCAGGGATGGAGTAGCTGCACCCCAGACTGAATTTCCCCTAATGTCTTACAGTTAGAGATCAGCCAAAACTCTAAAGCACAACATTGAACACCTCTTCCCAAGCCCCTCATGGCCATGGAAGTGCACAGTCAGTCAGATTTATTATTTTGCTTTTACTGAGTTCATGAACTCAGTGCAATAATGAATTCCCACACAACCATTGGTTTGGTTCCATGTCCTAAAAGGCCACATTTTCTGGCCTGGAATTTATCTGATGCTGCATTAAATAAAAATCTCAATGTGGATTAATAACAAAGAGGCAAAACAAAACTCAGCTGCTCAACTGCAGAGCACATGAAGGGAAATAAGCCCCAGAGAGACAGCTGTGAGAAAGTAAAATGAAAACTACTTATCTGCAATGGGAAATACTCAAGTGCTGTCAGAGCTGCAGCCTCTTTCTCCTACACAGAAATGCCACTGTGTTTTCTGAGCAACTCCATGATTCCTCTTGTTCCTCTTGCTTATTCAGGACTCAGTGGCCACGATGGTAGAAGCTCTCATTGTTTTTTATGATTAACCCCAACTTAACATTTGCTTAATGAGAGTGTATAAGTAAGGTGATAGACAACATGGATCAGTCTTTACCCACAGATCTATTTGGCTCTTCTTAGTATGCTGAAATGCAGGAATAGAAAGGCCTTGGAGGTACAGCACATGGGGGAATGGACACAAAGGCACGGAGAAGGTGAAACCAAGAACTCCAACAAAGAAATCAACGAATCCCCGAGCATCAGGTATGTCTTTTGGCTCCTGTGGCAGCAAGTCGGACTTCCCCTCCAGTTCAAGAAAGGGAGTTAGCAGAAATGCTGCATCAGGAATCCTTCCCTTGACTCCCTCACTCCTTCAAACACATGCTAGATAACATGTTGTTATCTAACAGGCAGGCAGTTGGTACGTGCCAGCAGGTCACACATTGCCAACCCTTAACCCAGACACATCCTGGGGAGGAATGAGCACCCTGCAGAGTCACTGCACCTAAACAAACTGAGCAGAAGGAAACCACCACCATCACTGCCTTCCCCATGTGCTGCTGCTGCCAAGTTTGGCATTGTAGTTCCTCCATCACACAAGGTGGGAAGAGCCAAGAGTAACTGAAACCCTCAAACCCAGCAGTGCCCCACCCCTGACACAGAGGCAATGCCATGGAATGCTGGCTGGGAGGTGTGTTGGTAGCAAGGCACATCCACCAGCTGCCTGCACTCCCAAGGATTTCAGAGCAGCCCCTCAGAGCAGGGCACTGCACTCAGCAGAGGCGGGCAGGAATAGCCACTGGAGAGGAACAAAGCCACGGGGCACACAGAGGGTTCCAGGGCACCTAGCTCCCTCTGTGCAAGCAGGGCAGACAGCAGGAGCATCTCAGCAGAGCCACTGCAGGAGAAGGAAATGTGCTGCAAGCAGAAGGAAGTGCCCAGCCCCTCTTGACAGAGACAGATGAGAAACTGCAGAGTCAGTTCATGGCACAACAGTCTGAGGATCCTCTGCAAAAGCAAATTTTAAGAGCTGAGAGCAAAGAAGAGAACAAACTGGACAGCAGAACACTGCTCCAGTGGGTAAAGTGTCAGAACAGAGCTGGGAAACAGGGAAGCAGCAACCAGCTGGACCCAGAGAAGGGGAGACCATTTGCAAAGGAGAAAGAGCAACAGATCCAGTCTATGCATTTAAAACAAAGCAAGCCAGGAAGATGGCAGGTGCATTAATGAACACAGACAAAGGACCAGTAAGAGACATGTGGACCTGCTGCTGGACAAATGTGGTATCAGTGGTTTCCAACAGGACCTATTTCTTTCTTTTTCTGTATTATTTAGAACTTGAGTAAGAAGATTAGAGTGTTAAGAGCTAAAACTAATAAGTAACTCTTGTGTCTCTCTACATAAGGTGTGCTTCCATTTTGCCCATGGATAAGGCTTGGAGCCTGTTGTCTTCCAGGCTCATCACTCTCTATGCAGGCATCTCCTCAGCTCCCACAGCATCACTTCTGAGCACAAGACCTACAAGGCCGGCCCTCCAACAGAGCCAGCAGATCATTGTTCAGGCCAGTCCTTCTGTTTAATCTAACAGACATAGCACTCCTCTCCCTGTCTTACATCTCTGTTCAGGAACTGACAGGCCATATTTCTCCCAGATCCCTCCCCAGATACAGCTGTGCCTGTGTTTCCAGAGCCCATCACTCGGTGCAGTGTCTGGAACAACTTCTGTAAAACCCATCAGCACCACGTGGCACTTCTCTGACACATTTCAGGGATGCTTTGCAGAAACAGCCTTCCAGTAAGTCTGGTGTTACCTTTTGCCACAGCAAGACAGCCTGCAGCTCTCTAAACAAAGGAAGACAGTTCCTTTTACATAAAAAAAAAAAAAACCAAATTGCATCAAGACCTTCTTTGCAAAGTTATTCTAAACTTTTTCTTCATACATTCAATGCCATATACAGGCTTTGACAGTACCTGTTTTAGAGACTTAGCCCAAGCCATGTTCTTCTGCTGTCACAGCACAAAAGCTGGATTGAGTATTTCTCGCAGCAATCAGTTTATTTCCTGGAACTATAGTTTGGATTAGGCTGAAACTGTCTGAAAATTCAGGTCAAGTGTCCAAAATGGGCATTAGAGCACAACTGCCCAGCCTTCCTGCAGACATCCTGAACCAAAGGCAAGGGAAACCCCTCGCAACCTTTTTCAGGTGAGAAAGTGAAAAATCCATGAGCTGTCTTGGATGAGGAAAGCTGAAAGCCTGGGCAAGATTTACTTGCAACGTCAGCCCACAAAGGCAACTCTGGAAAGACAGAAAAGAGTTTTGCTGCCAATGGTAAGTACCATCATGGCTTCCAGCTACAGTCTTCACTGTGATCTCTGATATAATTTGAACTATTTTAGCTCAGGCTGAGGAATCTGCTGGTTTTTTAAAGGCATAGCAGTCATGCTGCTCATGAAGATGTCCAACCACTTCCCTCCCACCTACCCAGGACCCTAATTTCTGGTCCTTTAGCTTTCCTCTCTCCCGACTTTCTATTTTGCATTTTGAACTTTCCCTCTGACAGCAACGTTTTCTGCACCAAAGTGATCACCCTTCTTTTGAGACCTGCAGCCCTTCTGAAAAACAGGTTAGCTAATGCATTCTGCTGCCCACTGCCCACAGCTCCCATTGACAACAGCCATGGGATTTTGCAGATCCGCAGGGTCACAGGTGGATAACTTGTAGAGACCACGGAAAACCAGGGAACACCAGAGAGAATAACTCCATGTCAGAGAGGGGGAGGGCTGGAATAACTTTAGCTGTCGTCTTCAACACTCCCTGTGGTTGAACTTACAGAGGCTGCAACCCAACAGCTCCAGCCACCAACTCCACCTGCTTTTATAAGACACAATGCCTTTAAAAACCCAGGCTCAGCAATGCACTGGGGAATTCCTCTGCAAGGTTTCAAAGGCCCCAGGCCCTGACAATATCCACAGAGCAGGACAAAGCACTCCCAGGCAGGTTGGACCTTTCTGACAGTAAATTCAGCTGTCAGCTCACAGAAGCACAATTCTGCTACTAAGCCACTGCCCTATCAAGGAGTGTTTGGTGGTTTAGCCTCTGAAGGGCCAGAGAGCCTCTTGATAACTGATTTGCATGATCTGTCCCCACTCTGCTGACTGACCAAAGCCCAGGAGGGTTGTATTCCCTGTTGTCACAAAGCAGTAAAAAACCAAGTCTCTTGCCTTCCCATTCAAAACCAGAGACAATTTGAAATTTAGCTAAATTTCTACTTGATAGAAATGAAATCCAGAGGGAGGAAAAAGCAAGAATGGCCAGTGAACTTTTTTTCTTGAAAGGCTGAGTTGCATCAGCTAGAGAGACAGGACAAAACTCAGCAGTGAAAAAGATCATCCCAACCGAGCTTGTAAGAGCAGCCATCATCTCTTGGTGCAAAAATGGAATGTTTCACCTATGGCTTTGTGTATCTTTGCCAATCAGAAGATGTTTGGATTCTTGCCCTAGCACAGAGCACTTGAACTCTGCTGCACAAACACAACCCACCTTGCTGACAAGCGTGCACAGGGATGTAGGCACATGGTGGCACAGCCCACCAGCTCTTTGCCCACAGCGGAGGAAATTGAGGCTTTTATTTCTGCCAAGGATGAGCTAGCTGGGATAGCACTTTCCAGTGCAGCTGTGCTTCTTGCCAATGCATGGAGGACGTCCACTGATGAAGGCTTTTCCCTTCCTCAGGGAGGAGAAAGCCTGATCCAGCCCTCTTCCTGCACAGCCACCTTCTTCCTTTGCAAGCTGTGATGGGAACAAGGCCAGCACTCTGCTGTTTTCTTGTCCCTGACAACTCCCCAGAGGACAAGGCAGAGGACCCAGGCCAGCAGCTGTATCTTTCCTTGTGTCACCCAGGGCTTATCTCTGAGGAGAAGCAGCTCACAGCAGCAAGTTTTGCAAAGTAGATAATGCAAAAAACTGGTGCCTTGCAGTAGGTTGCACATAAGCCCCGGAGAGCCCTCTCCCAGCTGAGAATCCACGACCTTACTCAAAGCTGGTCCATAAGGCAGTGCCCAAAGCAAAGTCTTTGGCTTCCTAGAGTGCTAAGTCCTTACTCTAAGGCTGCTATCCAATAACAGTGCATCCAGATCCTAAGGAAAGGAGCATCTCTCTTCTGCCACATCTATGTCCAGCATCCCTCTCACTCCCTCTTTACTCTGAGGCTGATGTGCTACAGGAGGGTCACCAAGGACTACTCAACCAGCATCCCAGCTCCTGGGCCACTTCCTTCTCTGACAGGCTTTCCCTGACAAAATTTCTAGCTCAAATAAGGCACTACTGCAAAAGGTTTTCAACTAAGCTCTGTCTCAAAGGGAGGTCACTGCCAACACACTGTGGAGAAAGCTTCCTGTCTCATTTAAAATCTGTAAAAATGCAGCCCAAAGACCACAGAAAAGGCAAAATACTCATACAGTACTGCTGTTTTCAACAAAGCTATTCCTGGCTTAACGAGATAAGCAGAGAACCAAGTGACCTGTTTTACCACGTGGTAGGACCAAAGTCTCTTGAGAAACTCAAATGCAGTCACATCTCACCCAGAGTATCAGGCAGAAACAGAAACATGGCTCTCAAAGATAGGCAGAAGTTTGAAAATAGTGGTTGCCAACTCATCTTTCACTTGGATGTTCTCCCTTCTGGTACCAGGTACTGTATCTCTGTAAGGCTGCACAAAGAAGGGTTCAGTTTTCAGACGAGGGTTACTTGTCTTTGTGTCACAGCAATCACAATTCCACAGGCTGAAAATACACTGCCTTCCAAATGCATTTTGGCATGGCCAGGAAAAAAAACAGTTCTGTTGCTACTCAAAAAGGCCATCCCTTATCTCCAGAGATTGCAGGTAAGATGTTTGAGTGTCTGGAGCAGCTCAGCACATTTCAAATAGCAGCCTAAGGGGGAGGCTGGAGTTGCCTTGAATGAGGCTGTGCTATCTGTCAGGCTGCTCCCCTTATCAGGTTTATCTGAGCACAATTGTCACCTCTCTCCTACCTCTAGTTTTCATGCTTGAGGCATAAAGAGAGGAGGTAAAAGTGCACAAACCAGGGAGAAAAACACACCATACACAAACCCTGGTAGAAACCTTTGGTTCCATCTCCACGTTTGCCACCAGAATGGCAAAAAGCAAAAGTACTTAGCCAAGCTACCCAGCTCATTACAACCACATTTATATCATAATAGGCCTAAACACCCTGTCAGGTAACACCACCAAGGTTAAAACCAATGCACAGATTTATACCAGATAGTGTTTATTTCTGTTGCATGGAGCACTAACCTCTCAAAGTTATTTTTACACCCACTCCTCCCTGCTGACCACTTTCCTCACTCCAACGAATAATGTTTCCAGGAGCTTTAATAGATTCTGGAGATGAATCAGACCACCAGAACCTATTCAGACCCAAGGAGCTCTAGGAATCCCAACAAGTTCCAGAAAACATTCTATAAAGGTCTGATACTAGGACTTCCTACATCTCCTCTGCTTTCTGATCCAGCAGATCAAACATCTGGCTCCCTGAGATGCCGCAGCTCAAACATTTGGCTCCCTAAAACGTGCACTGAGGAACGTACAAGTCTGGGAAACATTTAACTCTCACTAGAGACAGAGCTGATGTAAAAGGCAGGACTGTCTCCTAAATGAGGGCACATAGCAAGGAGAAGAGAAATATGCTTAAACCTGCCATATTCTAACAAACCCTACAATCTATAGCATCAATTACAAGTCAGTGTCACTCAGAGTAACCTCAACGTTGTTCTAAACTGTGGAGGATGGGGAAGAGGAACATGGGGAGCTTAAAATCCCCTTCAGCCAGGGTCAGTATCAAGCTGTTGACCATCAACACAAGATGTTTGCACCAAGACATTTGCTGCTCTGCTGAAACCAGAAGCTGCTCACAGAAATTCTCCCATGCATATCTCCAGCAAGCAAAAAGGAAACTGTCAGGTGAAAAAATCCCATTTTCTGTGAAAAGGTGCCATACCTGTATGTTACATGCACTGCAGTGCCAGGTTCATCTCTCTCCCAAATCAAAGCCACTCTGTTCGGATACTTTTCGACGTGCTGATCCAAGCAGTTTACTGTAAAAAAAACCCAAAGGTTTAAACAAAGCTTGATCATACGAAAGGTGCTTTGTAAACTTGGCTTGGTCGAGTGCAACAGCAAGCAAGTGGAAGACGAAACATCAGGTTTTAGTTTGCTAGGCACACACTAATGTATAACAGAGGAACTGAGAGCATTTGCAGCTCTAGTAAAGCTATACAACAAATTCTACACTTAACTGGCACAGCTGCCTTAGAGATGTATACCCATGAGAGGCCATGGCCAATTCAGCTCAACTTAGCTCCACTGGCTCAGCTTAAGCTTTCCCCTGCTCCCAGCAGCACAAAGACAAGACACCCTTCTGATGTTTTTGCTCCCCAGAGCAGCATTTCACTACCGAACTCGGACAGTCTTCCCCAGCTGGCATATTTAGCACTGCACCATTTGGATTTTCTAATCAAAGCTCATGTGAAACATTTTTATTCCAGGGTATAACAAAGAGCTGAGTCTCAGCTAACTGAAAATATCTAAAACTGTAGGATCTATGCCAAACTCAAAGTTCAGACATCTACAAATTACCAGACCCCTGGGAAAGACTAGCATGTCTCAGGCTGTGTACTCCACCCCCTAAAATTTAAAGGCATAAAATTACCTTTTAAAGGTGCATCTCTCCCCCTCAACAACTTAAAGCAGAGGACTTAGGGAGAGCACCCAGTCTGAAGAAATTTATAGAATACACAAAAGAAACCCGTCTGCCTGTAGCAACCTGCCTGATAGTTAGAGAGCATCCTTGAAAAGTATTAATTCCAAGCCTATATGACACTTACTTATTGCATTGTAGTCTTTCAGTTACTTTACTGCAATAGGCAACCAGTCAGGGACACTGCTGTATAACTCCAGAGAAAACCTTTTTTAAAATCGCTGGATTTCTGATCATATTTCCTGGAAATATTAATACTGATGGGAAAGGATTTCATTTTTCCAGATAAATTAAGTGCAACAAAAGCTGTGTGCAGTAGTAGTTTTGGCTGTTCTGTGATCATACCATCTCACCACCACACAGAGTGTGGGAATGAGATCCTAAAGGTGCACAGAGAAAGAAATCCCTCAGAATTTAACACACTTCATTACAAGACCAAGTGTTAGTCTCAAAAATTTGAAAAAGCGTTCTTCAGCTGTTTAAAGTCTTTTAATGTAAAACCCTGCAGCAGTACTATAAACATAAAGGAGACAAAGCCATTTCTTAAGCCATCCTAATGTGATACAAGAGGACAAAAGCTCTAATGGGGAATGCTTTAACCAGTTTACACAGTTTCCGCTGTGTTCATTGCTGTGGCTTGGTCCACAACAAGAAGCAACTCCTGCCTCCAAGCTCCTTGCAGCTACACCCTCACATAATGTACCAGGCTACAGTGAATCACATGAAGTTGCTCAAGCAACTTTTCTTACTCGTGAGCAGCCACACTGGCCTTCAGAGGGAATTTCTGCTGCAGAAAGCCCCGGCTGAGCCAAGTGGGAGCTGTAGCTCTGCGCTCAGTAAGAACCAGCAGGTGAACCAGAGCCAAATGCTATTATTTCCTTCCTGATCTTAGGCTTACAAGAGCCTTTTGCTCATTTTACAAAATAGAATTTAGTGACCTTCCCCTTACTACTACACCCTAATGGTTTCTCCATACATTTTCTTGCTTCCTTGACAATGCTCAGAAACAATTCATCTCAGTACGACATGCTCCTGAGAACATGTCCTGGTGGGAAATGCAGTAGTTTGCCAGGTTATTCTCCTGACCAGGAGTTACAGTGCAATAAATCCAAAAGCATTGAAGCTCACAGGTCCCCAAAATCCTACTGCAAGGGGCCCCAAGCAAAAAGCATCAGATGACTCAGTTGCTCATGGTTCAGCTGTGCTGGGAGACGTGCACACAGGATGTTCTGGATCAGGGACCTGAACTGTTGCCATGTGTCTGCAGCCAGTGTTCAAATCAAGAAGTAAAAGGACAAAACCAGAGCCTCCTAACAGAAAAACAGACACTTGGCTGTGGCCAAGTACTGCCTTCACCATGCTTGAAAACCTGTTTAATTCTGTGCATCTGTTTCAAAGGCTTCCTTTTATGTGTGCAAAGAAAACTAAGTAGCATTTAGTGTCTGCTGAAGAACCAGACCCAAGGGCCAAGCAGTATCTGGATGTCAAAGACCTGATATGGGATCCAGAAGAAGGTGTTGATCCCACTCTACAGAGGAAAGAAATAGACCCCTAAAGTCTGTGCTTAGACAAGATCTTCCTTTCAACAGGAATTAATGAAAACAAAACCCTGGCCAAAATCCTCTGATTGCTGTGTGCTGGGCGCAGGGCTGTACACAAATCTCCATAAGTTTGGGATCCACTGCTGGGCATCATCCCCTGGGAGGAGACACTCCGTATGTTCTGTGGAAGACCTGAGGAGGGTTTCCACTTCTGCTGTCCAAAAAAAGTGGCCAGAGATAGTACAGTTACTGCACTTCTGAACCGGTGCCCTCTCCAGGAACGGGAAATGAAGGTCAGAAATGTTCATCCCTGTTAAAAGACGTCACCACTGAGTGGTACCCTGGATGGGGCTGGAGCTCACTCCCACTGGATGAAGCACAGCTGCAGCACCCAAGAGCCTTCAACGCAGATACGGCCTGGGCAAAACTCAAAGGCAATCAGGGCAGCCACGGCAAATTTTACTCGTTTCATGTTTAATGAAGTTGGAGGGAAAGACAAAGATCCTCGTTTGAAAGAAAAAAAACTCCCTTCTGACGTAAAAGCCTGGGACCGTTTCCCACCTGTGGATCATCCTGAGCCACCACGGGACCGGGCAGCACCCGGCGGCCGCGCCCGCCGCCGGCAGAGCCCAAGCTGGGCATCCCAGCGACGGGGCTGCGGCCGATCTCCGCAGGTCGAAGGGCGGCCGCCCGCGAGGCAGC
>VZRS01010571.1:35701-165245 GCA_013398055.1 Ifrita kowaldi | reverse complement strand
GGCGCCCCGAGCCCTGAGAGGCTCCGCCGGAGGGCTTGGCCCCGTCGGGTGGTACCGGGGGCCGCCGCCGCTGGTCCCGGTGCCGGGCGGCGACCGAGGTGCGAAGGCTCCCGCGGCCTTGTGCCGGGCCGGGCCCCAGGGAAACCCACGGAGGGTGTCGGCCACCTGAGTGGGGCCAGGTGCCGCCTGGGGCTGGGCACGGCATCCTACCCGGGGCCACCGGCTGCCTGTCCAGCCGCATGTGGAAAGCCAGCCCGCTCCATAGAGGTCTCTGGGGAGGGAGCGCTTCTGTCGCGTTACATTGGGATAACTCCGTGGTGCTCGGGTTCGAGGCAGGAGGCTGAGTTTCTCCTCTTTGGCGGGGTGGAAATGGTGCTCCTGTGTGCATGGCCATGTCTCCTGAAGCTTTGGGGCTCAGAGTCTCCTGCCGTGGTGTCGGTACTGCTCGTGGTGCCCAAGTTGACATCGCTGAACGCGTCCATAGTCGTTGTGCTTTCCCTGCATTCTGGGAGAGGAGGTATCCGATAACCTGGGTCTGACCCACTGAGGACTCTCGAGATGAACACCATGACCTTGACGTGCATCTAGGATTTAACAGGGAACCAGAATGCTGTATGAAGCACTGGAATGACATGGTCACTCTGACAGCTACTTGCCTGACAAGTTCAAGACCCACAGTGGGTTTTGGGGCTGGAGATTTCAATACCTGTTGGTGTCGTGTTTCTGAGCAGTTCAAACCAAATCTATTTTGAATTTTCTTAGGCTTGCAAGGTGGTTTGATTGATAGAAGGAGAGGTTTGCTAATGCTACCATTTCATATGGATTTCTTGTAGTGTTACTGAAAATGTTGCCTTTTAGCAGCAAACTTGTCAGTGAGTTACAACAGAGATTTTCAGCCTGGGGACTTTCTGTGAGTGAAATCTAGCCTCGTGTTGTGTTGTGCCACAGGGTGTGCTAATGCTCCCTCAGCAGCAGTGCTGGTGGGTGCTGTGCCTGTACAGGTGCTCTGACTACAGAGCGTCAGTTCAGTCTCACGAGTGCCAGTGTTTCACCATATTTCAGTGTGCTGCCTTCTTCTGAGAGTGTAAAGAGGGGCAGAATAGAAACTATGTGTTAATGTTTTGGCTTTTTTTCCTTTGTGTGCCAGTGATCATCCAGCTCAGAAGGAGCATCCTCTAGGTGATATGGGTGGAATCAAAAACTTTTGAGATGCTGTACTCATGCACGGTGTATGTGGTATCCACTGCTCTTACTGCTGTGTGCTTTTGTGTGCATTGTGACAATGTCATTCTTTCAGGAGTAGGCTAAGTTCCTGTTCTCAGGTGAAATAAAGCACTGGAATCTCTTGTTGGACACTTTTATCGGGGTCTGTCTTGGGGACACCTACCTAATCTTTTCTTTCTTGGAATAGTCCTCAACGAAAAAGCCAGATCCCGGTCAATGCTCTTGGTCCTCCGGAAGGGAATGTCTCTAGTGCTAGGAAATCTATTCCATCATCCCCCAGGGTCGGTGCTAATGCAGTGGTGCTCATGACCCATGTGTGGATTTCCTTCCCTCTCCATCCCTGGTGTTTGTTGGTGAAGGCAAGTGAATTTCCATGCTGCATCAGGCAGCCTGGAGCTCTCCTCCAAGGGAAGCAGGTGACACTTGTATTTCAAAGGAGGAATGATCAGACAGATCCAGGAAGAGCCAAATCCCTCTTTCTTCTGTATCTTTAGTGTGGGAATCCCTTCATGCTATTTCTTGCTCTCTCTTATGGAAAGACTGACACATCAGAGCTTATCAGATAGCCCACTCCTCTCACGTGGGTCTTGATGTGGGCTCCCCTCTTCAATTGTGTCCTTTCAGTTTTTTGCCTTAGTCTTAACGTGCAGGGTCCAGACAAATGTTTCGGGAGCGGCTCCTCATCCTGGGAAGCTCCTAGGTTAGATTTGTTTGCCAGAGCTCCATAGTGACCTTCCAGTAACATTGATTCACTTTGAAAACAGAGCAGAGGACAGAAAATAGGTCCTTATAGAGGAATAGGTG
The DNA here is from genome assembly GCA_013398055.1 of Ifrita kowaldi. Classification (NCBI taxonomy): domain Eukaryota; kingdom Metazoa; phylum Chordata; class Aves; order Passeriformes; family Cinclosomatidae; genus Ifrita; species Ifrita kowaldi. The sequence goes on along the minus strand of VZRS01010571.1, from coordinate 163,217 downwards.
TTTATAAAATCCTCAAGGACTTTGTAAACTTCCTTAATTTTTAAGGACATGTTGGCTTTGTTGGTATCTTCTACTTTGAACGTTGCAAGGCACAGCCTAATATTTGCTGAAGTGATTGTGGAAGCATTTGCTAAAAACCTGTTTTAGCTCTGCTAGTTTACTGAGCAAGGTACAGAGTGGACACAACCAGTGCTTCCCTCCCATTCTTCCATTAAAAATAACCAAAAAGTGGGTATTCCTCTGAAACATCATGAAATGCCCTTAAATGTCACTGTGGGACAGCATCCCATTGGAATAAATGTTCAGATTTCTTTGAGCGGGAGGAATAAGGAAGACCAGCTATGAGACCTCCCTCCCTAGTCCAGAGGAGGAGTGGGAGAATCTGTTGGGTATTTATTGAAGCTTTAGGAGTGAGACTTGAGAAGTGAGGGAGATGATGTGACTTTTACATGGTGCATCTGAAAATGGAGACTCCCTTGCATGTGAGAGTTTTCCCAGCTATGAACTGGACAGTGGCAATCCTTGTTGGTCAGGCCAACTCATGGTCTTCTCCACAACAGTGCCCAGTGCCTGCATATCACATTGTTGAGAGCCACAACAGTTGTCCCCGAAAATATGGAAAATAATCTAGCAATAGCAGCGTGGCTTGGACATTATTGTATCAAGTGGTTTTTGATGTGAACTTTTTTGAATTTTTGGAGACTGGTGGATACATCAATATATTAAACTCGACAGGGAAAATAGAAAACTGTCACAGTAGGTTTTTGTCATGAGATTCACGGTCCCTTGGCCCCTTTTGGTCCTACCCACTTCCATGCTGTTTTCTTTTGGGCCTTCTCCACTACTCAAGAGTTGCGCACATGGGAAAAGTTTTTTTTTTTGTAGTTGAGATGGAAGATGTTGACAGCGTGATGGACTGTAGAGCTGATCAAATAAGATGTGTTTGGAAACCCTTTCCTTTTGGTGTCAAGCTGTGTCATCTTTAATTTGGTGAGCAGTATGAAAGGAACAAACTGGATCCTGTGCTGGCTCCAGCTGGATAGGTGCAATGGAGAGCAGAGAATGCCTGTGGTCACAGATTTGCTCTTGGAAGAAATGAGGCATCCCAGGCTTCAGAAAGAGAGCTGATGCCAGCTGTGGCAGATGGAAGTGGATTCCTCTCTGTCCGTGCAGCAGGAGATGATGTGAGGCCACTGTCAGCCCAGGAGCTGCCTGGGTACAAAGCTTTGGTGGCCTCCCAGTCATGGGAAAAGACACAGGGATAAGGAGACATTGATGTCTGGTGAAAAGGTTTTGATTATAGGATCATAAACTCAACTGCTCAGGCCAAACCCCCGGATTACTCCAGTCCTTTCTCTACCAGTGACCACGAGCTGATGCTCAAGGAAAGGCTAAGAAGACAGGCACACTGTGCTTGCCCTGGTTACACCCCTTACCACCCTGGTGGTACAGGATGCAGCTTTTCAGCCTTTTTATTTGTTGGCCTGAATAATTTTCTGTGTACACAAGGTGTGACCTGTGTGCTAAGAGCACTCTGTTGTGAAACCTAGCTCTGCATTCCTATGTGTTTTCCTCTCTTGTAGCCAGTTATTAGTTTTAGAGGAACTTTAGTTTTATCCTGGAACATCTTAATTTCTAAGGCCTTTGGCCTGATACCACACATATCTATGTGCTTGTTGAGTCTTCCTAAAAGCACCTCACCTTTCCTAATAGATCTATAAATCAAGGCTTCTCCCTTCTGCCTGCCACTGAGTTTAATTTTTAATCTTCAGTTTTCTAAACATGTCTGTTGTGGAAGACTGATTTTCCAGATCCTCTGCAGAGCTCTTCAAAATAAACAGCAGCCAAAAATCCTTGGCATCTTCTTTCTGATCTTTCTTTCAATCAGTCTTTCTATTTCTTATCTGTCCATCATTTAGCAGACTGGCTGGCTGGCCTCTGGTCAGGTATGGGTAGAAAATATGTAGATTTTATCCATGAGAATTTACTTAATCTTTTTTACATCATCAGGAAAAAACATCATCACTTGGAATCATTTGTACTGTTTTCTTCTTTTGCATACATCTTCTATTCTAAAAGTCTTCTGTTGGCACAGTAAGTAGAAGTTGCACTGGCCAAAGAATTTTCTCTTTTTTTTTTTTCTAAAGGGGATACATTTTTGTTCAACAAAGTGGAATTATTTGTAAGTTATATTTAAAATTTCATCTTGGTAATATATCCTGATCTGCATGAGGAGACTGAAGTTCCACATTGCCTCCTGTTTCCTAAAGGCACAGGCCATCTGTTCTCACATGGCAAATCGCTGTTGCTGCTTTAATCTGGTCTTACGGGGTAGCTTTACTATTACATTTTTTTCCATTTAGCCCTGATACAAAATTATTTCTTTATCTCCTATGAGTCTGTCTGTTTATTTTGTAGTATGTAGTACTCTTTTCTCTCCTGGAGTGACCTTTTTCTGTGTACCTTTTCCATGGAGCACTGGAGAACGTGCCTGGGTAGCTCTGTGTTTACCCTTGAATCCATGCGTCCTTGTTCCCTACCTTACCTCTGAAACCTGTTGCATCTCTTTGGTTTTTTGGGTTCCATTTAAATACCTTATAATCCTGAAGCTGCTCTTTCTCTGTGTGTGTGCATGTGTGTGGTGTTTTTTTCTAAAATTCAGCCCATTTTTTCCCTGAACTTGTGGTTCTTCATGAGAATCTGCCTCCCAGCACCTGCTGTGCTGCTCCTGCCCCTGACTGGTCTGTAGCTTCTTGACATGCAGCTTAAATTCTTGATACCTGTTCTGCTCACTGAAACAAGGGTATGGTGTGGCTGTCTGATACTTTCACCTTCACAGAGGCATCAGCACAGTGCTGTTCTTGATTGGGCACTCTAATAAATTGTCTGGCTTGTTTCCCTCATTTCATGGAAGTTGCTTGTTTGCTTCCTGTAGCACGTCAGCCAGAGAACAGAAGTCACCTTTGTGGTGACATTGTATTAGGAGACTTAGACTTTGTGGTCTAATTATGGCTTGAATTATTTAAACAGAATCTAGCTGCATTAGACTTCTAAAATTTACTGGTTTCAGAGTTGTGCTAGTAATTTATCGAAACTAACTGGTTTCTTTAAATTTTGTTTTCCTTGGGAAAAAAAAACTTGGCCTCAGGCAGAGTTACTCCAGTGTTTTTCAGCAGAAGGGCCTGAATCCTTTGATCTCACAGAAGGCCAAGAGCTTCCTGCTGTGGATACAAACACAGAGCACAGCTTGACTGAAGCTGAAATGGGTCTGAGGTACTGCTCCTCCATTGTGCTGCCACTTGCATTTGACTGACCCTACAGTGAACCAATTCAGGAAGCTCTAAGCCAAGGAAATGCCCTTGTTTATTTGGAAGAGGAATAGTTTTTCTGCTAGTACAGGTCACTTGAACCCATGGTGGCCCACTAGCCCATGGTGGCCAGTTCAGAGCTGGGAGGAGAAAGGGAAACTGTTTCTTTTCATTTCAGGCAGATTTTTAGATTGGCTAATTAGGAACCTGGAGCTGTGGATCCAGCATTGGGGTCTGTAGGATTTTTGGGGTAATGTAGGTAATATGGTGTAACAGTGCTGCCATTGAAGTCTCACCTTTCATTCATTAGTGTCTAAGCACCCAAAATGTGATTGTTGGGTGGGTGTTGGTTTTTTTGGGGTAGGTTTTTTATGTGTTTTTGCTTTTAGTAAAATTTGCAGTAGTTAAAGTGTGCCTTTTTAGAGGTGCCCAACCTTGGTCTGAAAAGAGAATCCACCATCTTTCTTGTTCCAGATCTTGTCCTTAAGGAAAACACCCATGAAAAACTAATTTGCAGTTGTCAGGCTTCAGCTTCTAGCAGAAGATGAGCTAGAATGTCAGAGCCCTTGAGTTCCTTAAATTTTCATGATAGGGAGGTACTTCTGCACTACATTCCCTTGCTTTTGGGGGTTTCTGTGGTCTAAGTTCCATGCATTTTAGAGAGTTTAGTTTTTGAGTGGAAGGCGCCTTCCAGCCTTTTTTTCTGATCCAGGATTTTTAGTAGGCATGAGGCATGGATTACTGGACTCTACTGTCTCTCACCAGTCGGCAAGGACAGAATTGCCTCCCTTTTTTTTGTATTTCTCTCTGCAGCAATGCTCTGCTCTGTATGCATGACCTCTGTGGCTTATTCATAGATGTCTGAGCGTGAGTTTGGTTGTATTCAGAAGCATTTTGTTGAAGATGCACTTTTTTCTTTCTGGTGTTCCCCATTTCTATGAAGAAATAAGGAGTGGTTGCTTCTCAGGCAGAGACGAGGCTTACGGGACTTTGTCCATTGAGCCAACAGGACAAAAAAAGAAAATGTAAAAGGTGAAAATGCAAAGGGCAGGTACTCAAGTAGTTTGCCACTCCTGTGACAGTTATGTGAGGGAAATGACATTATGTGAGGGAAAGGAGCCATTTGGTTCCCAGGGCTCAGAGCTGTCTGGTTGCATAGGTCCTGCAGCCTCCTTTCAAGTCTGGTGGCAGCTCAGAAACTGACATTTCTGGTGTGCTTGTTGCTTCTTTTGCAAAGCAGATTTTCTTTAACCTTGCTGCCTGTGTTTCTGATTGGGATGAGATTATATACCTTTTTCCCCTTCCAAACATCCCAGGCTGGACTTGAACCAGTAATTGTTCTGTCTGTGGAGTATTTATTATTAGAAGCATTCACCAGGAGCCAGCTTACTCTGGCAAGCTGAGCACAGAATGCACAATTACTCATTGCGGGTTGAGATAGGTTTGAAAAATTGCTATGAGCATTGACCAAGTCATGTACAAAATTTACTTTCCCGGTACTTTACTACAGCTATGAATAGAAAATTATTTTTACATTAAAATATGGCATTAGGTTCATGATGCTTTTTTATAGAAACAAGTTCTGACCATATGTGTTCTGTAATAGGAAATTCTCAGAATCCAGTTACTTGGCATAGCACTGGAAAATTAAGGCTCGAAGTGTAAATGTGGTTTATGACAATGAATCTGTCCAGAAGAACACATTTTAAAGTTTTGTTGGGGGTTTTATTGGTGTGGGTTTTGATTGTTTGTATTGGGGGTTTTGTTGGTTTTTAGGGTTTTTTCCCTGACACAGCAAGCTGGTATAAAATCCAATTGCAGAATGAGAAGGCACATGCCTCAGTCATAGAGCTGCTTAACTCCACAGATAGGGAAACTCCTGGGTGGGAAGCAGTTATTGGCATGTTCTGGGAGAGTGCAGGCAGGTACTGACAGTTGTGAACTAGATGGCATCCTTGGCACATGTGGAAATGGTTTTTATAGAGGCAGCCCAGACCAGCTTGTAAATCTCTCTATAATCTTGGCAACACCCTTGTTCCTTGGAAACTGACTCACACATCAGTGCAGAAAGAAATTAAACAGACCATGCTTGCATGTACAAGAATTTTTGTATATTTTTGTGTATTTTTCTAGGATGTTCTTGCATAGACTAAATATGACCACTTGAAGCAGTGCACAGACTGTGAGGGTGCAATATCCCAGGCATTCCTTTGTTGGAGGCTCTTCCTCAGAGGCACCAGCTTGAGCTGTTACGGCATTGCTGCACCAACAATTTTCAAAGGAAAATGAGTTGACATCTGTGTGGACTCTTGGGGTGCTTTTGGGTCGGGTCATGCAGCAAGAGTCTTATGGAAAGAATGGGGATTTTTCTTATCAGCAGGGGAGAGAGTGTGTAGTGGAGAGGAAATAAGCAATTTGCTAGAATCAGTACAGTTACCTGCAGAAATTGCTGGGTTGCATTCCCAGCCCACACCAGAGGCACTACAGGAATCTGTAGGAATCATCCTCCCCAGAGCAGCTGTAAAGGCTGTGGCCAGCCAGCCTCTGGGACAAGGTGCTGTTGTCGCAGTGACCAGAGGCAAAGGACAAATTTGATAGACTCCAGGACTCTGTATAAGAAGGACTGCTCAGCAGAAGAAGAGAGACAGTGGGAAAAGTGGGAAGCAACCTAAAATGGTGATGGAATAGGGACAATTGAGGTAAAACCAGTTGTGCCAAAGAAATACTTAATCGCTCTGGCTGGATGGTTTAGTGATAGAGCCCCAAGGGGGAACAGAGGCAATAGCTAACAAAGTACAAAGGGTATGGATGGCTCCAGGAATTTATGTAGCAACATAAAAAGAATCACAAATTCTCTTTGGAAGGTGTTTAGCTGTACCAGGAACTTAAATCCCAGTGAAGACCAGTTTACTGGATGGATGTGAACGCTCAACCCAGTATGTTTTCTATACGTACAAAGAGTTCAAAGAGCAGAGTAAGTGTGCTCAGTGGTATCCATCCACTCCACCTGAAATGCAGATACATTATATACAGCCTGGAGGGGAAGTGTTAATTAAGGCATTCTTTGGGAAATCCAAATTAGAACCTGTGTGGGGCGGTCCATGTACTGTTTATTGTGTTCCTAGTTTGCTGTTAAAGATTTAGGTAAGGATAATTGAATATGCCATTCTCACATCAAACAAGTAGTGATGATCAACCAGTTGATAAATGACTGGCTCCTGAGAATCCTTCATGATTTTGTATTGGGAATCACTTGATGTGCATGGGAATTTATAACCTTGGACTCTACCCTATGACTATCTTGTTAGTTTTAATTTTTGTTATTTGTAACAATGTTGTAGAAGGACAGTGGTTCAACACCTCCAAATTGTTTTGTTTTTCCTTTTACACCATTAATATGTGTGCCTAACTAAGAGAAAGGAAGTAACTGTTGAGGAACACACCTGGTGCAGGTAGCTGGGTGTGCAGCTGCAGGGGGAGCTGCAGGTTGTGCCTGGATGGCAGGAAATGTCTGGAGGCCCAGGCAAGGGGCCATGAACAGGTGCCACCCCTTTGCCAATCAAAGGGCATGAGGACATGTAGGGCTGGCTGGCTGGTTCATCCAGAGACTCTGTAGAACTCAAATAAAACAGGAGAAGACCCCATAAATATCCCCATTTACCAAGAGGCACGTGCAAGGGGCACGAAGAGCATGAGAGGAACACAGCATGTAAGGGCACAAAAGTCCAGTGCTGCCAATGTGACTCCCAGAGTGGTTCCTGAATGGTCAGACAGGAAATTGTCCTTGGCCAGCTGTCTGCAAACTAAAAAGGGTTGAGACAGAAGATCAGAGAATGAAACTGTAGATTTGCAGGCAGCAGAGGAAGGATGAATCTGCTCCCCTGAGCATGCACCAACTAGAGGGAAGAGTTCCTTACAAAAATGGGAAAATGGTTACAGAAGGGCTGTAGGGGGATGATTTAAGTGACTAACAGTTGGCATGATTTGTTATGTTTTTGCCAGTCCCAGGAAACCTCTTCTGTGTAATAACAAATAGAATCTCTGTTGTGATCAGCATTGGGCTTGAAGACTGAAAAAATGTTGTCCCATTTAGTGTCATTTAGTCTGATATGACATCAGTGCAGCAAGTGGCAGTTGCCCCACTTATGCTAATTTTTATTATGAAAGGGCTTGGTAATATGAAGTCTACATGGCAAATCTATAAATACATGAATTTTCCTAGCAAAATATCCTGTCTTCCAGAATTTGAATCATATTATGAAATCTCTCATCAAGAACTTACTGTTATGTTCCTAGACTCTAAATAACTTTTTGACAAGTTTATTTAATACTTGATAATTATGGTGACTGCATCTATCATAAAAACTTCTGAATAGGTAAGATGAACACAGCTTTCTCTGGAATGGAGGTTTAAAATGATTGATCTCAGGTTGTGGGCCTTTTAATAACCTGATATAATAGGTATAATAAGACCATTGAGCAACTGATGTTATCAGTTTGCTGTGTGCCTGAGTTTTTTTTTCAAGATAAAATCCTGTTCTCCAAGAATAAATACTCAAGGAAGGTCCTGTTGACCAGTCTGAAAACTGACTTGGAATGGCTACATTTGGTGGCAGATGAATAACAGGCTCTGCACAAAAGCACAGAGAAGGGAGAGGACGTTCCTGATGGGACATTTTGCATTACCTGAGGATTTGGTCACACTCTGGTCCAGGATCAGGGGATGACAACATAGCCCTGTGTGTCAGGTGTAGGCTGAGTCTGATATCATAAGTACAACCTCTGTTTAGTTCTTGCTTTTATTCAGATGTATTTGTGTTGGCTGCCAGCAGACTACTCAAGCTTTTCAGTAGTGATTTATATTGATTTTGCAGGTACATATACTTAAGCTGCAGTTAAATGTTCATTGTAAGCAAACCATCATGTTTGCCTGTTAAATTAGTAGAGGTCGAGCTGGTTATGATATCAGAGGGATTTCCTGGTGTTGGATTTAATGTTGTGCTTGTTTCAAATTCGGAGCAACTCTACCAAGGAGATTGGTGGAAGATAATAGACTTTCCTTTCAAATTCTCCTGCTCCCCATTGTTTTGCTTTACTGCTGAGATGTGTTTGGGGAGGATTAGGATCACATAAACCCCTGGCAGCATAGGCGTGCTTATGTGGTGTTCGTTCCTAATGATTTGTTGTCATAATTACCTGTGCTGATTCTCCCTGTAGATAGGTGGGTTTGGCACAGAAATTACTGGTGTGTCTGACAACTCTGTAATGTGTGTGAATGCAGTCTCTGGCAGTGTGGTATTGTTTGTTTGTTTGGGGGGGTGTTTGATTTCCTCAAGTCCTGTGCTGTTACTTTCACTGTGCAGGCAGTGATAGTTCAGTTGGCTGTGCAACTGGGTAGCCATAATAATGCTGTCAAGGTGCATCTGTTATCATGTTTAATATGTATGTTCTGCTCAGTGCAGCCTCGTGTTAGCAGAGAATTTGGACCCTGATTGATTGCAGTCTGCCTTGATTGCAGCTTTTTTTATTTGTTTTTCCCAGTCGCTCCTTAATGGTCATAAACCATTCAAAGATGAAAAACAGTCCCAGCATCTTGCAACCTCGCCTTTAGATGTTTTGATTTTTTCAGAAGTGAAACGCTGTGAACAGCAAGTCCAGAATTTCTAAGGCTGATGCCCTTCCATGCCAATGAGAAGAATATGTCACAGAGGAGACTTTAGGCTGCAGTTGATAGGAGTTAAGCCTGCTCTCTAAGCAGGGTTTGCTGCAGCAGGGGCAGCCAGTGAAGGAAGATGTGTCTTCAAGGAACAATTCAGTACCTTACAAGCTCCTGCTGTCACAGCTACCCTAACAGTGTATGGCTTGTTTTTCATTGCTGTCTCAAGTTCAGCAGGGAGTATGATGTATTCCAGGGCTGAGGGGCTCTTAGTCCAGTGCACTGTATTTTTTTTAATCAACTTCTTTCCTGTACTGTCATACACATTCCTACCCTGCTAACAGAATGCTAGTGCATGGTACAACTTATTTATACAAAGATTTAAAGGGTTTTTTTTGTTTGCTTCAATGTGAGTGATTTAATTTTTATACTTGGTGTTGTGTGTTGGAAGGAGATGATGTTGGGAAAACAGTGAGGGACACTGAGTCCATGCAGCTCCTGCTGCCATTAACTGAGCCCTAGTGCTGGTGGGTAGTGGCACTTGGAAACTCCACTGGTTTTTGTTTTCTTACTTCTAAGCATTCTCAGTCCTACTTGTTATGTTCTCATCTTATTCCCCACCCCATCTGTTTCATTCATGTTCCTGTTGCGAGCAGCTAAATTATGCTTAAATTCTTTATACAACTATTTTTAAAATTGTTCCTCCCATGCAGGTATTGGACAGGGAGATTGATCTGATTTCTAGACTGCAATTTATTGGGTTACTTCTTTTGGTTTTGCAGACATCCAACTTTGCCTCACCCAAAAAAAAGCTGTAGTTTACATCAACATTCCATAACACTTCTGGGATCCTCTTTTAAGGTGGATCATGCTCCTGAGGTGGTTCATGGCAGGGAATTTGGTCAAGTAAAGAGGGTCATGGGTTTGCAGCAGTCTAAATTGCTCTAATTTGTAGACTTCCACAGGTAAGGATGTGTCCTGAAATAAAGTGGGATATTGCAATTCCTCCACATTAAGATTAAGATTAAGATTATCCAGATACATTTAAGATTATCCAGAGCCCTTAGTAAGGTGGTGAGAGACAGAATTCCATAGCTTTGTTCTACTGTTTAATAACCACCCCATGTCTGATGGGTTTTGAGCTCGATGTTTGTGAGTGTGGCTGTATTTTGAGCACTCCAACCATAGTATACTGGGACTGAAGCAAGCCAACATAGGAAAGATCTCATATATTCACTAGGCATTCCCACAGGGCGTGCTTGGTATTTATAAGTTTAATTTTAAGAGTGCTATAATCCCATAAAATGAGGAAATAATTTTTCCAATGAAGCTGTTTAAAATTTTGCTTGCATGAAAGAGAACCTTGTAAGATAGGTGATTGGGCTGTGTATATGAGACTTCTTCCATTGATTACTTTTTGTTCTCTGATCTCCTTGAAGGCCTAAAGGATTATTTATTATTTGTATATTATTTACTGTTTATTATATATACACTCATTCTGCTGAAAGTACCTCACCAAAACACAATTCGGACCATACTGAGTCATACCACAGGTCCATCTAGGCCTGTATCCCAACCTAAGTTGGCCAAGAATGGGTATCTAGGATAGATAATAAAAGCTGGAAAAGCATATAAAATGACTCCTCAGACTGGTCATGCCACTTCCAGTGAACTGGTGAACATGGAGTGTTTTGCATTTCTTTTGTTATAAAGGCCAAAACTAAATCTATAAAACTATAAAGTTCATATGTTTGTAAAGTTTGTATAGTTGGCTGAAGGAGATGGCAGTATAGAAGAGCTGATTTCACACTTCTTCATGCTGAGGTTGGCCAAGAGATGGAATTTGGTCCTACTGTTGTCACTGTTTATTTCTCAGCTGCTTTCTTTTGTACTTCACTTGCTATTTCTAGGAAGGCAGTTTTAGAGTATCTTAGGCTTGCTCAACTCCCTTGCATGACTTCATGGGACAGGGGTACAACAATTTCTTGACATCCTGTCCATTTCCTACAGGAAAAGACAAACTGAAAGTTCTTGTTTTCACAGTCACTGTACTTTAAATTATGTCTCTTTATACTCAATGGTCGATACATTTTAGAGGTGAAGAGAGTGGTGCAGTGTCTGGGTTTAAGAGACTTGGGTAACATTTTGCATGCAGAAATGATGCTCTCTGCTGTGTATTGGGGAGGAGGAGAAGTAGTGCCTTACCGCTCCTCCACAGACCATCTCTTGCCTCTTCCCTTCTGTTGGCAAAGTCAGCTCTGGCATGGTGCTGGCTGCAGGTTTTCATGGTGGACAAACAATATTTACATGGCATTTTATTGATTTAGAAGGGATTATAAGAATGCATAAATTAAAAGCACAATTTAGATGTGCTGATGGTTTCTGCACACAGGCAACTTCATTCCTTCTTTTGCCCCTTGTGATGGTCTTGAGTTCTTAGGTTAATGTGTTAGGTCTTGCTATGGATGTAGGTAATGCTTGACCCTTAGGCCTGAGCATGTTTCTGCAGTATTTGTACTGCCTCAGGAATAAAGTATGGATTTGTGCTGCTACTGTGATCTAAACCAGCTTGGAATTTGTTTTGGACTATAATTAAATTGGCATTTGCTTTGGCTGCATTACTCTGGTGATACCAGAGCATATCTGTAAACTTAGTTCTGTAATTCCATATTGCCAAATGGCTGCTATTCATGGTACTGCCCAGGAGGATTTTATTCTATTTCAAAGCCAGATTCCTTTAAATAACAGATGTGATATCTTTGTACACATGTATGAGAATTTTGATAGAGGAAAGTGGAATAGTGCACCAGGGAAAGCAATTGTACCTTGCCTGGCTTCGAGTGCTCATGGACTTTCATGCTCAGTCTCTCCTCTAAAATTATTCCATGGGATTACTTTCCACCACGAGCCACCAGACTGAAATCTTACACTAAAGTGATGTGAAGAGACCTTCAAGAGTAGGCAGGGGATACTTATTTCCCCTGTGTGTTAATGTTGGGGGGTTTTGCATTTTTGTAATGTTGGAAGTTTGGGACAGTCTATAGTTAACTAACTTTTCTTTAAATACCAGAAGAAAAGCCAACCTCAAGGGAGATTTTTGCAGGTATTCTCTGTCCTGTGCCTCCTGCGGTGATGTGCAAGGAGATTGTGTGCTCAGCACCCACTGGTAGCTTAGGGATGGCCAGTTCAGTTGTTCTGGTGAGCATGAAGGAGCCTGGGAATGGCATTCCACTTGCTCATTAGAAGAAGAAGCACAAATGTTGTGCTGCCAAACACAGCAGGTATTTTCTTTTTCCAGTTTCTTACTTCAGTACCCAATGATTGAAAGCACAGCTACCCCATACAGATGCAGGACTCTTTCAGTGAAAATTCGGAACATTTTGCAGCACCTTTCTTCTGAATCTCTTTAATACCCAGTTTTTTCTTATTTCTATTCTATCGTTTTGATTGTCCTTTAGCAGATGTTGGATTGAACATTTCTCAGCAGCCCTCTTGCTGAGTTAGTCTGCTGCTCTTTTTTTTTTTCAGGTAGTTATCTTCTATATCTGGAATGAAATCTTCTTTTGTGAAGTTTTTTATAAGATCTCTTTGAGATCTTTTGTTCATGTTTTGTTTGATCATCCTTTGTCTTGCACTTTTGACATACTTCTGTCTGCTGCTTCCTTCTGCACACTACATGCTGGCCACTTCCTATCCTTCCCTCTCAGCCCTTTTATTGCTAGGGAATGAGTTCTTTTCTCTACTTGAGCTCATAATTAACTGGTAACTTTTTTTCCTTTTTTTGGACCTGAAGAAATGTGATGGTTGAATGACCATCTACCCTTTTAAAAATTTGGAATTTTTGTTGTTAATCTAAGTCTGCAACCAGAGTGCTACAGTAACACTCCTTTTTAGAAAGGAAAATATTCATATTTTGGGGGAAGGACAATAGAATTGCCAAGATCTGGCCTACTTCTAAAGCCAGTAAAATATCTAAGGAAGATGTTTTATTAGGCTTATCTCATTCATTTTCTTCCAGGAAAGCCGAGTTAATGTGTTTCTGAAAGTAATTTTTGTAGAAGATTTATAACAAAAAACCCTCAAAATTAATATCAGCATAGGCTATCTGGAGCTCCATATAAAGGCAGGAAAAAGGGGCAAGATGAACACCACAAGCACAACTTATCTCTCTGTATTTTAATTTGATCATCTTTAGCACTGTGTGTAGGGTATGAGGAGGGCAATTTATACCTGGCTGAAGCCTTTTCTAATGATCCCCCTCTTCTCTGCTTGGCTGTTCATTACAGTGATGTGTTTGTAACCCTGGCCCTGTACGGGCCTTCTACCCTATTCAGGCTTTTTAGGCTTATTGAATGCAATACCTGGCAAACCTTTCTGATTTGTGTTGGATGTCATCCAATGCAAGCCATAAAAACTGCCGAGGTAGCAGCTGCTCTGGTAAAGCAAGACGTTTTTGCCTGGTAACAATAAGAGCCCTTGCAACATTTTGGTGTTAGGTTCTCTTTGCCTTCTTGACTGTCAAGCCCGAGAGCACTGGACTCCTGCATGGTGTAGCTGGTGATTGTCACCCTTCAGTTTGTGCTGCTGACTTGGAGCATGGTTGTATCTGTCAGGTTATGCATGGAGTGAGCTCTGGTGTTTGCAAGGTGAGTTTGCCTTCTTTCCTAAGAGGGTGGTTCTGATTTAGTCATAAACAAAACCTGTGGAAATGCAGCATGTACTTACACTGTGACCTGTAATAATTTTGTCATTCCCCTGACCCTTTTTTTTCCCCCAGATAAATGGCTCATTTAAACTGGGAGCTACTGAAATACTCTCTGGCTGGCAAATGCAGTGCCTAGCAGCAGTCATCAAGGACGAACCAAACATGAGTGGTGGAGGGGAACAGGTCGACATTCTCCCGACCAACTACGTGGTCAAAGATCGCTGGAAAGTGGTGAGTAGCTCTGGAGGAACAGACTTCCTCCTCCTCCTGCAGTAGTACAGCAACTTCCCTACTTAATCCTGGCCTCTGGCAAGCAACACTGGAGTGGTATGATTTGATATGTTAGCAAGATACTGCAGGGAGAAGTGTTTTAGACTCATATTTTCAGAAGACTAAACCTGCCAGGAATTTTTAGGTAGGATTGAAATGCTGCAGCAGACTTGAGTAATTTTTTAGTAAGAAACTTAGATTTTGAATTACTGTGGCTAAGAATACTGCAGACATGACTATAAATAAATTGCATTACAATAAAATAATGTAAAACCAAATGTTTCGGGTTGGAATGTCAGCTACTTCAAGAGTCAGAAAGTCCATGATTAACCAGCTGGTTCAACTTCTGTGTAAATTTATTAGGATACTTCTTAAAATGATATCATCATATGTTAAGAGTTTTAGTTCTTATCTCATCTGTTGTGCAAGCTGGACTGGCTTTGCTTTTCAAATGCTGAAAAACCACTTAAATCCTATGTGTGCCATTGCCTCAATTTTTAGCTGGGATTATCAGCACTCTCTGAATCATTAAACTCCCAGCAGAAGCCTCACTAGTTTGAACTGTAAGTGATTTGCAGCAGTAGCGCTGAGTTGTTCTTTATGGTGACTGGCTGTGGTACAGTGGCCCTGTGAGTTTTGCAGTGGAGTGTGGAGAGCAGAGGATTAAAGAAACTTGGGGCTCTGAATTTACTTCAGTTCCAGGCTGTGGATAGGTTATTTTTCAACAGCCCACTTCAGACAAAACATTATCCTTTCATAAGACTTGGCTTGTGCCTGTATCTCTGCATTGACCCAGGCTGTTCAGCAGAGCTCTGCTCTTGCTCCCCATTGCCTGTCTCTCTTCACTTTGTTCCAGCTTTCTCCACAGCCTTCACTTTTCTGTCTGGCCTATTGCTGAGCAGCCTATTTATATTTAAGCAATTCAAACTGTTCTTCATTCTCCTCGCTTCTTGAGAGCAGATGGAGAAGCTCAGTTTTCTCTGTGATTAGACACCAAAATGGAGACAACCTCTTTGCCCCTCCCAAAGCTTTCTGTCACAGCTGAAGCAAAGCTTTGCTGTGCTCCTGCAGCTCTGGACTGGAGCACATATACCTGTTCTGAAGAGGTGATCCATGGGCAGGTTAACTGACATATAGGACTTGAAACATGCCCTGTGCTCACCGGTGTCTCAGAAAATAATGCTTGCAGCTTTTATCTGTCTCTCCTTGCACAAATGGAAATTCCCCCAGAGCCTAAAATTTGGTCAGATTGGTGCATGTTCTTTGCCAAGCTGAATTTCAGCGCTCTCCTGATGCCTTTGCTTCAGGTGCATGATTGCTAATACTCATTCTTCCTTAACATGAGGAGGAACTCGTTTATATTGAGGGTGGCTTTGCACTGGAACAGGCTGCCCAGGGAGATTGTGGAGTCTCCCTCTCTGCAGACATTCCAAACCCACCTGGATGGGTTCTTGTGTCACCTGCTCTAGGTGACCCTGTCTTGGCAGAGGGGTTGGACTAGGTGATCTCCAGAGGTCTTTTCCAACCCTAATGATTCTGGGATTCTCTGTTCTCCTTTACCTTGGCTAGCTTTTGCTTGTACCATTCCCTATTCGTCAATCTTGGAGTTTCTCCTTCGTTGACAGGAGTGCTAAAACTTCTGTAAATGACGGGAGTATTTTTGTAACAAAGTCTAAACAAGGTAACTTTGTTCTTGGCAACAGCAGAACTCTTAAAAGCACCAAAAACTCCAAATAAAGTCTCAAATATGCTCAGTGATGCTCACAGGGGAACATTTTAAACCAATTTTGAAGTTGGTAGAGGCATTAAGCGTAGGATTCAGTGCTTCATTGTTGCATGAATCTGTGACTGGGGCCTGCTAGAAGCTCTACCCACTAACTCTGCCTTAGAAAAGATAGAAATATGCAGCTGCATTGTCAACAACAACTACCTCTAACTAGAGGATTAACCTTTTATGTTTTATAATGTCTCACAGTAGCCTTAAATACCCCAGTGAGGTCATTGCCCCACTTGAAGGCTCTGAGAAATGACGTGCCTTGCTAAAGGCTGTAAATAGCAATGAGAAATCCTTTTTCCCAGCTCTGGGTAGAGCTGGGAATTTGACCATGTGCTAGCTGACTTGTGCATTGTGAGCCTTCATTGAACAGTCATTTTCCCCCCGCTCCCCCCAAAAAAAGTGCGAAGTGCAGACCTTTTCATTTTAGGCAGGCCTTCTGTGCCTTCCCCTTGCTTTAAGCTGATGTGGGACTAGTCAGAACCATGAGCTGCGAGGGGCTTGGAGTAATTTGGAAAAACCACGAAAATACTTCTGGTGGCCCAAGGAAATAGCGCAGGATCAAGTGACAGAGAAGAAGGGGACTGTACCTTGAAGTGAGCATACAGCTGTAATGTCAGGAGTAGCGTTTTTCCTTTTGTCACAGACCTTACTGAATCTAACCCAGAAGGTGCCAGCTGTGTGGTCCAAGACTTGCTGTGGGTGATGGATCCTGCTCAAGCAGGTGTGTGGCATATTTATGGGATGCTGGGGTGCAACTGCCAGAAGGTCTTTTGTGTAATTTGTCCTCCCAGTGTCTCTGGCTGTCTCTGGCTGGGCATCTGCTTGAACCTTGTAGCTCTTAGTGCTGGCATACTTCCATTATTGAGCCGATTTCTAATTTTAGATTGTTGTAATGTATTCCTTGAATTCCTTTCCTCCTTTCCTCCTTTCTGCTGGCTGACAAAGCTTTGACAAATGAAGATGCTAGTTCTCTGCAGTTAGCCTGCTGGTAGTTCATTTTCCTGTCACTCGAAGTCAGTAAAGTTTGGCTGTCTGACAGCAGTAATATTTTTGTTCTTATTTATGAAAAAAGACATGGACAGGGTGTGCTTATGGTTTTTATCAAAACTTGTGGATTTAGAAGTATTCTTTTTAGTCATCATTCTTTACTTGCAGATGTTTTTGATGCTTTGACTAGATGAAATTCAGACAGTACTGGAACCACATGACTTCTGCTGAGACCCCAGAGGGTCTTGATCCACGTGTGCTCTGAATGATGTGAACAGCTTTGTTCACGGGAGGGAACAAAGTCAAACACAACTTGTACTTGCTTTGAACTAGGTATGGATGTTAAAGCTGAATTGATGTGTCTCTTGATTTCACATAAATGCCTTTTACTGGGGATTCACAACTGACACTTATTAGCAAGACAGAGTTGGCAGCTCCTGCACTGAGCTTTGAACACAAGTGATGACTCGTGTACATGTGTATGTTCTTTTGCTAGGTGCAATCCATGTTTTGTTTTCTTTCAGGTTTCTGAGCTTCTTGATCTGAAGCTCTCCTGTTTATTTTGGAAACCTTGCTAGAAACTGCACAAAACTTCCATGGATTCTTTACCTTATCCTGCTCACAAAGGCCATTTATGATTCCAAGAGGGAACTTGGGATAAGGAAGGTTCTTTGTCACACTTGGGGCTTGTTTTGGTCTCACTCTGAATTGCTTTAAGTGGGCTTTGACAGGTCTTCAGATGATTTAGAGTGTGGCTGGTTGAGTTCTTGATTGGCCTCTCAGTTCATGCCTGTTTCACCTGAGTTTGTTTCCTTTGAGATCAGATCCAGTCCTCTTAAGCAAGTTGAGTGGGCTCTGGAGAGTTTGATGAACGTAGGTCAACTCTTCCTCAGCTGTTAAATCAGATGAGGTCTACTGGCCATTTCTGGATCAAGTAGCCCATTGAGTTGGGCTGCAGGAGTTGCAGGCTTGGCTATACAAGTGCTCCTAGAAGACAGCCACAGTGGTCACTGTTTGACCTCGTGAAATCTTTGAAGCCTGTGGATGACAGCCTTGATCCTGGCTGAGTTCACTAAAGGTTGCTGGCTTTTCATTTGGTCCTTTGCTCTGGATTTAGAGTACGCATTCCTCTTCCTTGATATTGCCACCGATCCTGACACTGAACCACGCCTGCCTTGGTCCTGGAATGTTATCCTGGGAAGGTCTAGTCTTTATATAATATCCTTGGAAGGCAGACTTTGTTTAGAGCAGTGGTGTCATATATGCTTCTGGAATAAAAGATTAAATTTGTATTCAAGCCTATTTTTGTCTGGGGTTGTGTGTTGCCTTGGTTTTTTGAACTGTGTCTGAAAGTACTGATTTTTGCTTAGTGAGGAGGCTGTGTATTGCTGTTGTTGTTTTGGGGTTTTTTTTAGTAGGCTTTGGAAGATTGTGCTACAAGAGTCTTTTTCAGGATAAATCCAAAATACATCAGAATATTTAAAGGAGACTTCAAAGGGAGCCATCTGTGTGCTGTGTAACTACTGATTGTCTGTGTGCAAGTCCAGATACCTCCCTGTTTGATCTGATGAACTGTTCACTTGATTCCACAGCCTGGAGTAGACACCTGGACACCCAGCTGACACAGGGGCTGGTGCATCTGGGTGGAATGAATCCTGCTGGTGTTGTCAGCCTGTATCCCAGTCTTAACAGTAAGTGGGCTGATAGAACGTAGGAGACAAGTCCAGAAGAGAATATCCCCAGGGCAGTGAGGCTTAGCATGGGCTAATGACTCATGATTACCACTTAGGTGATTCTAGTTAGATGTTTCATTCTCTTTCTTGACTTTGTGTTTGCAGTTTCATTACTGGTTTGGGGTTTTTTGAGTGGTATGTGCCCGTCTCTCCTTTGTGTCCAACAGAAGGCTGTGCCGAGTTCACCTTAGAAAGTGAGCTCCCACAGAGCACCCAGACAGTGAGGCAATGGATGTGTCATAAGCCCCTGAACTCAGCCAAGACCTTGACTTACCACAACTTGCTCTGTAACAAAGGAAAGGAAATGGCTGCTGATGGCCTTTGGATGTTGCCGAAAAATCAAGAAGCATGGCAGTGCTAGTGGTAATGTTGAATAGATGGTACCATCTGGTGTGCTGGGAAAAGTATGCCAGAGGATAATTTCCATAAGAGTGTGAGCAAGGATGCAAGGAAGCAAAGGCAGCTTTGACAGCATTCCATTGGCTGGAATGTGTGTATAAAGTCAGTTTTCTGATTCAGCAGATGCCCTGATCTTGATCTCGTGTTATCTCCCGTTTGTTTCTCTGTAGAGTTCTATGTGTCCTCCGGTTTGGCTGTTTTGCCAGGTGTGCAGTCTCAATGTTGTACTTTTTTTCCTGAACCTGCTTCTCTGATGCACACATTCCTTTGCTTTTTCTGAGGTAGCAGTCCTAGCCTGTGCTTAGTTTTTCCAGACTCCTGATCATTCTTTTACTCATAAGATAAACGACTCCTAATTCAGTGAGAGCCTCTAGAGTAAGGTGTTCAGTACTGTGCATCATACATGACTGGACCTTCCTATAGATCCTATCCTAGTCATATCACTGTGTTGTTCCATTTGTATTGTAGTACCTTTGCATTTTGACAACTGTGTTCGGACCATTAGAGCATTTGTTGGGGCAAATGAGTGGAAAAGGATCATTATGTGTGTCTGTGCTGGCTCAGCAATATTTCTCCCCAGGTCTAATTCTTGAATTAATCTACACAGTGAGATGTTTGAGTAGCCTGTATTTTTTTCTCCATCCCACCTATCCTGTGTTGTATTTTTTACTGTTGACTTTTGCTTATTATCTTACCCATTTTCTGACTGAGAGTTTTTTTAATCTTCCTTAAAGTCCCTCCAGATCCCAGCTTATCTTTTTGCCTTCTGTAGCTTTTACTGTCCCTTTTCCTTTCTCACGAATGTATCAGACAACAGAAGATCTTGTGTGCTGAATCCTGAGGTATTGGCTGACATGTTGTTGCTATGCTGAATGCAGCACTGTTTTGAAAGAAAGATTTTTAATAGCCAGCTCACATAGTGTGAATTTCCAACTGGAAGTAGGGCTGCACTGTAATAACTTATTAATAATCTGTGGTGACCTAGTTGTTGGGCTGTTTACTGTGTGACTATGCCTGTTTAGCCCCGTGGAAGGTCATGAGGAAAAAGTGACAAGAGGCTGCTCTGGACAACAACTTTCAAAGGGTTATCAAGTAATAGCTTCAGAGACAAGGCTGGCTGTCAGGCTGTTATTATGGGAAAAACTGCCTTCTTCATGTGGAACTGTTTTTCTTGACCTGGGAGCCAGAAAAACAAATTATTTGGGTCACCTTTGGGAGGAAAAAACCCTGCCCTTGGTAGGCAGGGCCCTTTGTTCAGCAAACTGGACAGATGCACAGGACTGGCCTTTGGTGGTATAGAAGACACTAAAATATCATCTAAACCTCATTAAACATTGTGTAAGATCCATGTTTGACTATCTGTCTGACCAAAACTTGTTGTCCTCTGTAAGTGTTACTGCTGTTGTTGGAAAGAAGTGGCACTCAGGACTTCCAGGGCAGTTCTTAAGAGGGAACACAAAATTCTGAAGGGAAGGCTGCAGCTTGGTTCAATGAACAAGTGCTAAGCAAATCAAGGGAGCCCAGATCTATCTCTGCTGTAAACCTGAATTTCCTCCTGGGCAGCACAGGAGGCTTTAAATATATCTGAGAGAAACAAATATAAAATAATTTTCCTTGCATAGACATTTACGCTTGCAGCACATGAGGAGTCTGTATTATACATGATTATATATAACTATATGAACATATGCTGTCAAGTCTCAGCAGAAGGAGGATCAAGGAATCACCTTCCAGGAAAGGCAGAGGATCCTGACTTGCTCTCTGAATGGGAGGCTCCTCTAGAACAGGCAGGCAGACAATCTATCTCTAGAAGGTACATATCAAATGTGCTGAAACTTAGACATCTTTAGCTTTGAGTTTATGTCGAGTGACGTGGTGGAATCCTATTGTGAAACAGTCTTTAATTTGGCTCAGAGACACAAAAAGCATAATTTGGTTGAGTTTCAAACTAAAAAGAAAACAAGACTGAGAGCGAATGAAGCTGTACTGGTGGCTTCTACACCAGTTTTGAGGTAATGCAGTTGGCAGTTCTTTGAAATGTGACACTGAAGTAACTTCACTACCAGAGCAGGTAAAGCATCTTGTAGAAGATTCCAGTGGATGTTTTGTTCTGTTTTTAAAAT
Organism: Ifrita kowaldi; assembly: GCA_013398055.1. Classification (NCBI taxonomy): domain Eukaryota; kingdom Metazoa; phylum Chordata; class Aves; order Passeriformes; family Cinclosomatidae; genus Ifrita; species Ifrita kowaldi. The sequence goes on along the minus strand of VZRS01010571.1, from coordinate 142,259 downwards.
CCTTTGAATGTGATGTAAACTTCATTTAACTTATTTCTTGAAAGATTAGTTTCAACTACCATGGTTATGTTTTACTACAGGGATGTATTTGCTGGGGGGGAATGACAGTTTGCATCTGCCATGGTCTGGACAGTGGTTCTGCTATCTCCTTGAAGGGTCTTTCCTTGAATTTTGGCAAGAACATAATGGAATCAATAGGCATTATCATTTGCTTTTAAAAGTATCACCTGTCATTGCTTGCCAGGCTTGTTCTCTGTTGTTACAGCAAAGAATTTATACATAGCACAGTCAAGTGGGTAGCTGGACTTCTGCCAAGCTGTGCAGTGAAGGGATTCAAGCACAGCACGGATTGGGAGCTGAGCTTGTTCTCCCTACACAGTCAAGGAGCTGGCTTTGTGAGAGCCAGCTTGATATTTCCTCTTGTGTACGTTGTACCAAACCACTTTGTACTTTTCCAGCTGAAGAAGATTGGTGGAGGTGGCTTTGGGGAGATCTATGAGGCGATGGATTTGCTGACCCGTGAGAATGTGGCCTTGAAGGTAGAATCAGCTCAGCAGCCCAAGCAAGTTCTCAAGATGGAAGTGGCTGTCCTGAAAAAGCTGCAAGGTAAGGCAAAAAGCCCCTTGGAAGTGCTGGAAGTCACTGTGCATGTTAACAATTAGAATCCAAAGTTGCAAGTGGTTTTTATAGTTTTCTCTTCAACTTCCATCTATATGTGATATCACATTAAATCATCCAGCTGAGAAAGTTGTTACGTTCTGCAACTCAAGTGAGATCCAACAACACGGACTGTTTTGTCTGCCAGGGTATAAGGACAGTGAGGAGACTTACACTGAACTATTGGTACACTGGTCTGTGCAATCTAGTGATACTGATCAGAAAATAAGGAATAGAGGAAGCAGCATCTGACTAAGAAATGAGGTTGCCTCCCAGAGGACCTGGAGCACTGTAAGCATGACAGAGTCTCCAAGTAAAATGGTTGACTAGTAGAGGAGTGCAAAAAGTGGATCACAGGAAGTATAGGGAAACTGACTGTTAGATAATTTTTCATGTACCTCACTGTCCTGAAGGCAAAGTGTGAAGTGATGTGCCTATTCTTAATTATGGTGCAAGGGAGCTGTCTTGATGCAGTTGTTCCTGGCTGAAGGAGGGGGGGCTTCTACTAGACAGATTGCTATGGAGGGATGTAAACAAGGAATTTCCAAATCTGCCTTTGAGGAATTGAGAACTGCTGTTGGCTGAAGGGCATTGTGCACAGATTTCCTTGTTAAGGCAATGCCAGCTATTGCCAGGTACAGTTAATGTGTTGTAGTATAATATACATTTGAAGGGATGTTCCTTTCTGCAGGATTCCTTCTTGGGCTGAGGAAATGCCTTCTGCTGAAGCAGTGAGTAATATCTTCAGAGATAGCGTTGTGGCCCTATGTTTGTGTCTATACCTTTGCTTTGTACAAAATCTCCAGAGAGATGATTGTATTTGAGGGTGAGACTGTTGCAGGCCTTGTGAAATGAGCCACGCAATGTTTGTGACAGATTGCCTCTAGGTAAAAGCCAGTGAATTATTTTTGAAGGTCAAATAGTTTTCCACATTTCTGCTCTCCCAAGAGGAGGACTGATAAGGTGCCTTTTGAATACTCTGGGTTGTAATAAATGCAGGTGAGCTGTGTAAAGGAGAAATCAGCCCAGGTCATTATAGGGACTCCTGTTGATCTGTGAAAGACCTGGATACACAAGCTCCCAGAGAACGGCAGAGCAGGTGTCTGAGGTCTGAAAACACTGCAGTGAGGACAAGCAAGGCTGTCATTGAGATTTTTTGGTTTTGTTGTTACATTTGAAACTACTCTGAATTGAGTGAGGTTATGACTGTGTAGAGTGACAGATTTTAGAGTACCAAGAGACAATGCTGTCATGCTGGCCAGTGCCAATAGGTGCTGCATCTAGGGCAGGGAGTGCATGAAAAGCATGACCTGAAATCACCAAGCCAGGACTAGCATCAGAAAACGTGCAAGTTGTTGACTAATACATGTGTTTATTTCTGGAAGATTGTTGAGAATACCAAATGCTTGAAAAAACACCCACATTTGTGCATAGCATGATGCTGGTAACTGGGGAAAGGGAGTGGTGGTGTGTGGAACTAGGAAAAGCCCCTTGGCAAAGCAGTGAGTAAATATTCAGGGAAGGGACAGAAAAGACAGAAGAATCAGAATTGGCTGTGCATCAGCTATCTTGCACGTAAGTATGAGACATTACTTCAGCCATTTTTTTACAAATCAAGCTGTTCTGTGAGGAATTTAGCTTTTTTTGGTTGAAGGTTAATCCCCAAATGCTTTACTGAAATAAATGATAAAGTTAAATTAAGAAATTGGGTTGAGAGCATGGGGAATCGTGTATTGTGTATGTTTTCACCGTCAGTGTTGCAAAGAGGTGAGAAACATTTCAGAAAGGGAGATGCTGCCTTTTTCCAACAGTTGGTGGGTGGAGTAAGTTGGTGGTATTACCATAGGTGATCCAGTCAGTTCATGGATTTCCAGATGAAAATCAGGGGAACAGTGTTGTCTAAAATTCCTCTGTACTTTCCTGGTAGAATTGAAAATTGCAGTCCCTCCTAGAAAGTCCAGCTTTATTGTTTTCTATTTAGGTGTCACACCAGCCTTAAAGGACTAATGAGCTGCTGCTCTCTCCAGAGCTTGTGATCAGAGTCTTGCAAGTTGCTAGAGTTTGGCAGAGTTTGGGATAGAGGTTGGCCATTGGCCCATACTGCAGACCTGGTTTGGGTGCAGCCTGACCTTTGAGTGCAGTAGCTCCTGTTTGGTGTGGACTGCAGGCTGTTGCCAACAGTTAGGCTTTCTTGGACAGTTTGTGGGATAGCCACATGGGGAACATAGCTGCAGGTAGGTCCCTCACAATGTCCTTCCTGCACTAGCAATCCACACAGAACAACTGGAGAACCAATCAGATACTGACTCTTCTATAGAATCTCTGTACCTTGTAAAATAAACACCACGTGTAGTTTTCTGCCGTGAGGGTGGTCACGTGCTGGAACAGGTTACCCAGAGAGATTATTGCATCTCTGTCCTTGGAGATACTGAAAACCCAGCTGGATGTGACCCTGGACAACATGCTCTAGCTGTCTCTGCTTGAACAGGGGCATGGACTAGATGGTCTCAAGAGGTCCCTTCCAACATAAGTGGTTCTGAGATGCTTGAGCTTGGCTGTGTGAGATCACTGCCACTTCAGTGTCTCTCCCCTGCTCTGTAGAGTCATTCTGTTCTGCTCGTACTTGATTTGAATTTTCTAGCTGTATAGTGCTTTTTCTGTATCTGTTTAGTTATTAATATGTTTCCCAAAGGCAAAGCTCTTTCTAACTTGCATTGTTACTTGCAGGGATCGTAAATCATCTTCTGACCAAACTTCCAAATCTGTTCACTGTCTTGGGTCTGTGAAACACCAGCAATGGTGCCCTTTTATGCTTTGGGTGAAACACAATTGAGAAGTCAGTTTATGGAGTTTCTTGCTCAAGCAGGTGATGAGCTGGAACTCTCCGTTGTCCTGTTGTTGCACCTTTACCCAAGAAGTTTTTAGCAACATTTTTGTCTTTTTCTTGCCTCCATGGACTGTGTTAGTCAAAATCAAAACCTTTTGGTCTTACAAAGTTGCTGTAGAATATTTCCTTGTTCAGGCTGGACTTTCAGGGCTCAGGACATTCTGTCTGGTGCTACTCTATCTGGCCAGTTCTAATCAGAGCACCACAGGATAGCTTTTTATTTTAATCCTTGTAAAGCACTATTTGGCTTACATTGTCTTGTTGCTCCTAGAGAAGCCAGTGAAGAATAACACTACTAGGGTTGCAAATCTTACCAATAACAAATTCAGAAGCTGTTTCAGGGATAGTTTGGGCACATCTGCACAGTGAACGGCATGCACAAGCATGAATACAGCTTCTCTGTCAGAATTCTATTTTAGTGCCAAGCCCTCATTTCATTACCTTAGTCACTACGGTAAAACTGTCTTTGAGTGAGATGTGTGTGACTGTACCATTTGCACACAGTTTTAACCTATTGGGATTTTCTACTTTGCAGTCAAGGATTTTGAAACCAAGTCTAAGCTTCATTGGCAAAAGACTTCCTGCAGATTTTTTCCAGCAGAGGAGGTTGCTGGTGTAGTTGTACTTGCCAGTGTTTTGCTGTGTAGACAAGCCTTTGGGTCATGTACATTAAAAAGAAAATGGAAATAAGATCTGTTTGGCTAAGTGAATTAGTAACTTGCATATCCAGAGAGCAAGAAAGGCTTTGGTTGGGCTTTCTGTGTTTCAGCCTCCTAAGCAATGTCTCCATTAGTGAGCAGTGCAGTACCTGCAGATCAGTGGGTAGCAGCAGCTGCTCAGGCCTATACATCTCCAGCAGATATGGCTTGGGGGTTTTACACTATAAACTTCATGGATTCAGGGCATTTTGCTTTGGGTTAGTTTGCTTTGGGTTTTTTAATCTGCCCTCCTGTCTGAGGGTCCATTTGTTAGTGTGCACTGTGCTTTAGGATTTGGAGATTACTTGGTGTGCACCTGAAATAGAACTTCATGGTCTGTTTGCTCAGAAAACCTTACATGACCCAGAGCCACTCTTGGAACACTGACACGTGGTAGTTGTGATGATTTAAGGCAGTATGGGGGCTTTTTTTAAAACCTCATTGCTTTTGTAAACCACTCTGAGGCTCTTGTTTTTTTGAATCAGGAGGAGAAAAAATGGGATGGTTTCCTATCATTGAACACATGGAAGGAAGAGTACTATCATGTCTGGATGAGCAGATGTTTTTCCATCTCTTCAACGCTTTTCTAACCCTTTGAAATACCAATGGACAGCAACCTGCCTGCTCTGTCTGTGATTTTTTTTTCCCAACCCTGAATTTACTGTGGAGCAATATTCAGGTGGCAAAGGAGCATTAGTACTGTCTGGACTCAGTTTCCTGTCTATGAGATCTTTGAGGTTAATCAAAATACCACATCTCTGTGAGAACAGCTCTGGCATAGCTTTTGAGGTGCTTGGCTTGGGCTGTCTGTCAGTCTGCCTTTCTAGCAGCAACCTTAATTGCAGAAACTGTAAACCAGTATCCCTGATGAAATCCAGTGGGCTTCTGCAGAGAGAGGTGTAGAAACTATCTTAGGTGGCAAACCAGGAATTGTGTTCTCTCTTAATGCTCAGCTGAGGCTGTGTGAGGCTCAGAAGCAGATGCTTTGAATTCAAAAGTATCCTCCCTGTCCTTACCCACTTCTTGATAGGTGTCTCTGGGAGCACCCTGGGGACTTGTGAGACCAAGGCACTGCAAAAGGATCTCTCACAAGAAGTGCACTTTGTATGCCTTCTGGTTCATAGGCTCTCTGAAATATGGATATGGCCACAACATTCAGTCTCCTGTTATGGGATTCTCTTTGGAGCAACCTAGCAGATTGTAATTTAAAATGGCCAGATTATTCTGGTGCTGAGCACTGTTTTCTGTTCATCTGCAGTGGCAATGTTGCCCTGGTGTGAGGCTACAAGGCCCTAAGTATTTGCTTTTGATCTCACTCGGCTGCCAGATATTCCTAAGGTCTCTTCAGTGTGTTGTTTTCTTTGTAAATGCCTTCTTTTCAGTGTAACCAGTTTCATTGTGTAGGACTCTGATTAATTTTATTCTGCAGTGCAGAGATCTTCTGCATATTGAGTAGCTGTGCAAGATGCAGCCTGGTCACAGGCAGTGTAGTTTCTGAGTACCTGATTTTGTTACAGCAGATAGTAAAGCAAGTCTGTGCTGCTCGTTCCCTCTTTATTGCCAAGGGTTGGACAGATAAGAGTTTCGTAGGAAAATAATGGAAGAAAAGGGACCTTGCTTTTCTTACTCGCCAGTGCTAGGGGTTTTTGTTCTTATTGCATATGTGAGGTTTTTGTGTTAAAGTCGTACCTTAACTCTCTGTGGTTCAGTTTCTGTTATTTTTGTAGACACAGTTTATGTGTTTCTGCAGTATTTTGCTAGGTTGATGTAAGCAAGCTATCTGCAAAGACTAGAAAGCAGAGTAAATTACCCTTGGCAGGCCTTTAGGCCATCACAGGGTGGCAGATTCACAGACTTGTTGTAACTTGAGCCTCTCTACCCAGCACTGCATTTTTCCATGTGGAAGAGTGTTTGAATGAACTGGCATTTGGGACACATGTTTTCTGTGCTAACCATGGTGCCGTTTGGTGGGGGAAGGTCATGGAATGGCTGAAAAAGGATTTAAACCACACTTTTTTTGAGACTTACTGTGCTTTGACCTATGTGGGATCTATTATCAGTTATTCATTTTAAAGTTGTTGGTCTTGGGAAACAACTAGAGGAAATTATGCCATGCAAGCTCAGTCAGTTTTACCTTTTACTGTTTGATTAGGGGACAATGACAAGCCTTTGGGGTTTTGTGTCCATTAGTTCACTGATTTATTACAGAAGCACTAGCAAGCTTAACCCAGTTGGTTAAATCCTAGCTGATTACTACTGAGTATTGTGGTTATTTAAGCCTTACTTCCAGCACAGAATTTGTTTTCTTTCATGTCCAAAACTCCTTTGTCCAGCTGAGTTGACAAGTCCCTGAAGTCAGCTGGTTTGTCTGGCCAGAGATGAAACTTGGTACCTGCAGAGGAAAGAAGCCTATGTGAGCCAGCTCTGCCAAGCTAAATGCAGTGTTTCCAAGTAAACTTAGAAGATGATGAAAATAACTCTCATTTCATTTTCTAGTCCTGATGAATCCTCCATTTCTTTACAATATTTGTACAGAAGTGAATTCAATATCCCCACAATACAGAATCTGTGATAAGCTGATAAACCTGAGACTCACAGGCAAATAAAGAAGAGGATGGCTGTAAAATGTACATTATAATGTAGAGCATTGAGAAACAACTGCAGCTTTCCAAATACCAGTGAGAGAGATTGTACAGCTACATGTGAATAGCTGGGCATATCATAGAGATCCAGCAGTGCCAAGTGCTCGGGCAAGTTATGTTGTGCTTAGTGACCTAAGCACTTGGGCTTTTCCAAGTCAGTGTGACACAGAGCCAGAAGAAAATTTAGGCTGGCAGGGAGGACCTCTGGAGGTCTCTAGTACAGCCTCATGCTCCAAGCAGAAAAGAAATAGATCTGGTTGCTCTGGGCTTTTATCAGTGAAATCTTGACTAACCTCCAGAGATGGAGATCCTACAGCTTCTCTGGACCCCTGTTCCAGCGTTTCACCATCCTCATGGAGGAAAAAGAAATCACACCTAATAGGAACTTCCCACATTGCAGCTCATGCCCAGTGCCTCTGTGTGTGCCTCTGTCGTGGGTTAACCCCAGCTGGCACTCAGTACCACACAGCTGCTCACTCAGCACCCCTGCCCCCATGGCATGGGGAGAAATGGAAAAATGTAGCACCCAGGGGGTGAGATGAGAACAGTTAATTAATTGAAATAAGAACAGTAACAGTAGTAGTGAAAAGGGAGATAACAAAATGAAAGGGAGGAATAAAACCCAAGAGGTACAAGTGATGCACCACCCTCTGAGCGATGCCCAGCACATTCCCAAGCAGCCATCCATGGGTCCTGGCCAGCCTGCCTCACTTTTTACACCGGGCATGATATTCCATGGTAAGCAGCATCCCTTTGGCCCATTCAGGTCAGCTGTTCCAGCTGTGCTCCTGAAAGGCCCCAAAAAGCTCTCTCGGTGAGGCTTTTAACAGCGCTTGTGGTTGTTCATGCACTCTTGAGTTACACACATAGGAGAAATACAGACAAGATCATCTCAAGAGGTCAAAACAACAAAATAGATATTACTGGCAGCTTTAGAAAATCAGAGAGCTTTGGCAAAAGGTTTAGAGCAGCATTCAATCAACACAAAACACTTCTCAAAGCATTGACTTAACCCACTCAACTTCACAAACTCTAAACCTGTTTGATTTTAAGTTACTCAAAAAGAGGGAATTAGAAAAAGAAGAAAGAGAAGGACAGAAAAGATATAGAAAAGGACCCATAGAGCTACCAACTCCTGGGTTCCAATGATGTTCAGCTGATAGAAACTCCAAGAGGAGGCAGGGTCAAGACGTGCTCATCTTGTGTTTGGCCTTAAGTACCTTTTGGCCTTCCTGGGCCCTTCCCCCAGGTGGGACTTCTGGTCAGGAGCTTGGTTAGGGGCTCCAGGGGTGGGGTGTGGGGCATTTTCTCCAGTGTGACAATGATTGGCAGCTCTGCCAGGCTGGGATACTGGCTCTAGGGGTGCACTGCCAGGGCAAGGCCCAGCCTGCCCTTGCCCCACATGCATGCACCCCAAAATGTCTTGAGACATCAACCTTTGCAATCTGTCACGGCTCCCTCCTGGCTTCTTGTGCAGCTCCTCACTGGCAGAGCAGGGGAATACTGAAAACTTGAGTTAGTGGTGGGCATTACTAAGAAACAGCCAAAACATTCCTGTGTTATCAACATTATTCTCATCCTAAATACAATACACAGCACTGTAGCAGCTGTTAGGAGTAAAATGAACTCCAGCCCTGCTGAAACCTCTGAGAAAAGCCAGGCTCTATCTTCTTGGTACTCTTGTGTTAGGTAGCTCTGACCAGCAGATAGTTTCCCTTCTATTGCCTTCCTAAAGGCTGAACAAACCACATTCTCTGGCACTTTTTGTTAATGTTACATTCTCCTTTCCCTGCCACCATCTTGGTGGTCACTGCTGAACTCGTGATGTTGTGTCAGTGTTGGTCTTGTGCAGGAGAAGATGCAAGAGTTGGTAAGGTAGCAGTAATAAGAGTAACAATTGCTGTGAGATTTATGATAATTCATGCAGTAGAAGTTACTTCAGTGTTTTGGGTTAACTGATAGGAATGAGACAGCTACTCTATGGAGATGAATCACAGAATTTTAGCATAAAATTAAAAGATTAAATTTTTTTAACTTCTTTGTGGAGAAGAGTGGTTACTGGTTTTCTGGTGAAAATACAGGAAATATGGAATCTGTTACAAAAAAACCCCAATAATCTCACAGTATTTATTTGATTCGTTTCATTGCTGCATTGAAAGTACATCAGGAATGTTTAAGAACTTAAATGAGTCGAAGATTGGAATGAATATTGGTGTCCACCAGTTGGAAATTGATCCATGTGAAAAAATAGACTCAAAAAAGGATCATAATTTAGGTTCTTTTAGGGGCTGTGTAATGAAAGCTTTTCATGTAATGGAAGTTTTAAAGTATTCAGATGGGGACTTTAATCATATCTCTACAAGGTGATGAATATCTCTCCAAGGGTGGAAGGGGTTTTTATACATGAGAATATAATTATTGACTGTAATTTTAAAGTTTCTTCAGAACAAGGATGGTGAAGACCATTTCAGTGACTGAAATATTTCTTACCCTGTATTATATGGGACATTATTATATTCATTGTAGTTAAAAGACCGCAGTAGAAAGAATATTTTTCTATGGCTGAACATTAAAATTTTGCCTTAACTAAATGCTTGTGAACAAAATAAAACACTCTGAAACTTTCCTTAAGTGAGTGCTTATGAACATCGGGCTGATGTGTTCCTCCAATGCTAGTTAATTAACAGACCAAAACTCCTTAAAATCTATTGCCCTGTTCTTTGCTTTGTTTTAGTAACAAACAGATACAGAGAATATTTTCTCTGGTATTACTTGTGACCCTCTGGAATATCTGGGCAGCTGTTGAGCAGAGCAGTCTAGTACAGGAGCAAGTGTCATCTGGCGGTTCGTGCAGTAAAATGGTTCTGAGGCTTCCCATACTAAATATACCTTGAAAAAAACCCCCATTTTCCTGCCCTCCTCTTCTTTCTTTTCTGGTTTAAAATATGCCTTTCTGCTCTCTGTGCTATGATCTCCATGCTTGAGGAGGGCTTGTATGAGAAGAGAGGGCTATTTCCTGCTGCCTTAAAGGGAAGTATGACAGTTCCATCATCCTGTCTGCACAGGAGGTTATTAACATGATTGTTCTTGTGTGCTTCATAATTCTGATCAGCCTCAGGACTGAGCTGCAGGAATCCTAAAGTCACACCTGACTGTCAGCCTCCATCTGCTACTTCAGCATGGCATGAACTGTTCCAAGAGAGCAAACAGTTGTAATCTGGTGCCTCCTTTAGATGAGAAATGAGTGAAAACCTCTGTGACCCAGAGGGTTTGATGCTGCAGGCATTTATCCCACCTGTATGGCTGGCTGTACATGCACCACTTCTAACTGTGGTCTGCTTTCTCTATGCTCTGCTTTATTCTTTTTGTTTCACGCAGAAATGGGCACAGTTTTCCCTCACCCCCTTTCTTCTGTTTTCCTGGTGTTGCTTGTGTTGCAAAACAGTGCATGGCAGAGCTGTTCCAGGGAGAGCCTAAATTCCCAAGACCAACAGGTCAGGTCCGAGCCCATTTTAGGCTGGAAAGGAGGATTCAGTATAAAATCAAATCAGTTTGGGGGTGTAGCTCATCAAGAACTGTCAGTCAATTCATTATTTTCAAAAATTATAGTAAGCAGAAGCACATTGTCATCCTAAACAGGCAAACAGTTCTCAAAAATAATAAAAACTAAAATGCTTTTTTTCCTGTAAAATTTTGTGATCCAGAAAACAATAGTGTTATGGAGGAAACTGATTTTTAAAAAAGAAAGATCTCAGAAACACACTCAAAATCAGAAGAGGCAGTAAGAAATTAGCAAGGTTGTGTCTTAAGTCGTATCATTGGACACTGCTCCTCCTGTTTCACTGAAATTAGTGATTTAGGTGGGCAGGTTCTCCCTGTCAGAGGGTTGGATTTTAATGTTCTTGTCTGTAGTTTTGCAGCAACAAAAAGCACATGGTGTCCGTGCTTTGCACTTATTTAAAACAATAAAAGGAAGTACAAAAAATGAGTAATTTACCCTTTTTACCACACAATAGCTCGCATTGTCACTAGAAACAGTCTCTGCTTTTTGGCTTTTGCCTCACTATCCATCCCCTGGTGCTCTGAAAGGCAAACAAAGCAGAGTGGGACTACAGTGTGTCTGTGCAAATCTGTGAATCATGGCTGGGATGAGTGGGGGCTTGCTCCTGTCCATCCTCTCTGCGACCTGTGTAGATGGCCAGTTTGCTGAAGCACAGGAGTATCATGAGCTCCTGAAGAAACAGAACTGGTTCTTTCTGAGGTTATCCAGATGTGTTGGCTGTGTAGCCACAACTCTGGCTCTGAGGGTCCCTTCGCATTGGCAAGCAGCACAGCCATCCCTATTGGGACACGTGGCAGGAAGGTGGGTGGGACAGCTGAGGCTTCCTGGTGGTTCCTTCTTGGTAATACCCACACCAGGACCTGTTCTGTATCCACACAGTTCCTCAAGAGGTTTCCTCAGAAAGCCAAAAACCTGTCAGTCAAAATCAACACTGATTTTGCAATGAGCTTGTCAACCAGTGGCACCCAGTATCTGCAGGCACACGCAGGCCGTGGGCCTGGTCTGTGAGAAACAGGAGCCAGGAAGAGCGTGGGCCCAGTGGGAGCAAGGTCAGGTGACATGGGAAAAATACAGAGGTGCTGCTTGCCACTGTAGGGAGAAAATTTGTGCAGCCAAAGCTCAGCTCCTTATGGATATGTCCCCCAGAATTGTGGGGGACAATGAAAAAAAGTTTTTTCAAATATATTAATGGCAGTAGGCAGTGTAAAAATAACATCAGCCCATTACAGGATGGGGATAGTCACCTCACGAACAGGATGTGGACAAGGCAGAGGTGCTCAGTGCATTCTTTGCCTCTGTCTTCAACATGGCTGATGGACCAAGTAGGTCTCAGTGCCCTGAGCTTGGAGGACCATGACTTTGAGAATGATCAATTCCCAGTCGACCCTGAAATTGTGCAGGATCTACTGTTCCAACTGGATCCCTACAAATCTATGGGGTCTAATGGGATTCATCCAAGAATCCTCAAAGAGCTGGCTGATGTCATTGCAAAACCTCTCTCGGTGATTTTTGAATAGTCTTGGGAATCCAGAGAGGTCCCAGCTGACTGGAAGCTGGTGAATGTTGTCCTGATTTTCAAGAAGGGAGAGAAGGAGGACCCCAGAAACTACAAGCCTGTCAGTCTCACTTCAATGCCTGGTAAAGTTATGGAGGAGATGATTCTGGGAGGTATTGAAAAACACCTGAAAGACAACTCAATCATTGGTCACAGCCAGCATGGCTTCATGAGAGGCAAGTTCTGTCTATCAAACCTGATCTCCTTTATGACAGGGTAACCCGCCCAGTTGATCAAGGGAAGATAGTTGGTGTAATATGTTTGGATTTCAGTAAAGCTTTTGATACTGTCTCTCATAGTATCCTCTGGACAAAATGTCCGTCCCCCAGCTGGATAAACACATCCTGTGATGGGTGAGCAACTGGCTCATGGGTGGGGCACAAAGGGCTACAGTGAATGGGGGACATCAGACTGGGGACCTGCCATGAGGCGCAGCATCGCCAGCCAGGCAAGGGAGGGGATTGTCCTGCTCTGCTCTGCGTTGGGGCAGCCTCACCTCGAGTGCTGGGGGCAGTTTTGGGCACTGTAATAGAAAAAAGATATAAACCTGTTAGGGAGTGTCCAAAGGAAGGCAGTGAAGATGGTGAAGGGCCTTGAGAGGGAGCCATGTGAGGAGTGCTGAGGTCACTTGGTCTGTTCACCCTGGAGGATGTTGAGGGGAGACCTCATTGCAGTTACAACTTCCTTGTGAGGGGAGGATGTGGGGCAGACACTGATCTCCTCTCTGGTGACCAGTGACAGGACTCGAGGGAATGGCCTGGAGTTGTGTCAGGGGAGGCTGAGGTTGGATATTAGGAAAAGGTTCTTCACCCAGAGGGTGCTTGGGCACTGGGACAGACTCTCTAGAGCAGTGGTCACAGCACCAAGCCTGACAGAGTCCAAGAAGTGTTTGTACAATGCTCTCAGGCACATGGTGTGACTCTTGAGGATGGTCCCGTGCAGGGCCAGGAGCTGGACTCGATGATCCTTATGGGTCCCTTCCAACTCAGAAGATTCTGTGATATACTGAAGAGAATGTTTTCCTAATCTCTGAGTATTTTTTCCTGAAGTATGGTGGCTTGTGACATTCCTTGATGGTTTTGGCGTGGTCTTGCACATTCAGTCTTGAGACTGGATCATGTCCATGCTGGAGACATGAAGGATCTGCAGATACATAACCTTCTTGTTCATCTAACCAGGTATAGGTGGATACTAGAACTGGGGGTTGTTTGTTTGTTTGTTTGTTTGTTTGTTTGTTTTAAACCTGTTCTTCCAGAGGGATTAAGGAGTAGTCAGGGCCTCTATCCCTCCAGTTCTGGTTGCCAGCAGCTCTTTTATCTCCTTGTGGTAGGAGAGAGAGTGTGGATGTTCTGGCGTGGGGTGCTGCTGGGACCTGACGGGCAGGCTGTTGATGCACTTACTGAGGGTCCTGGGATGGAGCTCCATATTCCACAGCTGTGTGTACTGCTCTGGTCAAAGCTCTGGTTCTCCAGTGAGAAAGCTGCTCCTTTGTCTCCTGCTGCCATCCACATCCCTATTCTGTCATGTCTTGCTGTCCCCAGCAGTTTGTGATGCCCCAGGCCTGTGGTGCACACAGTGACAGCAATGGCAGGGCCCTGAGGGTGCTACAGGCAGTGCAGTTACTCAATACTCAATGTGTTCACGTTCTTCCCTTTTTTTCTTTAAAACTGGGAATTAACAAACAATAAGCTTTGGTTTAAAAACTAATTCAAATCATCCTTGCTCAAGTGCTGCAAAGAAACGTAGGCAAAGTTATGCAATGATACTCACCCCCTTCCCTGCTTAGAAGCCCCACCAGGAACCAAGAATTCACCATTGTGGTGTGCATGAACTTTTACTCTGTTATCAGCAGTCTGGTATTAGGGGAACTCATCCTTCCCCTTCCAAGAATCCAGTGAGCAAACCATCACAAATCCATTACAGGTCAGGATCTGAAACCACAGCCTCCACTCCCCCACTGAGGGCCAGCTGAGTATTGTGGGATGGCTGAGTTAGTTTGATTTTGCCTGAATAAGTGTAGTTTGTACTAACATCAGGCCAGAACTTGACACAGAATGGCCCCTATTTTTTTCCTTCTTTTGTTATAAAATTGCTTTAATGTTTCAATGGAGTATTCCCATAAGCATCTTTCTTTTCCAAGTGTCTCTGACTATTAAAATCAGAGTTTGTTCATGTCGAGGTAGCATTAGATTAGCTCTTTCAGGGTAAGCAGTGCTAGTAGGTCAGTGTGGTGGTGGTGGTGTGTACAAGTCAACTTGAATAAAGTTGGTGTAATGAGCTGAGCTCAATTTGTTATGCAAAACTCCTTACCTGATACCACCTTATGGGTACCAGCCCTGAATCAGAAACCATTTTTCTAAACATCATGATCACAGCATTGTTATCTTATGTTCTATTCTCTTAATTTCTATTTCTTTTCAGGGAAGGATCATGTTTGCAGATTTATTGGCTGTGGAAGAAATGAAAAGTTTAATTATGTGGTCATGCAGCTTCAGGTGAGTTCTGTTCTTCTCCTCTCCCATCTGTCCAGTAGAGATGGCATCACTGGGAAGGATTTACACTGAAAGAATAAGGCCAAGCACTGTTGTAAAGACTTGGTTGTACACAGAAGGAGGATGGAATGGAAGACAGTGAGAAGGGGTGGTGTTGCTCTGATATCCCTTGGGATGTCTCCAGTCGTCAGTATGTGCTAAAATATTTCATAGCTCTGCTTTTCTGTTTAAGATGCCTTTCTGTCAGTTTTCTGGGGAAAGCACTCAGTTCAGAATGCTCCCAGGAGCAACCCACAGCGTTGTGCAGCAGTGGCAGCTCTTTGAAATACCTCCTGCTGAGCCATGATGCAGCGTTCAAAATAAGTCTTGTGTCGGAGCTCAGAGTGAGAGCAGTGGTGTCACAGCAGCAGCACAGTTTCTCTATGAAAGGCCATGATCTCTGGCTCCCCTGTCTCTCCCAAGCTCAGCAGTAACTCAGCTTCTGCTCTGGAAGTGTTTACTGCTGTTTGAACACTGCTGATATCAAGTCAATAAGGGCAAATACTTGGGTAGCTACCACACGGTGACTGCACTGCTAGACAGTAGATGAAGTAAAACAGGTACCAGCAGATCCCAGTACTTCTTTAAGATAAACTTCTGATTCTTTTGTAGTTCTGCTTTGCAAGACAGTTGTATAAAACCAGTAAACTCCTGGTGCTTGGGTTTGCCTTTTCTGTACCATTGGCATCCCAACTGCTGTTACGGATAGAAAAAATCCTTTTGCTCTCTAAACAACCCTGGCCATTGCTGCTGCTGCAGTGTGAGTGTGAATATGAATTGTGAAAGGGCTGGCCTGGAGCTCATGGAAGAACAAGGCTTCTACCCTCCCAATCCTGCCCTTACCAAGCCTGATAAAAGGGACTTAACCTTGGAAAAAAATTTCTCTGCATGGATTCTCTTTCTAGTTTGTTCTTGACTGTGTAACTGAGCTCGTAGAGTAGGCAGAGCTAAAAATAATTTCATTATTTGCAGATGAAGACGTTGATACATAAAGCATTAGCTAGTTTTGCACTATCATTCTTCAGGCTAAAATTCTCCTAATTCTTCAACTTCAAGACCTGCTGAGACATGGTTTATCACATGTCCCTCGACTGTTGTGTACTGCAGTTCTCCATTTCTCTTCAGTCACCAGGACCGGGACTTCCACTCTAAGCTTTGCAACTCATTGCATCTGCTCTGTTCTGTAATCAGCCTGACGGTGTTTATTTGGAAAATAATGCTCATTTTGTGTCTTTTCCTGGTAGCAGTAGCAGCTGCGGAAACTTATGGCACATTTCAGTGTGCAGCCCTGAAAAAAATGAGTCTTGCTTTCCATGTTACCATTGGATAAGAGAGCTGGTGTTCAAGGAACAGCTTTACAGTGGAAAGCAAGATCTGCTGTCAGTTCAGTAACTTGGATGTTTCAGGATGGCGATGACAAAGCTGTGCTGCCTTTAGTGAAGTGTCACAGAAATTCAAGAAGATAAGCACTAGAGAAGTGATTTAGCTTGATTTTGTTCATGTTAAGGAGCAAACCTGGGTGGGCTGCTGTGGCTTAGCTGTATCTATGAGCTGACCTGTATCAGGTGTGATTCTTCAAGGGTTCAGAGCCTGAAGTGAAACATGGCTCAAAACAATTTGAGAGATTTGTCGTATGCTACACGAGCCAGCTGGCACTTTAATGTCTGTAAATAACTGGAGGACTGGAAATGGGTGGATGAAGAGATGGCATTTGTAGAGCAATCTCTGTTTTCTCCTCAACTGTTTGGAATTTTTTTATATATTTGTTGTTGGGAGTTTTGTTTGAATTCATGTGGACTTGTATTATAAGCATAGGTCTTCTATAGATGGCAGATGTCTTCACAGAAGCAGAATCAAGAGATTCTAAAGCATAGTAATGAATAGCATGTCCCTATAGCTTTTGTTCTTGGTGCATGTTCTCTGAAACAGCAGATTCTTACTCCTAATGTTTTTAATGGGTTGCTAAATGCATTCGTTCTGTGGATTAGAAGAGCACTTTGCCTTGGAATACAATCATTTTAGTAGCTTCTCTTTACCATGCTAAAGAGGTATCGTCAAAACTGAGATGACAGACATCAAAGAACAGTGGGATTTTTCTGTTTTTTACTCTATCCTTTTTTCCTTTTTCTTTCCTAAATTGTCTTTATTTTCATGCATAGCTGGTAGCCTTTTTGTTTTTCCTCAGAAATTTAATTAGCTGGAGGTAAATTAGCAATTTGTTTTGATAAGTATTAAGTCAGTGGAAAAATCCTCCTCTCCTGATTTTGGGTATGATTCTCCTGATAGAGAACTTTCCCCATTGTGGTGTTGCCCCAACAATACTGTCTTGAGCTTGAACCAGACAATGTGTGCTAGGAAGTTTCTGATGAAACTGCAGCATCATGACCTGCTTATCGAATTTGTACTGCTTTAATCTCTGGATGGCTCAGAGAACAGTCAGAGGTTGTTCTTAAATCAGCTTCTGTATGGTCTGGGTTCAACAGTGAGGAGATGCTGGTCTCTGCAGTGTGAGGCACTGCTGTCCATGCCGTGCCTATTGCACAAATAGTGACCAGCTGACTTTCCGAGATAACAGTCTGGTGTCTCCTTATCAGCAAATGCATCACTCAAAAGCTAAAATGAACTGCTGGAAGATGTTACACAAGAAATAAAGCAGACATGAGGTGAGCACCTCTCTGAGTAGCATGTCTGCTTTTTTGGGGTTGCATGTTAGAACTCACAGCTGTGAAAAGGCTCTGCTTTCGTGTGATGGTTAAGTGTTTTATTGACTGTTTCAGGGCCGAAATCTTGCAGATCTCAGAAGGAGTCAGCCTCGAGGGACTTTCACACTGAGCACAACGCTGCGATTGGGCAAACAGATTCTGGAATCAATAGAAGCCATTCACTCTGTGGGATTCCTGCATCGTGACATCAAGCCTGTATGTTGTTTTGGAAATTTTCCTTTTGGTTGTATGTCTGTCTGTTTTGCTTGAGTCAGTAAAGACAGTCTGAGTATGGGCAGGTCTCAGCAGATACATTTAGGCCTCCTTGCACACTCCCACTGTCTGACATGTTGGCTATTTCCTGTAGGTACAGAATAGTAATATAGTGTTGTCCTTCCTTTAAGTACTTAGCAAACCAGCTTTTATTGGCAGAGGCTGCTCCATGGTGGGTTGGTACCTGTCAGTCATACTTGCACCAGTCAAGATCCCATGGTGAAGCAGTCTAGTTCTGAATGGTCCTTTGGAGTCCAGCCAGTTATCACTGTAAAAGCTGTTCAGAAAGGAAGTCTTGTTCTGTGACGCATCACTCGAATAAATGCTAATTCATGTATTTGACTTTGCTAAATCATGCTCTTAATCCTGTATGAGTGATTGCCAAAAGAATTGGAGCACAGTTTCCACTGTCAGAAATGCAGTCACATTGTTGGTCATCTGCCTGGGCAAAGCACAGTAATTCCAAGTCTCATTGTAGGATCCAGTCTTGTTCCTACAGCTCTTCACTACTTGACCTGAACACTTGTTGCTACACCATACCTGAGACCAGCTTCCTTCTAGAAAACTCGTTTGCACCTTTTGAAATCAGCTGCTTTTGGCTGACCGGATTCGGCTGAAAACCAGTCACTGATGTGATTGGCTACAATTCCTTTAGCAGCCATCCATTATGGTAAAGGATAGAACTTTAAGATTGAGGTTTAAAAAAAAAGGGCTGCTCCTTTGCTTTTTATTGGTTTATTTACTGAGGTCCAAGCCTGGTGGTTTCCATATGCCTGAATGTTCAGATAGATCTAGGCAATGCAATACAGTAAATGGAGATTCTGGGAGTTAGAGCAGAATAATTCATGCCAGCAACTAAACCATGAAGAGAAGCATTTGTCTACGATATCTCCAGCCTGTTATGCAGGTCATGGAGCTTTTACTGCAGAGCTGGTGGTGTTAAATGTAGCTCTTTCTCAGAGCAGCGGGAATTTAGCTAAGCTGATGTGAATTCTAGCAATTTTGAGACTCTACAGTCTCTTATCTGAGAAGTGAACTTTTTATCAAGGCAGCGGTTCTCTGATCATCATGTTTAAGGTGCATCTTAAAATTAATCTCTTCGACTTGTTTCCAGCAGAGGCATGTGGAGCTACATGATGAAGTCTTGCTAACAAATGGCCTCTCT
Source organism: Ifrita kowaldi (assembly GCA_013398055.1). Classification (NCBI taxonomy): domain Eukaryota; kingdom Metazoa; phylum Chordata; class Aves; order Passeriformes; family Cinclosomatidae; genus Ifrita; species Ifrita kowaldi. The sequence continues at coordinate 123,587 of VZRS01010571.1, read as the reverse complement.
TACCCAAGCTGCTGGCATCAATTTGACTTTTTTTCTTTCCTTCTTTGTCCAGTCCAACTTTGCCATGGGCCGCTTACCTTCAACATACAGGAAGTGCTACATGTTAGACTTTGGTCTGGCCCGGCAGTACACCAACACTACTGGGGAAGTCCGACCAGTAAGTACATTTCAAGGAGGATTTTTTTTCCATTTCTGCAACTGATTAGGAATGGAAAGGTTTTGTGGTTCCGTTTGTTTTGTTGTTGTTGTTGTGCATGGTCATTATACTGGACTACATTTTCTGCAAGGTGAGAAGCAGCAAGTGATTTCAGCTGAGCTGGGGATCTAAGAAGGGATGCTTGATTTTTGTGTTACAAGTTGTGTGGGTTTTTTTGGATTTTTTTTTTTAATTTCCTTTAGGATAATCATGTTTTCCACAGGCTTGCTATACTTACTGAGTACAATATGGACTAACAAAGAGGGTGAGCCCAATGCTGGCCATGTAACTTCTGTAGCCCCAGGGGACTGGTCTAGTTCAGTTCTCTGTGATCTGGGGAAATAGGTTGGTATATTCTTAAAGCTTTTTATAAAAAAATGTGCTAGAAGTTAGAGGCTGACCTGATCTCTGAGGCTGAGCTTACTGTGAGCTGTAACCTGTAATGCTGTTCTCACCCTTCGTGGCTTTGGTTTTATGTCTATTGCCCCTGTCCAGATTTCCTAGCAGGGATATTTCAGTGTGCCTGCCTGGAGGGGAGGTGTGGGCAGGGGGCATTTCCTGTGCCATGTAATATGGGTTATATCTTCAGTTCTTTTACCAGCATGGTGTTATCTGGGGTCACTCATAAGGATGTGTAAAGCTTCAGATATTCTGGGATCTGTCAGAGAATTCCTAGATTTATTTCAGAACACAGTGCTCATACAATCTCTCTGTTTATCATCCTAGGCTTACAGCTTTTGGTCTGCACACCTTTTCCATCTGCAAGATAACTGTTGTTCTGGAAAATGTTGATAGTGTACTGGCTAAATACAGAGACTATAGTGCAGGGTGTCGCTGGGCAGTGGGAAGAAAGCAAAGGCTACTGAGCAGATTTTGTGTCCTTAGTAGATGAATATAGCTGGGGAATTGTTCTTTTTTTTTTGTTGTTGTTCTTTCATGAGTCTTTTCAGTTTTCTTTTTCCCTGTAGGTGGGAGCAGCTCCAAAGGTTGTGCCTGCATCTTACTCTTAGAAAGACACACATTACATACTAATGGACTTCCTTGTCAATGCTTTTTGGTTTGGGGGTAACCCTTCTTCATATTGCTCTTTGCAAAATGTAGCCTCCCTCCTTTCCTCTTTCTGCAGTCCAAATTCAAGTCCACTACAGATTGAAACTGGCATTTGGTTTTCTGCAAAATTTCTTCATTTCTTAATGAAGTAATTATAGTTTACATCTGTATTTCAAGTCCCATTGTTTGAACATTGTTCTTTCTTTACAATTAAAGAAATTAATTTTTCCCAGTGTCTCTTCTTTTGTATCCTCTGTGTTGTTCCTTTCTTACCATAATTTAAAATTACTTCACTTTTATTTTGCTCCCAGGCCCTGTTTTTAGAAACAGCTCTACATCCAGCCTTGACATTTTCCAGGGGAAAAGATTCTTCAGCTGTGTCTTACAAGCCATGTCCTGCTTGAGTTGGTGTGGGTGAGGGGGGGCTTTGTCAGAGTGCAGGACTCTGAGAAGGTCAGTCTGGTGCTTGCTTGCTTGCTTGCTTGCCACAAATGTGTCTCATAGAAGGATGGATGACATATGATCTTTTCCTAAAAACATACACATGATCCCCAGAGAGGTGGGAGTATCCTCTGGAGTATCCTCTCCTGAAAGTGGTGAAAAGTCTGTTTGGGGTATGGGAGGATCATACAGGGTAAAGTCTCATATACCTAATGTACCTATTCTCCCATGCCACACTTCAGGGGGTCAGGCTTTTTGACAGAAATGATACAGCAAAAAAACACATAAATATTTACTTTAGTGCCTTTTAACATTATACAGTAGTCACTGGGCTGTTTGGTCCTTTTGTGTCCCTGCTGCCTGATACCACTCATCAGACCAAGGCATTTGTCTGGAGAAGCACAGTGTGATTGCTGCCCAAGTAGTGCACTGAGGATTAGGAAGGAGATGGAGGTGAAGGGTGGTGTGAAGGCAAGAGAAATGAGAAATTTTGTGGTGATTTTGTGTTTGTTTTTTTTTTTTTTATAAGAGCTTTATCACTTACTTCACCAAAGAGATTATTTCAAGCCAGTAAGGTAAATTCTCTTTTTTTCCATTCTCTTTCCATTCATTTATCCATGAAGAATACATTTTCCAGATTTATAACATAATCATTCTGAGCCTAGTATTTCTGTGGTTTGGTTCTGAGGTGCAATACACGAGATGAGTGAGGGAAGGGGCTCACTCTCTTTTTTTGGAAGCATGTCTGGATTTTGCTTCCAGTCATACTCAATTTTTTAACAGAAGTTTTCTGCTCCTGTAGGTTCTCTGCAGTTTCCTACTGTTTCAGAAGCATTGTCATACTTTATGAATAATACCATAAAAATATTAGTTGTTTTCATATCCTCTGAAATTCAGAGCTTCAATCTTATTTATCACCTTTTCAGCAAGAGTCTGAATGACTTTCTAGTAATACAGATGATGAGCCAGGTCTTTAGGATGCTGTGGATTTGTTGTTTTTTTGGGGTTTTTTTTAACTTACCTCTTGCCTCTAATTTTCTAGAGATTGATTAAAGCTTTGAGGTGGGATCATTTCTACTCCACGTAATCTTCATTAAGCATTAGTTTTCTCCATCCTCAGCTGTTACCACTCTGGCTTCCCAGGCCTCCTTTTAAGGGCTATCCCAGCAGCTTTTTCCTAGGGAGAGGTTACTCTGCTGAGCCTTTGATGGGTGTTATGGATTTGATTTCCATGTCTGTATGGAGGATGGCTCCTTGACTGTTCAGCTTGATTGCTCAGCATTTGTGAAGTTATGGCCCACTTCACGTAACTGAATCCAGATTTATTCTGAATCTGAATTTATCCTGTGCTTCTAGGAAAACAAAACTGATCTCCCCTATGTGGGATGCTAATATTAGCACAAATGCTGGTCCTTGGAGAAAAGCTATTGTGACATGGGTTTGCTTTCATGGGGATGGTCTCACCCCTCTACTGCTTGCCCATTGCCACATGTTACAAAGTCTGCTGGGTAACAGTCTGTAAAAACTTACATTGCTCTATAAAGACAGAAGATGGTTGGAGCCAGAAGGTGTGTAAGGAAGCATCAGCAACTTTTTTTCCCTCTGTTGGCAATCAGGGAAGCTCAGTTGTTCTTGACAGTCTCATTATTTGATATTTCTTTGTGGGTTGTAGAAGTCAGTCTTTGATAGTTACTCCTTTGGACAGGCAGAGCAGATGTGCATTGGTCCTGTAGCCGTGTGGTGTCCGTGGTGTGCTGGGAGCTGCTTAGGGCCTGGCTGAAGGCTCTTTGGCTACCAGCAGCATTTCTGGCATTTGGATCACAGCCAACATCCTGGCTAGCAAGGGGGACTCTGGCTAGTATGAAAAACAGGACAGACTGCTAGTGGACAAAAAAGAATTAGTATTTTTAGTGTGTTTTGTTTTCGAACACTTGCAAGGACAAGTTCCTGAGCAAGGAACAGACTGACAGCTTGCCAGAACTGCTGGAGGAGATGCTGACTTCTTACTGCTCCTCCCTGCCTCTCTAGGCCACACTCCCACCTGCTTATAAGGTGGCAAATTTTGGTTAAGATCTGTCATCTGCATTCAGCAAGGTATGTTTGACCTGAAATTTTCCATTTCTCAAGGGTGCATTGTCAGTGATAAATTCACAAAGTATCCCTGGTTCATTAAGCTTGGTAACATCTTTTGATGCTCAAGACTTACGTTTTCTGACAAAAAACAGTGGAAAAATTACTCAGTTACGGTAAACAGGGCCTTCTCCAGTGCTCTGAGTTTCCCAACATCCCTTTTCTATGGAATACATCTTAATTTTGTGCACAGCTGTAAAGCTTAAATGAGAGGGATTTCAATATGCCTGCTCCCATTCCGCCTGTGGCTTGAACACATGGTGTTTGTGGTATTCTGCTGTCAAGTGAGAATGCAGGAACTCCTGTAGAAGAGGAAGTTTTTGAACCTGAGACTTCCTAACTTTGGGTGAGTGATCTGATCATGGAGAGAAGAATCACACACAGTTTCACAGAATGGGTAAAGTTNCAGGGCTGGGCAGAGGGACAGGATCACCTCCTTCAACCTGCTGGCTAAGCTCTTCTTAATGCATCCCAGGATACCATTGGCCTTCTTGTCCCCCAGGACACTGCTGGCCCATGGACAGCTTGTTGTCCACCAGGTCCCCCAGGAAACGGTGCGTTTCTTCAGTGTTGTCCTTCTGTTATGACTACAAACCTCCATTTCTTGTTTTTCTGGCTCTGCTCAATGTTCACCAAAAAACTCCTGGATTGCTTCACCCTGCTGTAGCATCTCTGCAATATATAGATGCAGGAGCAGTAGATACAGGAGTAATTCAAGCCCCCAGGGCTTTCAATTGCAAGGCTTCCTTCAGTTTTGTAAAGAATGTTTCATCTATTTTTACTTCTTGATCAGGCAGTCTGTAACAGGTGCCTACAACTAATTATGCTACCTGTAATGATCACTTACCCCTCAGTGGTGACTGTCCCATCCCCTGCTCCATTCAGTCCTCTCCTGTGAAAATGCACTTGCTTGCCTTCCCAGTCCTTTTTTCCCATTCATTGCAGTGCTCAAGCCATGGCAGCAGTCCCACCAAGTCTCTATAATCCCAGTGAGGTCATAGATTTGCAATGGCACATAGAGCACTGACTGCTGCTGTTCGTTACACATGTGTTGGTGGTTTTGGACAGGCACTTGAGATGGGCCATCTGTTGTGCTGCTTCCCCAAGAGAGACATGGAAGCTTCTATCATCCTCTCCCAGGGCATCTCCTCACAGTCTCTGTTCTTCCATTTCTCTTCAGGTTACAGTAATCCTGTCCCGCTGTACCTGCTTTAAGTCCTCCTCACTGATCAGCAAGATGAGATGCAAAGTCTTGGCAGAGATGCTCTTGCTGCTGTGTTACATGGGTCCCTTCGTCCACCAACAGTTCTTTTTCCTCAAAGAGGGACCTGTGGTCATAGAAGCCAGAGCCCTGTCTTTGACAGCTTGTGTTGACTTGCACAATGCATCTTAGGCTATCTAAGCTTCTCCCACTCCCTGGCAGGATTTAGGAGGAGAGCATCCAGATCCCCATGCCTCGAGGTCTGTAGCCACTCTTAGAATACTCAAGGTCCCTGCTTGAAAACCAGATGCTTTTATCATTCCCATGAATGAGCTGCAAGTTTTAATAGTCAGATGGCCACACAAACTTGGCAGTCTGTCCTTATTATCCCATATCCAGGCTCCCAACAAGCCACAAAGCTCTTGAGACGCTGAGTTAGGTCAGTAGATGGGGACTTTTATTTCCTGCAGGAAGGAATCTTCAGTGACCATCGCTCACCTTTGCTTCCCTGTATGGGCATTTGATTCAGGCTCAGGTAGCTCTCCGTGGAAGTTTTGTTCCTCCTCACCAGTTCCCAGGATACTTAATCTGTTCTGCACCTGCAGATCTGCATGTGGGGCAAGAGCCTCCCTTCTGCTGCCAGCTTTCCCTTTTCTTGGGAATATCCATCTGTTATTCCTTTGAGCGTTTACTGCTAGCTGTCCCTTCTTCCTTGCATTGCAGGCTCTTGATTTTCCCTTCCAGAAACTCTGTGAAGAGTCTGTCGGTCTCTTGTTCACATGGGGAACCAGGCCCTGTGGCCCATCACCACCATTACTGCAGGCCCAGTGGGACCCACACTGTCCTGAGCAAAGTTTCTGGGCCCCCTCACACCCTTGCTTTGTTAAGTGCTGTCACAGCTGCTACAGCTCTGTTAGTTAGCAGTTTACTGTGCTGCTTATAAATGCCATAAAGAGAGGGAAAAATTAAATCAAAATTTTAATTCTTTTCATGCCAAAGTTTTTGTTAAACATTGAGAACAAACCTCTCCGTTAAACTTTGGTATAAAGGAAATCATGTTCTAAATTTGGCTGATTTCAAAACTCCTTGTTTATTGCCTTTTTAAGGGACAACTATAGTTGGCACAACTCAAACAAGAGAGATAAGTATTTTGCAATTTCTTGTAGTGTGGGCCTTCTGAGGGGCTGATGTTTTTGAAAACTCAGCTGTACTGTATGGACTAGCTTGCCCTTGCCTGTATGCACAAATGCTGCAGAGAACACTGTTGGTGATACGCTACTTTTCCTTAGAAAAGCTGTGTAGACTTTTCCTAATTAGAAAGGTAGCTATCCCAGCTAGTTATATTTCTGCTGATTTTGTTCTTTAGGAGAGTGTCAAATTTTCCTTCTGGTGCATGGGGTCTGAACCAACATTGATGCCTTTTAAAAATGAGTACTGCACATGCCAGATGAAAGAGAAGGCATCTGCCCAGCTCCCTGTGACCTACCTGTAGGCTATCCAGAAGCATCTTCTTTGGGACTGGAGACCAGAGATGAATAGAGCCAGTGATGCAATTGTTATGGCCCATATGGAATAGGATGATGAAAACTATAACACCTTTTTAGTGCCTTTGTACAAATCTAGATGAGATAACAGTTGATGATGCATAAGATACCACCTGTCCAGTTTCAAAGGTGCTGCAGATCTAAGCAGTATTCAGAAGACGGTAATGACAAGTAATCACAAGAGTGATTGAAAAGATTGTGGTTATAACATGCACAAGAAGATGAATGAAAGGAATTCCATTAAAGTCTGTAAAATACCCATTAATAAGTGCTTGCTGTTGCCAGGGATACTCTTCTGAGAGCTAAGTCCAGTTTTTTGTTCCTGATTTCCTCCCCTTCCCTTATTCCCTCCCACCTAAAAAGTCCATTTTGTGGAGAATCCCAAGACCTTTCGTAACAAATTTGATATTACAGGATGCAGTGATCTTTTTTCGGGTTTTAACTGTTATTTCCCCTAGATGCAACCTTCTGCTGTGGTTCAGGTAGAGACATGAGCAGTTTTATTCACTGTGACATCCTGGTTGTGCAGCCCACTTTTGCCATGCAGCAGTATCAGCAGTCAGTGTCAGTGCACATCTTAAGACAACAGAACTAAGCAACTAGGGAATGAACTGAAAAATTTTGGGTTTTTTAAATATGTAGAATTTTCTTCTTTAGAATGTGCACAAGTCAAATTTTTCATCTTGCATTAATTTTTATAGCAGGGAGCTGGACTAGCAGAATCTGTTTCATATGGAGAGCTAAGGCTGAGAAGAAAATTTGAGCTTGAAGGGGGAAATGAACATAAACATTGTTATGCAGATGATGAACGACATATGCTTATGTAATGGAGGTGTTCTGAGTCATGAAGGTCTTCTGTGCTAATGTAGGTCAGGTTTTGGACAAGAACTCCTTGGTCGTTGCTCAGCTCTGCCAGTTTTATCACATGCAGTACAGAAAGCATTGTGCCTTTCCTCTCTCTGTGGCACCCTGACTTCAGAAACATATTCCCTGTGGCTCCACAAATATTAATTGAAAGTGTTCAAGGGTTTAGCAGCTTGATCTTAATTATTTATTTGAAAATAGAGGGTATGTTTTCCTGAAGCCTTATTGCAGGATATGACAGTGGACTGTTCTGCTCAGCAAGTGTTTTATTTTAGCTTAGTCAGCTGCAGCCCATTGATTAGATCTCGATCTCCTTGTGGCTCAGACTGCACTGCAGTAGTTTGCAGTGCCTTGCTGGAGAGGCTGCACATGCACGAGGGCGGCTCTGGGAGTCAGTGGGCACAGGGATGATGGTGTAGGCAGGACAGTGCACAGCCTGTGTGGAAGAGCGTGAGGAAGGCTTAAGAAATGTGTCAGCTAATTGAGAAAAAGGTATTTATTTTCCAAATGTCTGGGCATAGTGTTAAAAATAAACTTCGCTGCAGTGAGCAGGGTATTAGAAGAGGAGATGATGGTATGTTTTTCTACTAAGTAGTTTTTCCCCCCGCTGAAAAATGAGCTATAAAATAACACAGAGGATAGGAACTTCTACATCCGAATACCCCAAATATGCAAACATAGAAGCCCAGTAGCCTTATACTTGCTTTGTACTTGAAATGGTCGTAAATCTGTAGTATTACATAAGGAATTAACATTTTGGAGTAGAATAGCAGATTTGTGGAGCTGTATTACTATATTCGCTTGGGAGGGAATATAATTTTTGTCTCAACCTTTGTATTGTAAAAAGGTAATCACAGGAAAGGCTGAAAGCACAGCATAGTCATGTTTGTTCAGAAATGAGGAAAAGGAAAAAGAATGGACCTAGGTCTTAAAAATATTGCATATTTAATATATAATAGAAATGCAATTTCTCTGGGAATGGGTTAGTTAGAAAACAAATCATGATGAAAATTACGTTAAGGTTCTCATTGCTACTTTCGTTGTTGGAGTAGCAAATTTGGACTTGAGAAGGGAGATTGTATTTAAAACATCACAGTTACAGAAATCCCATGCTCTTGAAATTAAATGTATGGAAAGCAGACTAGGTGATGGATTTGAAACTCTCTTAGCAAGCAGGGAATCTTGTATCTTGTTGCATGTTGCTGTTTCTCTGCTTTCCTCACCTGGAAGCCTTGGGGTCAATGAGGGTGACCTCAGATCATCTACATCAGATTGTTGTTGGTTTTATTTTACACAGCAGCTGCTAAAGGCGTGAGGGAAAAGGAAAGACAACTCAGGCTCAAATTTTATGTATACCTGCAGGGGACTGAGATCCCATTTTCCATCTCTGAGTGCTTTTACTACCAAGCTGCAGGGGAGTATATATTACATCTGAATGTGTCATTCCTTCTGGTCATTGCTATTCCACTTGAAGCTCTGATTATTCTTCCCGCTGGAAAACAGAGGGAGGAATATAAAACTCTTGCTGTGGCCGATAAGAGGGAACAGAGGCTTTGCTCCCTAGGCAAGTGAATGTTGGATTTCAGGTCAGATCTTCCTTCAGTCAGGTAAGTGCATTTGCTGCCAGGTCATACACTTCCCCCCTCTTGGTAATAATTATTCATGTATTCTGTGTAAAAGGTATCCTTTCCAACCTCTGTGTTCATAAACTTGCATCTCAAAGCACCCGGTGGATTAGGGATGAGAGTGTACTCTGGAAGCAGGGAGGTGTGGTTTTCATGTCTGTTCAGAGGGTGGGGAGGTTTGAACTTCAGTGTGCTGCATCTCAGTGATTGCCACAACTGCCCTTTGTCTTCTTCCTTTTGATAGAAAAGAACCATCGCCTCCATCTGGCTCCAGGAAAGTATTTTGAGCTCTAAATCCCAAAGGAGATGTGACTCCAAAATATTTCCGTTTCAGTAGTTCCCTTGCTCTGTTACAGCAGATAAAAAACTTACCTTTCTTACTTAGCACTCCCGGTTCTTTTTGTGGGGATATTTTGTGCTGCTTGTTGCCTTATGGGACCTCACATGTAAGAAACGAGTGCAGCTCTGAGGCCAAAGTCCTCTTGTTAAAAATCGTGATAACTGAATAATAGGATTACAACTGAAATAAGCTTTTGACTAAAAAAAAAGCTCATTCTTAGCCCTGTTTCTACTGTGAGAAAGGCATTCTCATCTTCAGCACAAGTTCAGGTGCAGGAATCGTATGATGAGATGGTTGGTGCATGCTGTTTAGAAAGGCAGAATTATCTTGGTCTTTAATGATGTTAAAATTCATTGGAAGTTTTGAACTCTCCTGAAGTAAAGTAGGAGCGATGGCGTTTTAACTCAACTGCTTTATGTCTTTTGTTTTGGAAAGAATAGCAGGAGACTTAAATAGCTTCCTCAAAACTAAATTTCATGCAAAATTTATGGAATTCTTAGGATTTGCACATTTTTAGGAAAGGGGAAGAGTGAGACTCGAATAAGAAACTCCCTTGTGTGGATTGCTTTTGATTACTTGATTTCTGTTGGAATAAGTGCTTCTCAGGCAGGGTCTTTCCTCTGGTCACTGAATTGAGTTTTAAGGTTATATAATATATTATAATATTAGTTGTTGCCTCTGATGAGGATGTCCCTCAGATTTCTCTGCTCTGCCATTCACAGATAAAATGACTGCTCATGTGACCTAAAAGCAGCACTGAGTTTCATCCTGCTCTCTCCCAATCCACCATTCTGCATCCCCCCACAGGCAGTGGAGCACTGCAGCAGTCACCAGGGAAAGGGAACGTGCCTGAAGTTGGCAGCTGTGAAACCCGTAAAGTTGGCGAGCCACTGTTTGTATGGAGATTGATTGTGAGAAAGCAAGGTGGTGGTTGCAGAAAAAACCACAAATATTTTGGGTGAGAAACCATAACAATTCAAATAGGAAAGGGGACATTGCTGTTGATTTTTAGGAACTTATGTGCTGATGTTTGAACTTGCTCTGGATGAAAAGGGCAAGAGATGAGAGAGCAAATCCCCTTGCGGGTTATTGGATCAGTTTGTTTAGGGGAAGAAGGGAGATGTACACATGAGATAATTGTAGGAAGGAAAATCACAGTGGAAGTGTACAACTGACCTGTGGTAAGGCTGTCTGCATGGCTGCTCTCAGCTTTGTTTTTCCACTCATTAGGTGTGATATGCAGGCAGGGGAAGGTTCTCCCTAGAGGGCCCCCTCTCACCACTTAGAGAGCACTCACAAACCACACAGATTTGTGTCACGAAACGCTTCGTGTCTTTCGTGTGTAAATGAAACTCAGCACAGGATGGGCCAACAGCCCTGGGAAGGGTGATGGGAGATGGCAACAGCTAAACAAGAAACAGGTTTCTGTTGGGATACAATATTGAATGTTTTTTAATTCATTTCTGTTTAATTTTTTTCTCATTTTGTTGTTTTTTTTATCATGTTTTTCTTTGGGTTTCTCTCTGTTTTACAGTTCTTTTGGGCTCTTCTTTTGAGGCTGTGTTTGATGCGTTGGCTTCCCATCCGCTGCTCGTAACCATCTCTGCTATGAGTTGTGAGTGAGCCATCACCATGCTTCTGGGTTTTCATTTTGGTTTGTGCTTTTGTTATATATGGAAGTCCAAATTACACCAGGTTTTCTTTTTTCCCTCATGATGTGTTTGTTTTTCAGCAGGATCGTGACAGCTACCTAAATGTGATGCAAAGCCTAGAACACTTGGGATTCTGCCCGAGGGGCTAGCAGATATTTGGGTGGTGCCAGAGTGATTTTGTCAATTCTGTGTTTTCAGAGGCAAGGGGAGGGAAGTTTTCTCGTCTTACATTTCTGTCTCCAGCTTCCTCTATTCATTTCTGACTCTCCATGGGTATAAAACATGATGCAGTCATTAATGATTCTACGAAATGCTGCTGTTTAAATTAAAAAGTCAAAATGCACGTAAGAGGTGTGGATACTGTCCCCACCAGAAGAGGTGAAGATGCATATCCCTGCGTCTCCCTCACAAGCCTGTCTGAAGAAGCAGACGGTTCCTAGAGGTCACAAGGATACTTCCTTTTAGTTCAGTTAAAGCTTTCTTTCACTTTTCCTTCTTACCACAACCTTTGCAACAAGCCATTTCTATCCGAGATATATCTCCAAATTCTTTCCTTGATCTGTGGCATTTTCTCTCTCCCGTTACCACCTTCTCTTCAATCTCTGCTAACTTTTTTTTTTTACATTCTTACTGCTGGAAATCCTATTCCTTATTCCAGGAGAGATGGGTTAATGATCCTAGATGACAGCAGACCTGCCAGGGGCAAAGGTGTTGCATCTCATGAGGTGTCTGCACAGGCTTCCAGAAAGCTGGAGTGGAACCAATGGTCATGATCATGAGAGTACCACAGCCACAAGAAACAGCAGGAGGAAAGTACTGGCATCCAAATACAAGTTTTTAGGAAGGCAGCTGGAAACTGGGACATTCAAAATATCCAGTTTCCTGTTGCCGGTGAGGCAAAAGGAATAATTTTAATCTCTATGAATGAACATGGAGTGAGAAGCAGGGATTCAAATTAATGAGGAAATATGAGCACTCCTCAAATAAAAAGGGAGTGTGCAGGAAAGACAGACTTCATGTGGATCATGAGGGAGACACTGTTGGCACTTGAAATACGAATGAGTGTTTGACGTGGAGGATGATGGGTGTAAAAGTTTGGAAAACGCATCCACTTCATAGAGGATTTTGTTGCCTAGTTCTGTCTCTGTGTGTGAGGTAGTCTACATTGCTAATGCAGTGACAGGAACACAGAGTGTAGGTTTTGCTCTGTGGTAGTGATCTAACACAGTCTTCCAGGCTGAACCTCATTTTAAACCAAGCTTCTAACACAATGCAGTGCTGTGTAATGAAGTACTTTGGCTTTGTGGTAGACACAATATCAATGAAGAAGAGATACACTTTTTAACATTTTTTATAGTAATACTGATGTGTAAAAATTTTTTTTAAATGTCTGTGGTTTAAAATTGTATTTCAACTTGCTAGCTTATTATATATTCATAATTTTGGGGATTCAAATCAGTTGGATTATATATGATTCCACAGTCCGAAGCTCCTACTTGCAATTTCAATTCTGTGTCAACTGTGGACTGGTCTGGACAACAAGGATGCTTTATCCAGGCTCTTTTCCACTGCTTGCCAGTGCAGTGGTGGGATGAAGTTTATTAACTGGAAGAAATGAAATGTGTAAAGAAATCATCTGGAAACTAATGTTGATGAATTCAGAAGAAAAGTCAATAATAGTTGGGTATGCAGCATGTGCTACATCAAATGCTCAGGGAGGAGCTATTTATTTGGATGGAAAACAAGGTATCTCCACAGCCTGGAAAATACTCTATTCCAGTGACCAATTCCTTGTGACTGGCAGGGCAGGCAAATATGGTTAAAAGAGGTGCAACCTTTATGAGCAGAAGACAGTGTTACACAGTTAGCATCTGCCTGTTTTGTTCAGAAGACACTAAAGGTCCTGTCAAAGCAATTGCAAAGTCTTGCTCAGTTGCAGTGTTCTCCCTTCCCTGAGGTCCCACATGAGAGAGGAGTGGGGGGCCAATCCTCTGGGTTCAGGTGTGGGACTGCTCGGGAGCAGCCACTCGTGTTGGCTGTGGGACAGATGCGTGGTTAAAGGCCTGCACCAAAAGCTAGGCTTTTGCTTTCCTTCTGAGAGAGGAGGGGAATACACTTGCAAGCTGCCTGGCACTGGTTTCAGAACAGATCTAATAAAAGACTGCATAGATAGCCTGTCTGCCAGAAATAGTAAGTATTGATCTTAAACAATTTTTAGAGACATTGCTGGCATACTGAAGCCAGCACACGTGGTACTTGGTTCAGTACTTGCATGGACTGCAAAAATGCAACAATTTTTGTTCTGAAAACATTGCAGGTTACATGTTAAAATTGTTCACAATACACCCTTATGGCTCATGAAAAGTATCCAAACACACTATCATCCATTCATAATGGAAAAAAGGAATGTCCTCTTGCTTTTGAATGTGTAGAGCAAATTTATGGTGATGGCTGTATTCCAGTGGCCAGTACTCTGCTTTTCAGGAACTCACATCAGTGAATTCTCTGGAATTCTGAAAAATATTTTGCAGTTCTTTGTCAGTGGAAATCCTGAATTGCATAGTTCTGAGAGCAATGAGGTACATGATGATAAATATAATATCTCTACTATTACCTGCTGCTAAATAAGTCTCTTATAGCTCGAGTTGGTGCACTGCAAGATTAAATGCTGCATTAAGTGCATGGGATGTGCATGTGGGCTCTCTTTGGGGAGTATTTGATTAGCATAAAAGAGTTGTAAGATAGACTTGCAGCTTTTTTTTTTGCTTAGAGTCATTATAACTTAAGAGCTGCATTGTGCACCGTGCAGTTGTGGGTGTGTTACATGGTGTTGGTGAACTTGTTAAAAAAACATTTGAAATTTTATTCTTTCTGAGAATATCAAAATTCAGAGCAACTTCTGTGTACCCAAAAGGAAGCAACTGAATTGTACATATTTAAAGTGACAGAAGAGTGCCCTAGAATAAAAGTACAGAATTTTAAGTCTGGTTCTGAAAGCACAGGCACAGCTGAAAGAACAAACCTGAATCCACTGACCTCTGTGGGACAAGTTACTTGATTAACTTGTTGTTAATGTGCCTGATTTTCTGCTGGAGTAGGATCTTCATTTTGGGTATGTTTAGTTCTTTACCCAAGCTTAGCCTTATGATGCAAGAAGTCTGGGCCTGAACCTGGTTTACCACAAGAATTTTGAAAGCACTGGTGTTAAATCTCGTTAACTCTGGTGCTTCTAGTTCTGCTAAGAGAATTTGGTGGATGTCCTTATTTAAATGCAAGTTTTTCAGAACAATGACATCTGCATTAAGTGAACTCACATGGTCTAATGTTCTTGTGGAGGCAGCAGTAGAAAGAGTTAGAACAGTTGCTCAGCCCCCAAAGCAGAGAAAGTCTCCAGATGGGACAAGTAAGTCACAGGAGGACTGCCTTTCCACAGCCACTATATCAAGCCTTTACCTCCCAAGGACATGAAAAAGAGAATTGGGGAAAGAGAAAATAAAGATAGGACATACTGGGAAGAATCTGTAAAACAGCAAGAACTCTGGAAGTCAGAGATTCCTAATTTGTTGAAGTCTTACAGAAGATGCTGACCAGCAGTGTCAGCAAATGTGAGTGGTCATCTGTCAGAGCAGGTGATCCCTGTTTCCATCCTGAACAGGCCACCTTCAGGCTTTGCTTAGCTCATGTCACTCATGACTCAGTTTTGCATTTGCACTTCTTCACTAGCTTTTCCCTTGACCTGGAGTTTAAAAAGGAAAATCTGATCCTGGTTAATGTTCTTATCTCTCTGCCTGGACTATTACTGTTCTAACATAGCACTGTAACCACCTTGCCTTCTCTGTAGAGTGAGCTTTCCTAGAAATGCGGAATCGGAGAACGCTCTCTGTTTAGCTGCTAGAGCACGAGGAGGCAGTGAGAGCCTGGTATCCCCTGGGTGCATACAAAATAGCAGTTTAGACAAGAAATTCTCAGGAGCTGGCTGCACAGGGGGATTCAGTCATCTGCTCTGTTTCTGAGATGTTTCTCTTGTCTCCCTCCAGCCTCGCAATGTTGCTGGTTTCCGAGGAACCGTCCGCTATGCCTCTGTGAATGCACACAAAAACAGGGTGAGTATTTTGGGGTTATAAGGAGTTATGGGTAAGATAATTCCCCATCAGACACCTGTTTTCAGGAGCAGAGGAGCAAGAGGTGTGAGTTCTGGTTTGTGATCTACAGAAGTTTAGTGTATCGGAAGATTTCCATTAGGTAGCTAAGGCTGTTGACTGTAAAATCAAAATTATGCTTCAGTTATTGGGTCATCTCTAGTGGGCAGACTTTAAAATTGTAATTATTGCATTACCAGACACTTTTTAAGGGCAAAAGTAAACCACACTGAAGGGGAAATCTGGCTAAGTCCCAGGCTGCTTGCTGCTAATTTCTAGCAGAACTTGGCCAGGAATTACCAAGTGCCGGGTCCCCAAATCCATTCTTCATCTGTAATTTTTATTATTAACATCATGCCATCAGGTGAAGAGCCACCTAGTGAAAGCTAGGTTCATTTTTCCTGAAAAGAACCGTGATTTACATGGTGTCTGGGCTGTTTCATTATAAATGCTTCTAGAAGGCTCATCTAACATTCTCTTCAAAACACTCCTCTGTCCTATTTCAGTAGTGTTCCTTTGCAGACAGTAAACAGTAAAGTTGGACAATACCCTCAGGCACAGGGTGTGATTCTTGGGGTGTCCTGCACAGGGCCAGGAGTTGGATTCAGTGATCCTGACGGATCCCTTCCAACTCAGCATCTTCTGTGGTTCTAAGTTCTGTGTTTCTGCTGCTAAGTGCCTGCCAGATGGAAACTATGAGCCCTCCTGCATTACCTGCAGGTTTCTGGCCTTACTTGGAATGAGATTGTAGGATTACCTGTGACATGAAGAAATGTCAGGTTTTTTTAGGGAAGGAGGAAGTTATTGTCTACAAAAGGTGGAAAATGTGATGTGGGAAAAGCAGCTGAATGCCATCATGAATTCTTTCTGTTTCTTGGGAGACGCAGAGAAACCTGAGGTATAATTTTTGCAAGAGCTGAGTAGGCCCAGCTGTAGCTGGCATCAGCTGAATATATATTTAGACACAAAAATTGCTGTATAATGCAGGCTATTTTGAGAAATCATATCCTAGCCATTGGAAGTTGAGCACCAAAAATGAATTCATGTGCTTTGACAATTTCAGCCTTTATCCCCGTTTTTCAATTTCCCATTCACTAGCCCAGGAGGAGGGTTGTATGTGGAAATGTTATAAATCTGTAAATTGTTGTGGTGCATGATGGTGAGTCTTTTGCAAAAGCCCTTGAGCAAATGGTGTCTTGTGAAAAGAGTACAAGTGATATTTAGGCTTAAAGATGTTAATAAAAAATGTGTTCTATGTACAGTTTGGGGTTTTTTCTTAGTCTAGGTTACTTGGTATCCCATTAATAAATATGTATCATTGGCCTCTAATTTGGCTTCTTTAATCGTTGAATGGGAAGTATGACTTCTCTTCCTGCCCTTTAAAATGAGGTAGCTCATCTGGAGAGTACCCCTGCATCCCTGAGCAGTGTGGAACTTTGCTCCTCAGTCTTGGTCTCTCTTTTCTCCAGGAGATGGGTAGACATGATGATCTGTGGTCCCTCTTTTACATGTTGGTGGAGTTTGCTGTTGGTCAGCTTCCATGGAGAAAGATCAAAGATAAGGTAGGAAACTTGGTGTCTGTGCTTAAAAGAGGGTGCTATGTTTTAATTATTATGACTCTTTATTATTCCTCCTGCAGCTCAGTGCAGCTTTTTTTCTGGAGTAATGCCAGAGTCTCCTTTTCATCAGGTCTTGCTGCAAGATGCTAAGCTGCTTTTGTGTGTTCTGATACACAGGGTGGGCTTCTCTTATTTGGAGTAATTAGACTTTTTTTAATGCACATTGTTAATCATATTTGAACAAGTGGTTTTTACTTTGTTCTTGCAAAGCAAGCAATACGAGTGGAAAGACTGAGCTGTCCTTTTGACAAATAAAAAGAGCCTTTAGAAAGACAGGAGGATAACACCTTGCTGTGCCAAACAAGCCAAATGGGATTTGAAATTAGAAAGTTAAACAGAATAAAGCTAAGCGTTCATGTTGTCTTGGAAATACTTTGTGCTAAAGAATAAAATCCCTGGAAAGAAGTAGGTCACCTGTGCAGAAAGCTTCTGACTCAGGATTCCCCTTCGACCTCTGCCTGCAGCACTCAACATCCTTGTGCTTCGGACAGCAGACAGGAGAAGTGTGTAGACACTGTGCTGGGTCTAGGAAGAGTGTGTGTTCCAGGAATGAGAAGTGTTTAAAAATGTGAAGCTATGGAAGAGATTCTTGGCTCTGAGATTTTTTTTTTGGTTTGTTTTTTTTCCAGGAGCAGGTTGGCATGATAAAAGAAAAGTATGAACACCGAATGCTGCTAAAACACATGCCTTCAGAGTTCCACCTTTTCCTGGATCACATTGCAAGCCTAGACTACTTCACCAAGCCAGACTATCAGGTGGGAGCCTTTCTTTGTTACCAGTGTGATGCATGGCACTCTAGATTGGCATTTAGATTTTTAAACATTTCCATGAATGTGTTTGTATCTGGCTGAGGAATACTTTTCCTAGGACCAGGAGAAAGAGGCTGGACTGTACAATTCCTCAAAACCTCAAAAGTTTCTTCATCTCCTTCCACCACCCTGTCCAAAATAATCCTGTGCTCCGCACCAGATAGCTCTTCCCAAACGACAAAGTACTTTTGACTTTCATTAAGACACAAAAATGTTGAGGTACTCCAAATGTGACAGAATTTTAGCACAGCATGCCAAGCTCTAAGAGCCTATACCGACAGCTCATCATTGCACACCAACCCCTTTGATTTCTTGAAGACTCATGTAGGCCTGGGCCATTATTATCTCTTTCTTTAATACTCATCTAACATAGGGTTTTTCCTCCCATTCAATGTTTGCTATCAGCCTATATGTGAGTAACTCAGGCTAACACAACAGAACTGAAGCAACTTGATTCTGTATTGCTTTTTTTTTATCACAGTGGTTTTTCCTGTGCATTAAAGACAGAGTGATGGAAACAACATTTTATAAGCAGATCTCTGCAGTCTTATCTGAGTGCCTGCTCCTGTTGATAGTGCATCAAATGAGTGGGAAAGTGGTGGGACGGTGTTCCGACAAACTCTCTCTAACAGTGCCTTTGTGGTTTAGCCTTGTACATGTTGTAGCATAGCAACCACAGATTTTTTAAAAATTAAAAGGAAAATAAAAGGCAAATACTTTCTGGATAGTGCAATGGAAAAATAACATTTGCCACTAAGAGGGAGAGCTATAGAGGCATGGAGGTGGACTGATGAGATGCAGAGGGAGCTCAATTTGTTTGTTCTGGAGCAGAGAAGTCAAAGAGGGGATCTGATTGCTGTCTTTTACTGCCTCAAGGACAGTTGTGGGGAGAATAGAGGCAGTAAGGGAAATCATGACTAAGTCTAAGGGGGGAAACAATTCAGGGTATGGGTTCTTATATATGAAACAGGTACTTAGAAAAGCTGTGGAATTTCCATCCTTGGGGATTTCCAAAGATTGGCTGGATGACAAATATGATCTGCCTTTTAATTAGCTCTGGTTTGAGCAGATGGTTGGATTAGAGATTTCCAAAGCTGATTTTTAACCTACGTGCTTCTATATTCTGTTCCAGTTTAAAATAATTGTGACCTAATGGTACTGAAAGCCATACTTGAGACTGAAATGGAAGGAGATGTTTCCAGACAGAATTCAGGCAGTACAAATCACAAACAGCTCTTTCACAGTAGGGCATTTGACTGAAGCTGTGGATTGCCTTTTTGCCTTCAGTTTCTTGCAGGTGCAGCTTGGGCAAGAAGCCTCCAAAAGGGAACTCCCCACGAAAGTCTGGCATCTGCAACTTGCCACCTAACACTGATTCTTCTAGCTTGACTTGGAGGCCTATTCCAGACGGCAAATTCTCCAGGCATCTCAGCTCCAGAGATGTCTTTATGTTGATTTATCTGGATGTATTACTCTGAAAGATTAAAAACTATACCAGAGGTCGTTTGAAATTGTCACCAGTATCAGACCCACAGGGAAATAAAGGAAATTGGGAAAGTGTGTTTACTAATATAGAAAGTCATGGTTTATTTAAAAATCAGAATTGAGTTTGAAGTTTTAGATTCTCCTAAGCACATGTCATGCTGAGTGGAAATTTTATCACAGTTCTGGGCCCCTGAGATGATGTCACAAGACAGAGGTACCAGGCTGTAACTGGAAGCTAAGTGTGACCAGAGATCACTACTTTCTGATGGATAGATGGCACAAGTTTTGCCTAAGCAGAGGAGAGGAAAATGATGGTAGAATAAAGTAGACTTGAGCTGTCAGATGATGGATCTTATGCCCTGTGTTTTTGCACTTCTTGGGCTCATGGCCTCAGACATCAGCCCTGTCTCTTTAATGGATTGTTGTCAGTGTTGGTTCATGTATAGGATCAAACTTTTAGCACTTTCACAGCAGGAGGATGTGGGCGTTAGAGCAGCATTTTGGGGTTTTCTGACTCATTTGACAGCAAGAGGCATGCCTCTTCCCTGGAAAAGTGCAGATTGGATATAGTAGAAAATATTTTGTACTACACTTGCATACAGTCGAGCTGGTAGAGGAATAGTTTCAGGTATGCTTGCGGAGGTGGCTGGCTTCTCTCCTCAGAGATCATACTTTTTGCAATGAGTATCTGAAAAGTAATAATGACCTTTGCTCCTGGAAGATTATAGAAATTTGAGTGCCTTTGCCTGGGAACCCATCTATTCTCTCAGCTAAGGGCATTGTGAATTGCATTTCACTCAAGGAAAGATGATCACATCAGCTGTTGTTGTTGTATGAGAGAATGTGTCTTGTACACATCCTAAGCGTGGGGAGGTAAGTTTCCTATATGGATCTCTTCCTTTAGATTCAGTCAATCTCAGAGCAATTGGGAAAGACTGTGAACAGCCAGTGCTGGTTTGAGTTCTCTCATGCTGACCGAGTGTTGCGGTTTAGCTCCAGCTGGCAACTGTGTCCCAGGCAGCTGCTCACTCACTGTACCCCTTGCACAGTGGGATGGGGAGGAGAATCAGAAAAAAAAAACAACCAAGAAACCCCCAAACAAACAAACAGCACCACCAACAAAAAAAACAAACAAAAAAACCCCTCACAGGTTCAGATAAAAGGTGATCTAATATTTGAAACAAGTAGAATATAATAATCATAATTGTAACTTAAAAAAAAAAGATAAAAGTAAAACCCAAGAAAAGAAAGTGATACAAAATACGATTGCCTGATGCCCAGCCAGTCTCCAGGCAGCAAATGGTCCCTTCCAGCCAGCTTTTCCCCAGTTTATATACTGGGCATGACACTCTGTGGTATTGAAATTCCTTTGGCCAGTTTGGGTCAGCTGTCCCAGCTGTGCTCCCTCCCAGCTTCTGGTGCAGCTCTTCACCAGCAGAGCAGGGGACACTGAAAAGTCCTTGAATGAGGGTAGGCACAACTGAGCAACAGCCCAAACATCAGTGTGTTATCAACACTGTTCTCATCCTAAATGCAAAACACAGCACTGCACCAGCTATTGGGAATAAAATGAACTCTGTTCCTGTTGAAAACAGGACAGCAAGCTAGTAGATGTCTTCCATCATAATCTTAGTGTTTTCTCCCTAGAAATTCTTCTAGGACTTACAAATCAGGAGCATTCCTTTATCAAAAGGCGACTCCTGCCACTGAAGAGGTGTGCCTAATATTTATTCTTAAGTACTGTGTTGTTGATTACAGTGCAGTTTGGAAGTTTGAGCAAGAGCAATTTGCTATGCCCAAAATTTCTGCTGAAAGATTCCATCTCCCTAGATAAGAATTCAAGGCTGGAGCGCCTGGACAATCTGTAGTTGTTTTGGTACCTTTTATATGTGGTATTTCAGGATTGATTGTGATTCCTTTACTGAGCCTTGGCCAGGAGAAGGCGTTGGACAAGATGTATCGTGACAGCTTAGTGGGTAATTTGTGCCCCATTGGCTGCTTCTCTCATTCTCTGGGCCATCAGCCCAAAACTTGTCATGCTACTACATAATGTGCAATTCAGCTTAATGTCCCCATGGACATTAACATCTTTAATAGAGAAACATCCTGGGCCTCTTCTTTATCCCACTAGTGATTTCGATACTCAGAGAGTTGGAATTGTCTTGCCCAGCTGAAGTAAACTCAGTGCGGAAGGCTTGCAGAGACTGTGGAAACTCTTTTGATCGCTAATGTTGTGTCTGCAGGCAGAGGATCCCTAGACAGGATCCAGTAACTCTTTGCATGGCTTTCTGGGAGCAGTGGTTGTTGCAGGGACTGTTCTGTGCAGTTTTCCACTCCACTTCTCTCCTTGTAAAGCTCTGACCTTTCATCAGAAGTATAAAGGTTTCAGAGAAAGCTGAGAAGACTCAATAAGTCCATTAAATAGCTTGAGAATAATGGCAGATGAGGACACCAGTATCGTTCAGCCTGTGAAAAAAGACCCTACAGAGAGTACAGTAAAGGGCTGTAAAATCCCTAATGGCCTGCAAAGTCAAGTGCAAGAGTTACAGAATAAGTTATAGCAGAAAGTAACAAAAGTTGTTTCGACTGAATGGGTCCTTGAAAGAATGCTAAGAATAAGACAGCTGAACTTCTAATTTTATCATGTGGTTTCTTACTTCAGACTGCTTCAGTGTCAAAGGACTGGAAGGTGGCAGAAGCAGTAACAATTTTTAAATAGCTTCAGAAGATTCCACTCCCTGACACCAAGATGTCCATCACAAAGAATCAGAAGCTGTGATAAGACTGGGATTAGTGGACAGATGGGTGAGGATGATCTAATGAACAGATGCCAGTATGGCTTTTATAAGGGCATCTGTCTACAAATGTGTGGGGTTCTTGCAAGGCATCTTTGAGAATGTGGGGATATTACTTTCTAAAAGATACTTGACAGTAATCGTTGCCAAAGTAGCAGTCAGAAAACAAATACAGTCCTAAGAATTTCCTGTGCCTTGGTCTGACTGACAGCCAGCTCTGGGAATTCTGTTTATCAAATGTAGCGTTACTCCAGGAGGAGAGCACCTGATTCTAGGGTTCTGGGTCACAAAAAGGAGGAAAAAGATGGCTCATCTGAAAGCTGCAAGTAGGCATTTTACTGCAGTTTGGTCGGAGGTAGTAGGAAATGGCAGGCTCTCCTGTCCTTCTGATCATGCTGATAAACAGAACTGGAATATAAATAAAAATGGAATGTTTGTTCATGGTAAATTTTATTCATAACTTAGTGCTGATGCTGTACCATAAGCCAAATGTATTTGCCACCGCATTGTCCCTCCCTGTAGAGGAGAACTGATAGGCTGAATCCTGTCAGTTCTGCATTATTTAGCTGAATATTTTTATTAGAAATATAGAACCTCACAGCTCTGGTGGCCTACAGCATCCAGTTTCCCTTTGGCAGCAGAACATCAGATTTCTTTGGTTGATGCATTGGTGCATGGAGAACTATTGACAGTAGTTTCATTTTCTCCTAGAGGATATCAGTTCTTAGAAAAGCAACAAGCATAAAGCACATCAGCATGAGTATTTGTACCTGCCATCTTATAAAGAAAATTGTATCATCCTTTTTAGAGTTTTATTTTCTTAGGCAGCCAAGTGTGTCAGGCCACGTTGTGCACATTAAGCACAATGCAGGGCTCCTGACTAAGCCATATTTGGGCCAGACACTGCAATGAGTCTGCATCCTAGGACTGCCTTTTCCTGTTCTGTTTATGTCTTCTGGCAGCCCTTGAACTCTGCATATGAAATGTACTGTTCTGCATATGTCTAATCTAGAGGAAATCTAGAGGTTTAGTGCTGGAGTAACAAGCTAACTGCAAGATTTCATCGAATCAGTGTCAAAATGTTGCATGCATTTCTTTTGTAGGTTTGGAGAAATTTCACTTGTGAAGCCAAAACCGACCTGAGAAACAACTGTTGCAATTTTATAAGTTTTGCTTTCATTTCTTAGTACCTTTCATAGGCAAACTGGAGATTATAAGATGCACTTGGTCCTTGTGCGCATGCTTCATATTTTTGGTGAGAGCCACTCTCACCTACTTACCAGAAATTGTTCTTGTAAATCTATTCCAGCTAATCATGTCCGTTTTCGAGAACAGCATGAAGGAAAGGGGCATCACTGAAAATGAAGCCTTTGACTGGGAGAAGGCTGGTACAGATATCTTGTTGTCCACTAGCACCTCAACTCCACCACAGCAGAACACCAGGCAAACAGCAGCCATGTTTGGGTGAGTGTTGCAGTTACACCAGTCAGATGATAGGCAACAAGCTCAGTTCCTTTTTCAAAGCTTTCAAGGCCATTAGGATTCTGGGAAGTTGGAGCTGCATGGCAGCCACCACTTGATCTGACTTTTTATATATTAGTGTATGTCTTTGGTGCTGGACAGTGAGCTGAGTACAGCTGAGTGCATGCACTGCTCACACCTCCAGCACAGCTCCTCAGCCTGTTTACGGTGTGTTTCCTGTGCTGCTGCAAGGGTACATTGATTGATGCTCAAAGGTGGGGGTGAATCCAGATAAAAAAGGCTTGATAAGGCCTGGTTGACTGGTCTGTCTTAGTGCTTTTGGGGGTCTGACATTAGG
Organism: Ifrita kowaldi; assembly: GCA_013398055.1. NCBI lineage: Eukaryota > Metazoa > Chordata > Aves > Passeriformes > Cinclosomatidae > Ifrita > Ifrita kowaldi. The sequence goes on along the minus strand of VZRS01010571.1, from coordinate 99,878 downwards.
GGATACCAATAATCTCTAGTAATGTAGAGAAGATAAAACCTGTAAGGCCTGGTAAGCCCCATTTGCTCAGGCAAAAGGGGAGGTTTCTTCACAGCTCAATATTGTACGATGGACACTTGTGAAGAAGCTTGCAGCTTGTGTATCAAGGGTCCCAAGATGCTTTCACTGATCCATCCCATGTAACTTTCGTTACGTGGAATCTTTCTGTTCTGATCAGGATGTCATATCTGGGATAAAGCTGGAATGCCTGTTTTTCAACTTGGTAATACCCTAAAAGCTGCTAAGGAATTCCTGTGGAGCAGTGTGATAGGCTTCCTTCTTTATATACTGATAATTTTGCATTTCTCCTTGTCTCTTCCACAGGGTGGTTAATGTCACTCCGGTACCTGGGGACCTGCTCCGTGAGAACACTGAGGATGTCCTACAGGGTGAACATTTGAGTGATCAAGAGAATGCTCCTCCCATCCTGTCAGGTCGGCCAGTGGAAGGTCTTGGTCAGGCTCCAAACACGGCTTTCAATGAGGGTGAAGTTTGGGAAGAGACAGATGTGAATCGCAACAAACTCAGGATCAGCATCAGCAAAGTAAAGAACATTTTCTTGTCTCCTGTGACTGTGGGACGTAGGGCAATGGTTTCATAGGCTGCTAGAAGCCACTCAGATCCACTGATGTAGCATCCTATGTAGTAAGCCAAGAAAAATTGAAGAATTTTCCTGTGGAAAGGGGTAATTACAAACAATTTTTTCACCGAGTAAAAGCCATTTGGATTAATTTAGATCTTTATGCAAGTGACATTTTGGGGGCCAGAAATGCTGAAGTGAATCTTTTTTACAATCGTATCATTATTTAGGATTTTTATACTTCAAGCAAGGAAATTCTAGTCCTTGCATAGCTGATACAATATCAGAGATGTCCCAGGCTTGGAAATTATAAACGAAAATTTTCTTGTATCCCAACCTCTAGGGTAAATAAATGTAATCAGAGATGTCTTTGTAAGCCATATTTTTCTGTACCTTGAATCATCACTCATTTTTCTCTTCCTTTTTTAACTTTCCTTCCTAAGGATAGGACTATCTATAAGAAGCATCTAATAATGGTTTCACCTTGTGAAGAGTGAGAGAAACCATTACTTAATATTCTCCTATTTCTGCATTCCAAGATCATATTAAATTTTTTTAGCTTACATAAAATGTATACTTCAGTTGATTTTCCTCATAATCTCTACGGTGTTTCTCAGTCCTTTCTTGTAAATGTTACCTAATTTCGTGGAGGCATCCCCAGTGAAGGTTAATTCCATAATAAATGTCAAGTATAAGGATCTGTCAGTTAGTTTATTAATCAGGTTAATTTACATATTGCAAGTAAATTAGTTTTAGTGGCAGGTCATCAGATACATGCAGAATCTGTTAGCAGAGAAACGTTCTTCAGACTTAAAATGTTGTCAGGGCATATCAGATTCACATCATAAACCTGTCTTTAATGGACATTTGTAGATTGGCATATTAAATCTGTCAGTCTTCTGGGGCAGAATTCTCTTCAGTCTCTACTGGTACAAAGTTAGTCCTTATTTCAGCAATATAGGTATCTTCACTAGCCTTAGTCTTATTAGAAAACATTATACATGGACAAGAAATAATCCAATCCAATTTACTTAAAATTCTCCCATACAAATAACTCAGATCAATGTGTTATTTGTATGGAGCATTAGCAGGGACATTACCCAACACTGAGAAATTATGAACCGAGTTCAAATTACTTCTTCATCTCTCACTGGTAACTCTGCATTCCCAGAAGTTTTCATTTGAAGGTACATGAAGTAAAAAAAGCCTGACAGAGAAGGACAGTTCTGTTAACACAACATACATTACAGAAAAATCCTAGTAACTTCTGGTGTTTTTCTTTGCATTTCTACCACCAGGTGCCTTGATGCTCTTCAGTCAGACTTTGCACAGGGGAGTCCTTTGTGCGTGCTAGTTGTGTGTCATGTCTTAGGTAACTCATTCACAAGTCCTGTCATAATAGCAGCTAAAGGCAGGAGAGGTTTCTAGAAGCTCCACAGGACAGCCAGGTGACTCTCCTGCGAGGCACTGTGCTATTTGTTGTCAGGTTGCTGCCGAAGGAGCTTAGGAAGTTACTCAGCATGGCAGTGAGCACTTCAGCTCTGACAGGTTCTGTAGCTACACAGCAGGCTGTGCAGCAAAGCCCAGGGCAGCAAGCTCTCCAAAGCTGAAGTCCTTTCTACCCGTGAGGCTTGTTATCTTTAGTTTGTCTCTTGCCTGTCCTTTTGCATTGCTAGACTTATTATCTTTAGTCTGACTGTTCTCTGGGAGAGGATCAGTTTTTATTTAAGTAACGGTCACCGCGTGGAGAAAAAAAGGATGCTTCAGATTTGATACCTAACGGCACAGCTTTACCTCTGCTTGTAATCTGAGGCATCTGTTGTGTCTTTCAGAACCACAAGGGCACTGGTGTGTTTAAACACCCTTCTGCCATTCACAGCATCACATCTTTCATCTTCCAGTCTTGTGGCACAAGAATTAACTGGCTCTCCCTGTCTTGTTCTTTGTATTTAGAGGATGAGGGGATCTTGCCATGTTTTTTCTCTCTTAATAACTCTCTGAGATGATCCTTATTTCTCTGTGAACACAATTCAGATCTCCTTCTGTCCCACTTCTCCCATTTCTTTGTTAAGGACAGGGCTTGCTGTCACTGTTCTCCCACACCATTCCCCAGTTCTCTGCTCTTGAATCTTACCAAGTTGATGCTACCCAACAGTTACATCAGCACTTTGCTCCTTTCACCAATGCATTTGACCTTCCCTTGTCACTGACCTTCTCCTGGCTATGACTGGATTACAGATTAAATCATTATCATCTGTTCTGCTTTTCCTCTAATGCTTAAAAGTTCTCCTCCACTCTCCCTAGCTGCAAAGGCTCTTTAGTTATGCATTCCAACTCCAGCTTGGGTGGTTTAGGTCTGCTAATTTACGGGCACTGACTGAGTGTTCAGGCCCTCTGTCATTAACAGAGGACAAGGGAATGTAGGGCATGCAGCAGGGAAGGGTAAGCACTCTCCATGCACATCCCTACACAGAGGCAGTGTGTAGCAGCTGATGCTGCATGGCTGGCAGCACCACAGTGTTGAATGCAAATCCTGTGCTGCTGCTGGACCATTCTGCTTCTGTGCTTTTGCCCCTCTCTTCCAAGGAGAATCAGCACTGTCGAAGGCAGAGGACAGCTGTGTTAGTCACCCACTTTTGCTCCTTTGTCTGCTGCTAAATTAAAAAAAATCAAAATTAATGAGGCCATATAAAGAGGAAATATGTACAGACAGAGTGTCCATGAGCATGTTCAGCTCCCTGCATGTCTGTGGAAAGCTCTTACAGATATTGTAGTCAGGTGGATGTCGTGGAAGACTTTGTTTAAAGGACCAAGGCTTAAACAAACAAACCAACAAAAACACAAAAAACCTAAACCACCCTGGTAATTAGGAGATGCCTTAGTAATATCAGATGTAATAGTTGGTACATTGCAATGTAATGCGTGGACTCTGCTTAAATAAATGTTGACAAACAAGGCTCTTAGACATCTTGGATAAGCAGTAAGGGTTTGTGTCTGCAGTAGGTTATCCGATGAGAACTCCTTTGGATCAATGCTCAGGGTAATTGAAATGCATAGGCATTGTAAAGATGTTTGACTTGTAAATGTGTTTAACTATTTGAATTGATTTTAAATCCACACCTTATTTTAATACCAGCTGATTGCCAGGGCAGAGGGACCCTGTGTCCCTTCAGACATTGCTTGTGTTGATTGTGAAAATGCAGCTGAAAGTATATCCTAGGAGAAAGTCCAGAGCAACAGTGAAGGATGGAAATCAATGTCTTTGGCCGGACTTTGAAGTTCTCTGTGTTTACCCCCTTCAGACTCAGTGCATGGTGGAAGAGGAGCAGAGAAACGGGGTGTGCCCCAGTTCCCCTGTCCGAGTGCCTCCGGAGTCCCCGACCGCACAAGTGCGCTCCCTCCGCTACCGCCGCGTCAACAGCCCCGAGTCAGAACGGCTTTCCACAGCTGATGGAAAAGCAGATCCACATGAAAGAAGGTTTGTTCACTCTCTGTAGCCTCCTGCTGGTTTTATCAGAGTCTTGAGGATTGACTGTTGAGACCAACCTAATCAGTAGATCAGGAGCCAATGCTCACAACTTTATCTACATTGACCTTTGGTCCACCTCCTTCCTACTCCCCCTTTTCGTCATCAAAAATTTTGATGTCTCACACATGGAGGTCTTTCCCCAGAAGAGTCTGCAAGGCTTCTGAATGATCCTTGCTGAAAACACACTGTACTTGTCCTAAAATCTGCTGCCCAGATTTTAGGACAAAAAAGCTCTGGCTTTTGCAGCAAGCTGCTGGTCTCTGAGATAGGCAGAGAAGCAAAGCAAGCAGCAGATGCAGGCTAAATGAGAAACGTTGATCAGAACGTGGTTTGGGTTTTTTTTTCACAAGCCAGTAGAGCTTAACAAAGAGGAAAGGTGTTGTTGAGGGAAAATGGTTATCATCCTGTCTACAGAGGAAAGAGATGCTGAATTGGCTATCATACTGTAGCTCTTCTTCATGCCATTGTAGGTTCTAGAGAAATATTTTTGTTTAAGCCTGTCTTTCTGAAGTGTACCAAGAAATGAGTGAGAAGGACTATACAGGCTTTCTGTTATGATCCCTGTCTTTAACCACAAACCTGATGTGTTTTTAATGGCTTCTTGTTGTGTCCCTAGGTCTCGAATGGATATCCCTGGCTCTCCATCACGGCTCGTGTGCTCCTCGCAGCCAGCCCAGATGCTGTCCATCGACACTGGCCAGGCTGACCGGCAGGCGAGCGGCAGGATGGACGTGTCCGCGTCCGTGGAACACGAAGCCCTCAGCAACGCTTTCCGCTCGGTGCCGCTCGCAGAAGAGGAGGACTTTGACAGCAAGGAGTGGGTTATCATTGATAAGGAGACGGAGCTCAAGGACTTCCACCCCGGTGCTGAGCCAAGCACCTCTGGAACCACGGATGAGGAGCCTGAGGAACTAAGGCCTATTGAAGATGGGGAAGAGAGAAGGCGCCTGGGGGCAGATGCTGCAGTCAGGCCGAAGACTCATGATGGGCGAAGTCGGGGTATGCTGCCTGTGACTGAGGAGGACAGTTCCCATAGACATGAAGGACCTTCTCAAACAGTGTCTGACAGTAGACATGAACAGCAGACAGGAAGTCCAGCCCATTCCCCCTTACATTCAGCACCAGCTCTCCGACAAAGGAGACGAGAATCTGAACCTACTGGTCCTCAGAGACAGGTAAGATCCCTGGGTTTGTACCTTGTTGCCTAGCATAGCATCATCTTAGGAAACCTCAGCTGTGCTGGAGAAGTCTTTGATTCCAAGCATGGATGCTCTTATAAAACTCTTCTGACAGTGCTGGCAAGTATTGTGAGCACTTTAGAAGGGTTCCCAATAGCCAGTGACGTCCTTCTAAGGACACACTGTTATGAAGATCTTTCAGCCATTTTGGTACAGGGACAAGAGGAGAGCACAGCTGTGATTCTGGGTATCTCTAGTCACTCCTCTTATGCTCTCCCACAGAATTTTGTTAATAACTGCTTAGTTGTATGGAGGTGTTGCCAGCAAATCTTCTCCACATAGCTTCTCAGCAGCAACAGCAGTGTATGGCAAGAGAATGCCCTCTAATCTAATCACATATCAGCACTGCACAGGCCCACAGCAATGCAAATCATAAAATAACTCCCTGAAATTAATCTTTCTTCTAAATACCTAATAAAAAGCTCAGAGTAGCCAGCACATACATCTCATCAACCTTACTTCAATGAGAGGCATTGCTGTTACCATGTATTTACTCACAGAAATGTTCTTTATTTATTGTGTTTTTTCCATATAGTTGTAGAGTGTTTTTTTTCTTTCAGTTTTGCTTTTTTCCTGTCGTCCTCTGATGCTATAAAGCAGTTCAGTTTTTAGTGGGAGATGATTTATTAGATTGCCTGGAAAAATATGATACACTAGGCCCAGAGTTCCTGTCATATCTAATCTTCATTTCTCAGAAGAAGCCTGTCCCAGAGTATTCAGTGCAAGAGACAATCAGATTGTTCCCCTAAGAGTTTTTTGTATTTTTATGTTGATGAAGATCTCTCATGCACATGGGTTCCATAAGTACAGCAAAGAGCAGGCAAGTTTTGGGTCATGTACACAGTGATACCCTCCTATGACAGACATTTGTGCAGTCTGCTTGTTCCTGTCTGGAAGATGGTAATTTAGTTTCCACTTCCCTCTTGAGCTTATTCTCCAAGGAAGTGTTCACAGGACTGAAGCACATTAAAAGAACATCCTTCTGTTCAGGTCTTGCCCAGATTCTTCTCTTCTCTGGATCCCTGAGAGGTACAAGAAGAAAACCATGAATGAGGCAAGAATCTAGGTAAAAGGAATGAAAGCAAATCTTTGTGAATCACCAGGCAAGGTGTTCCTTGCTAAGGTGTATGAGACTGCAGCATTTACAGGAAGGATAGAAATGCTGACAGCAGGCCTGAGTGGGACTGTCCTACTGAGCATGGAACAGAGGCAGCACGTGCTTCTCTTAGAGACTGCATTCCAGTTGCAAGGTTCCTAGGTGGACATATTTGCTGTATAAAGCCAATTTGTTGAATGCCTCAGATATCTAGAAATTGCATAAGGCAAGATTGGCAGAGTTGGAAGGGTCTGTGTCTGAATTTGCTGTGTCTGTACACTTCTGGGGTTGGTCAGTGCAAGATCTGCAAGATGCAATGAACGTGGTAAGAGCCAGCTGATGAGAAGCAGCTGTAAAAAACAGCAGGGACACTTCACTGACACACTTAGTGTGGCTAAAGAAGGCTGGAGAGGCCTTCTTGGCCAGAGCACATACACCGCTGAGTGAAATGACTGGGGGAGTTGGATATGGTGCAGCACAAAGACTTACTATCACTGCACAGTGATATTTAAAAAGGAGGCAAAAAAGATAAATGAATGGGATTGGGGGTGATTACTGCTAATATATTAGGCAGCCTTTGTTCTCCAGCAAACTGCCTTTTTTTTGTTCCTATGTTCTAAAATACCCTCTATTAACTCCGCAGCCTACCTTTGTACATACAGACCAACACTGGACTTCTTTGGCTGACTGGGATTTAGTTGTTCTTCCTTTGATGTCTGGATCCTTCAATTGCCACTGCAGCTGTGCAGTGATACTCATATTTTTCCATTTTCTGTCACAAAACCAGCTATAAACTCTCAAAGGGACTTGGTGCCTAGAGGAAAGTAGAAACCTGTTTTCCTTAGGTACAGCAAATATGGAGGGACAGATGGCTGGGGCACTAATAAGAAGTTGACCAAGGACTTAACTAGTGAAAATACTGAAGGCCTCATTAGCAATGGCAGATGTTTCCTGTAGCTCATGCTTGTGCTTCTCTGGGTTTGATTAAAACTGTAATTAAGTTGTGTGTGTGTGTGTGTGTGTGTAGGTCAGTAAATCTTCCTTACCTTTAAATATGAACTGAGCCTGTAAGATAGGTGAAAATTTCACTAAATGCTGAACTACCATGACTGTAGTCATAGGCTTTGTTGTACCCATTTGTGACCTCATTCTGGTGTCCCAAAAACTGGTGATCCCTTGGTGTCAGTAGAGTACTCACTGAAAGCAAGTGAGGAATCTCTGCTCTAATGCTTCCTTCTGTTTCTCCGTTCTCTGGCTCCAGTCCATGAGCCATCACTTGTAACTGGCAGAAAGACAGTGACTTCTGTATTGTCATAGAACCACAGCACACCTGAGGTCGGAAGGGACCTCTAGAGATCATCTAGTTCTACCCTCTGCTCCAAGATGGATCACCTAGAGCAGGTTGCTCAGGACAGTGTCCAGTCAAAATATCTCCAAGGATGGGGACTCCACAACCGCTCTGGGCAACCTGTTCCAGTGTTCAATCACTGTTATGGTAAAAAACTTTTTATTACATTTAAATGGAATTTCCTGTGTTTCAATTTCTGTCCATTTCTTCTTTTACTTTCACTGGACATCACTAAGAAGCATCTGGATCCATCTTCCCATCAGGTATTTATAAATGTTGATAAGAATCCCCCTGAGCCTTCTCTTCTCCAGACTAAACAGTCCCAGCTCTCTCAGCCTCTCCTCAAATGAAAGATCTTCCAGTCCCTTCATCATTTTTGTGACCCTTTGCTGGACTGTCTCCAGTGTGTCCATGTGTCTCTTGTACTGGGCAGCTCACAACTGGAACACAGCACTCCGGGTGTGGCTCACCAGTGCTGAGCAGACGGGAAGGACCATCTCCCTCAGCCTGCTGGCTGCACTCCTGATGCATCCTCAGGGGCTGTTGGCCCTTTTTGCCGCAAAGGCACCTTACTGGCTTGTGTTTAGCTTAGAGTCCACCAGGACCTCCAGGTACTTCTCTGTCAAACTGCCACCAAAACAGGTGGCCCCCAGCGTGTTCTGTTCCTCCCCATATGCAGGACTTTACACTTCCCTTTATTGAACTCAGTAAAATTCCTTTTTTCCCATTTCACCAACCTATCCAGGCACATCTGAATGTTGGCACAACCCTCTGGTGTGTCAGCCACTCCCAGTATTGTGTCATCTGTGAATCTGCTGAAGGTACACCCTGTCCCATCATGCAGATCACTGATGAAGTTGTTAAATAGTAGTGGCTGCATTATCAGTCCCTGGCTACACCATTAATGACTGGACTTCTTTTCTCCAAACATGATACTTTATGATCAGAAGCCCACCTAGTTTTCAGTCCAATTCACTATCTACTTATCTAGCCCATATATCATTGTTTTGTCTATAAAGATGTTATGGGAAACACTGTCAGAAACCTTGGTAAAGTGAAGATCAACAACCTCCCACCCAGTCCTCTCAGCACAAGGAAGCTCTCGGGTTCATCAGACACAATTTCCCCTTCATACATCCATGTTGACTGCACCTTCTTCTCCTTCACATGTTTGGGAATGGCTTCTTCCAGGAGGATTTGCTCCATGTCCTTTCCAGGCTGACCAGCCTTTCATTCCCTGAGTTATCCTCATTTAGAACTCAGATGTTTCTTCAAATATGTCAGTCTTTTGGAAGACAGATATTGTAGCTCAAATGTGAGAGATGGTGCTGTCCTTGTTAAAACTCTGTGGGTGTAAGAGAGAGCACAGAATGATCAGATGCTGCTGTGAGGAAAGTCAAGTACAGAGGAGGCTCTGAATAGCCTGGGGGAGTTTCTGACCCAAATATTCTCACATATTAGGTATCTCCCAGTTTCAGATGACAAGAAAATGGCTGCAGTGGAGCTTAGATCTCATGGGAAGACCTGTTATAAAGAGAGAACAGGACCTATGTCCCGTTCAAGCCCTTCTCTCTGTGCACCACTCAATACATCTGTTTAGCAGAGCTCTAAGGGTTTACTTTAATGTATGCATTTCAGGGATGTCCTAGTAAGATTCAGCTTTTTTTTATGCACTAGTGTGCAGATAAAGCTATAGAAATAGATAAAGAATGACTGGAAGAAAAGATTGAACCTGCACGTCTGTTTGTATATTAATCCTGACACAGGGTTGCTGTTATTGCTGGAAATAATTTAAATCCATACCTCGCAATGTAATTTAAAAATCTGTCAAGTTAAGTATGCTGAATAAATTCCCTGATAATTGGCAGAGATGGCAACTTACTGCTGCCTTCTGCACTGACATGAATTACAAGTGTTCATACATGTGAGAGTTTTAGAAATTATTTCTGACTACAGGTCTGTGCTCATAGGTATTTCTCGACTCTCAATCTCCGCTGCTGCTAGTGGAGTTGGCATTGTGCAAAATGTTTGGGGATTTGCCTGCCTGAAACATGCCTGTCCAAATGATGTCACATCTAAAAAACCACAAGAGAAGTGAAGAATGAAAGTGGGAGATGGTATTAACGCTGCTTTACCTATCCTTGAATATATTCTGCAGGGTTCAGAGAGCATTTTGCTTAGGCTGTCTCTTACAGTCTTATCTCCCAGAACAGTTCATCTGTTAGAAAAGGTCCCAATGTGAAGAGGCACTAGTATATTTTTCCTCACCAACTCAGCTGCGTAGTTAGAATCACTCTTCAAAATCATCTTGCTCAATGCTGTCTTTAGTCTCTTTTCTCTGACAGCCAGGAGAATGCCACGAGTGGACTTGCTTGAAATTATCCACGTCTTGAGCCTGAGAGGGCAGCAGGAGAAAAGGTGCTTTGTGTCTTGATTTCCTTTCCTTTCTACAGCATCATCTGTGGGCTGCTCTGAGGGAACCTGAGAGACCATTTCTCATGGTGAGAAATGGGCATTGGCAGAGGAGGGGAAGACTCACTGCTCCTCACTCAGTGTAATTCCCATTGAGCTGCGTTTCATGCCTGTTGTAGATGATGTGATGCTTTGACAGTCAGCTCCTCTGTCTTCCCTCCACATGAGAAGAGGAGCTTGTCACCTGATGGGAGAAGGATGCATGTAGAGTTGGCCTCTTACGCTCTTTGGATTCAGGGTCCCTGTCCATTCATGTGTTAAGAATAAAGGATCTGCAAAAGGGTGGTAGTAAAAGAAACGTTCACATATGCTCTTTTTATATACATGGTATATCAGGTAATGGCAATCAAAACCTTAAGCTCCGTAGACATTCCTAATTCCATTTTAGAGCTGTAAAATACATTGAGTTCTATCAGCATCACATTCTCCTGGCACTTCACATACAAGGTGTCCTACTGATCCTGTCCAAACGGAGCAGAATAGGCCTGATGGTAGGTGGTGCAGCCTGATTGCTGCAAAGGGATAAAGGGGGGCAGCACCTTCAGCATTGACTGAGTAATTTAAGCATTAGAGCATCAGTGGAAGAAGGTAGCACATCTGGAAGCTCAACTTCATCCTGGAGGCAGCAATACCAAAGTGCACTTACTGATGGGGTGTTGTAAATGCTTCTTCATGGCCTGGGCAAGTCCTTGGTCCTGTGCTGTAGAGAAGGTCTCTCTGGGTAGCTGGAGTGATCTGAGAAGTCTTTACCATATTGGGATGATATATACCTTGGAAATCATACAATATGCTGAACCTGAACATGGACCAAAAATTAGGAATACAAATTCCAGTAATGCTTAGTTGTGCAGCTTGCAGATAGCACACCCAAGGCTAAATTTCTACTCTATCTATGCAAAGAAGAGATGGTTGTCTTTATGAGAAATTAGAGCTGCTGTCTAGATTTTGTCTTTCTCAAGTACTCTGTATGACAGCATTACATTATTATTATCTGAGACTCTGAGCTATGTAGTGACATGCAGTACATTTAGGACTGTGAATAACTGCTTTTCACATTTAATGCCAACCACGAACTGAGTAGCTCTCAGGCGCTTCTGAAGATAAGATATCTGCCTCAAAGCACTGCAAAGATATTGAAGGTGACAGGAAAGAGATGACACTGGATGACATTCAGCTCTTTTTCTAGTGCAAGGGCAACATCTCCAGTAAGGTAAGGAGAGCAGTTTTGGCTTAAAAAAACCCCCAATATCACCTTTCCACATTTCACCCACAGAGACTTCCTGAAAAGAAATGCAGCACAAGGAAAAGAATGCATTTGAAAGGAAAAAAGCGATTCCAGGAAAAAAAGTCTGGTTCTGGAGATTGAGACTGCTGACCTGTTATGAAAGTACTAGTTTCATAAAAGAGGTAGAAAGGGAAGGAAGGGCTTAGCACTTTCAGGGTGAAGGATCTGAAGTCATTCCTGTAATGCCTCTCTCTTCCGTTCAGAGCATAAAGGGAAGGTAGGGACTGCAATCTCATCCCGACACAAACTGTCCTCAGTGGGTGTACTTCCTCCCTCTCCTGGGTATCCCAGGACCACAGAAGCAGAAAAGGGGCCTAAGAGTGCATCTTCTCCTTATGTCCTCCCATGGCCCTGTGTTTTAAATTTCTCACTGAAAGGAGAATTATACTCTGCCTGCCTTTCCAGCTGCTGTCTGTCCACTGCTTACCAAAACTGGAAGCGTTAATACTCCCCCTGCAGGTACTCAATATCAAAATGTGTCAGGAGGCCAGCAGTGTGAGTGTGAGAAAAGAAAAGTCTACTAACAGCCCCCAAACTTGCTTTTTCAAATCCCTGGAGTGAGTTTTAATAAGACTCATTGAAAGAGCCCCTGAGAATCCCTCACTTTTAAATACACATAATCATTTTAGTACTAGGTGTTTCACCTTTTATCATTCATGTGGTTTCCAAATGTGTTCAGAGTTTGACTGTTACCTATGTGCAAGATATATGAATAGCCTAGTGACATGCCAAGATGAGCACTGCCAGTGGAACAGAGAGGTGAGGCATGTGGCCTGAAGAGCCAGAGGAGGGGACAGAGTAGCAGAGCCTGGCATTGCTGGTGTCACTCTGGCTGGGGAGAGCATGGCAGGCCACCTGTAATGACAGGATTCCATGGTGTCCATAGCATCCCTGGGAATTGATATCCATAGAGCAGTAAGTAAGGCCCTGTGTAGAGCAAAAGCATTTTTCATCCGCCAGCGAAGATGTCCGCAGCATGCGCATCACAAACCAGGGGCGAGTCAAGTCTTTGCCTGACACCTTTTCCTCCACTCTTCTTGGTCTTTTTCAGTTGGAGGAGGACAGGCCTTCTCAGCACTCCCTCCCGAGGTACAGCCCCCTGAGAAGACTGGCGTCCTCCGTTTTCTCCTCCTCAACCCTGGAGACAGAACACTACCCTCACGTTGGTGGCACTTTCATACAGCGCAGCCGTTCGGCGGAGAGCAGCCCCGTGCGCATGCCCCACCGCAGGCACATGCCCCTCACGGCAGGAAACCACAGACTCATGCCTTCCGTCCTCCGCATTTCCAGGTCCCAGCTCCAGCAGGTGTGGGCCCGCTTCACACACAAAACATAGCCTGTTCAGGGAAGCAGCAGCCTCCATAATGCAATAATAGATCCCACCCGCCCACAATGTGTCACCACTTAATGCAATATTGAATCCCAGACAACACTGGCCTAAGGTACTGTAACTTCCAAAGCCCCTGCAACCAGACCCCACAGAGACTGAAAACATCTGCCTTTCTAAACCTCCCAGCAGCCTGAGCGAGGGGCGGCAGCAAGGCCGAAGATGAGAACGCAGATGGTGAACGTGTGGTGTGTGAAAGAGGTGGATGCCAGGGCTCATCTGAAAAACTCGCGTGTCCTGCAGCCTCGGGGTAGGAAGTGCAGGGCTGCCTCACTGAACACATGCAATCGAGCAACAAACATTGTCAAGTTCTGATTGGAATGGAGAGACTGTGGAGGTATCAGCAAGCGTTACCTTCCTCAGCAAATTGGTTCAAGCATCTCTGTTGGTATCTTACACTGGGCTGAATCTGTAGGCAGATTTACTTCATCTAGATATAGGCAGACTCCCACTCAAAGCTCACCTGAGGCAGGACCTCAGGTTTGTCCCTCTTGTGGAGTTACAATCATGTATCTCTTTGTTGCTTTGGCTTTGGAAATCCCCTTGCTTTTGTTGCGGTTTGGTTTCCATACAGTGACCACACATTTCCGTCTCTCTGGCTGTGCCTCTGTTACCTGACAGTGAGACTGTTTGTCTGCTCTCCACTCCTAAGCTGCTGCAAATTTTCCTATCTGCCCCCAGAGGCACTGACTGTCGAGTTGGATAGCAAAGATTTTCTTACTGATCCAGCTGTATATTATGCTGTTTTTAAATTACAGAAATTTTAGGCACCTGCAGCTTTTCAGTGGCAGAGCAGTCCTGCTTGTTGGCCTTGCTTGGAAATGCCTGTGATAACAGATCTCATTTGAGAAATAAAGTGGCCTCAGCTCCTGGTATACAGAGCCCATGAAAACCTTCCCTAAAACTGTGAATTTCAAAGGAAAAGGGAGATCAAAGTTAATTTAAATTGTCATAAGGATGACTTATTTCCTGTGTTTGCTGAAATATATTGCCCTTCTCAGTAGAGTTGCAGAGTAAAACACCGGACTGTATAAAGACGTTCTGTAGTTAAGTGAATGTAGTAACTGTCTTCTATTGCCATGAGCCTTTGGTCTGGTCTTCTGGGAGAAGAGGCAGTATGGATGTTAAGGCTGAGGAAGAAGGGGTCATTGCTGGTGCTCAGGGCTCTAGGGAAGTGCAAGTCCAAAGTAAAACACTGTGCAGAAAATATAGAAGCATAGGATACAGGCAATAAAACATGTAGAAAGCTCAGACAGATGTGAAAATGGGTTGGGGTAAGTGTGGGTGTTGGAAGGAAGTTGTGACATGGAGGTCTCACTGCATAGGTGGGGTGTTTCCAGTGGGCTTACAATGAACAATTCCTCCCAAGCAGTGCTTTCTGTAGGTACATCTGCCCTACCTGAGGCTCCCTTAATATTAGATTCACTCTCCCATAAGCAAGATCAGATAGTGCAGCCCCAGACAGGGTGGGTGGTGCTTCCTGAAGTTCCTAGGACCTGGCTCAGTGTGTCTGCATGCTGCAGGACATGATCTGACAGGCTGACATGCTGAGAGAGCATCCTGGGAGGTGCAGGGATGGAGATGGAGTGGGAAACAGGCCCACCCTGAGAGAATTCGGCACAGGTATGACCAGCCTCTTCCCACAGTCATTCTTGAATCAGTGACATCAATTTCTTTTGATTTGCCCCAAGAGCATGTGTGAACGGGACAGTTTACTGTTCAGACAAAAATTTTAGGTGCAATTTGTTCATGGGCTTTATTTTTTTAAAAAAGGTACTGGGTGTTGCCAAAAATACTTTGGCTGAATTAACCAGTAGCCTAATCCTATTTGGCAGTTCCCTTGTCAAGCACCAAGACACAAAAAAGAGCAAGGCTTTGCCCTTCTCAAAGTGACATGAGAAGGGATAATTTCCTTAAGTAGACTCTGATGTTATTTTTTTTCCAACTTCAATAGAGACTTTAATGGAACAACAGATTCCAGAGAAAATGGAATTTGTGAAAGCACTAGACTTAAATCAGTAACTCTTAATAATTTGTGTTCATAGCAACCAAAACACTGATGTTCACTTTTCAAGGTCAGTTTTAGAATTAAAATTACTCTTGTTCTATTTTTAAAGAAAAATCAACCAATTTTTAGTTTTGCAGGTCAGAAAAGGGAACAAACTGGATAACTGGGTATTTATAAACTCTAAGCCTTTTGTTCAGACAAAAACAATGACTAGCCAATAAGTAGTTCATACATAAATTTCAAAGGTCAGTAATCTATCTAATGCTACTCATCAGAATGCTATTCCCATAAACTTGACACTGCTCTTGTAAGTTCAAAAATCTGATTTATAAAGATAGTTGATTTATATAGACTTAAGTAAGACTTTCTTCCAGTTAAAATTATTAATAAATTGAAAGCCAACTAGACAAACAAAATATGTTTATATGTTGCTATCTCTTACAAGAGGGGCTGTTTCTCATTAGGACTCCTGACCTCCTACCCTTAGCTCAGCACTATTCCATGCCTTTAGTGGCTGTCAAGAAGAACAAAGAAATCACTGAGGAGAAAGTTTGCAGTGACAGAAGGTGGGTGGTTTGATAAAACACTACTGACAGACTGGCTCTGCAGAAGGATCTGAATTGCTTGATAAATTGCTTGTGTTCAAAGTAATGATTGCATGCACCCAGGGACAAGGTCATGTTTGGAGTATGGAAGATGTAAGTCACTTGTACAGAAGGAGAGAAACTGTGCCCTGGGAGGTGCTGTCTCCCAAAATGAGGTGGGAGTTAGGTGAAGTAATTAGCTGCATTTAAGTTCTCACTATGCTGCTACAACAAAAAAGAATAAATATTTTCTTCTTCGGTGTATCAGCAGGAAAATGGAAGATGTGAGCAGAGTGAGATATTCTGTGGTGGTGAGATCGCTACCAGACATCATATCCAAGTCTTGTATGGAAATTTTTGTAAAAGATTTTCAAAACCTAAAAGAGAAGAAGGGATACCAGAATGCTCAATTCTGTAAAACCTGCCTTGTAGAATGAGCTGGAAGAAATGGCAGTCTGTCATTCAATACAAAACTAAAAAGTGACATGATTGCTGTTAGGTGTCCCTGCCTGAAGAGAGCAAGAGGGGTTTTAACCTGCCAGGCAAAGATAATGAGTGTAAGGGCTGGAAGATGAAGTAGCAAAGGTAAACCTAGAAGCAAGATGCTCATTTTAAAGACATAGGTGTGTGTGGTAAACCACTGAAATACATTATTAAAAGACACTGAATTTTTTTGCTGTTCAGTCTCTGTAAGGTGGGATATTGGTTTCTAAACCAATCTTGTTAAACCATCAAATTTGGGCTCTATACCAGAAGAATTTGACATGTTGCTGTCACCTGGGTTTTATGGGAGATCTTATTTCATGATCAGTATGTCTTTTACAATTTAATTCTGAAAAAATTAATTGGTGCTAATGGCTGGAATCCTGATGTTAAAGTATTATGCAAAAAGTATTAAAAATAGTCAATTTGAGGGGGTTTCCTAACATCTTCATTTAATGCTGTATTAATTACTATGGAATCTACATATTGTTGAGGAACAGTTGGCAAATTAAAGAAATGTGAAAAGAGATCTTTTTTATATATATGGAAATGTAATAAATTAATATTGAAACTAGTTGCGGTGCAATTCTAAAAAGACTTATGTAGATTACATTTATATTGCATTTATTTCTTGTGTTTAATTTATAATGACTGCAATTATAAATGTAAATATGTCCAAAATCAGTTGGCAAAAAACCCAACTGATGGAAGCCTGTTGACATGAAAATTGGTCCTGGGGCTGTGGGCTGAAAAGTTAGTTGCCCTAGTTATTTGTCCTTCTATGTTTGGTAGGGGTTTTTTTGTTCTTCAGATGGAATGAGCCAGTGGGAATCAATACTAGTGAAATAAAATTCCCGTTCAGCATCAGACTCTTAGGCAAATTGTGTTCATCAGAAGGGTCCAAGAACAGAATTTGCATCCTGAGGGATATACTCTTCTTTTACATACATTGTACATAGCACTTGTTCTCCTCAGAACCCAAATTGGAAATGAGCATTTGCCACTCCCTCACAGAGATCATTGGCATCAGGACAGGTAGCTGTTGCTGGGATCTCATGATCTACTTCAGTGAGCAAATGTTCATCACTTGTATAAACATATAAAAGCCATCTTTTTATATCTTGGCCTCTTGGCTCCTTTCACTTTCTTTCTATGCAGAATGGGAGATGTTTCCAATTTATTGCTCTTTCCTCGGCCTCCTTTCCTCAGGAAGGAGCTAATGAGATATGATTTCTGTGAAAATGTTACTATAAATGCTTGGGTTAATCTAGCATTGGATAAATGTGGTTATGCCAGCGTGCATTCACTTTCAAGGGAGGCAGTTTTGGTGGGAGGGGGTTGACTGAAAATGAGTTGCACTGACACAGGTGCAGGTCTGCAGATGCCAGTTTGCATTAGGAGCATCCTCTTGATACCCCCGTGATGACAAAGTCCCTGGTGTGAGCCTGAACTTGTCTACCATTCCCATTCTTTTTTACTACTGTAGAGGGGCAGGCATGTGAAAGAGTTATGGTGCATCACCTCTTTCGCTATTTAAAGTCTCTTTTGTTGCAGTGATGGCAGAAAGATAGAAATGCCCTGTAAAACAGCCATATGGGTGATACAACCCCATCCTTACACTAGCTCTTCTTTATGAAGTCACTCCTGTTCTACCACTCCTTCTCTTTGTTGTGTGTCTGAACTTGGACATTGTGGTGGTCAAGGCTGCAGGCCCCCCCCTGCCCAGGATGGAGAAGCTGTACTTGGACAGTGGCCTCCAGGCTGGATTGAGATAAGGCAGCTGATGGTCTCCTCTGGGATCTCGTCATTGCTCTGTAAGCAGAGACATTGCTCAGCAGCTGCCGCCCAGCTTCTGTTCAAATCTGAATCTGGATGCAAGAACAGCAGCAGTTGGCTGTAGCCCCAAGCTGCTGGTAGACTTCACATGCAGAACCCCCTCTGAGAAGTTCTCTTAGATCCAATTGTTCTCTTTGATTTGATCCTCTTTGTTCCAATTTGCCTCTCCCATCTCTTCCCTGTTAGACAAAGTCTTTTTGCTCTGCCTTGGTTGCCTGTGTGTGTCCCACTCCACATGTTCACCTGCCCCCGTGGCTTACCTCCATTGCCAGTCATGGAATCTCATCCCTCACATCCTTATTGCATCCCTGGATACCTGCACTACCTTCTGCCTTTGCCATTCCCGAGAATCTGCAGAGCATGCCTCCTGCATCACTCATGGTGTGCCATAAAATCCCTATAGCACTTTGAGCAGCAAAGGGGCCTTCCCTCCCTCTGACTTCCTTGGAGGAAATTGGAAAAAAAATGGCACATTTTGGCAACTGGAGCAGTCTCAGCTCTACATGGAATCTGTGTGAGGATTGCACTGTTTAAAGGCAGCTTGATTTCAAAAATGAGAATGGAAGATACCTTCCATTTTCAAGACAGTCTCATGAGTTTCAAATCCTGGAATCCTTAGGACTTAGCAAGCTCCGCCCAATTATTGTCTGCATCAGCAGCTAAATTTAGACAGCTGGCAATGCTCTTTCCCTTAAGACACAGGTACCATCTGTGTTTGCAAGCCATGTAAGTAGCTGGTTGAACACCACTTCTATTGCTGTGAGCATGTCTCTAAGTTCTGCTTAAATCAGTGCCAGGTCTCTGTGAGTGAGAAAATGTCGCAACTCCAGTTGCAAGCTCTGCAAGTTCTTCCAAATGGATGTTTCGTGGGCTGGCAAAATCTGCTGTCCCCATTCTCCTACCTAGGAGCTGGGAGAGTGGGGAGGTTTCAAATCAAATAGGGTATTTCAAACAGCCAGGAGAGGGAAATTGTAAGTGCAACAGAGCTGACACTCTTCATTAACTGTAAACTTTAACACGCCAGTGTTTCCTCCTGTTGCCTGTCTTAAACTGGAGGTATCACGGACTGGTGGATTCTTTCTTGGGGATTGGTGTTCTTTACTTTGCCACATATAATGACTGTTCTTCCCTTATCAAGCCTGTGCCACTGCCATTAGGCCACCAGAGTATCTTGTTGTTTTAAACAAGCTCTTTGTTTCTTCTGCAGTTCCATTTGACACCCAGCTCTCCCCAGCTGCTTCTGGAGCAGCCAGACCCAGGTGTTACACATGAAAGCAGCATGCCTTTAAGAACCAGTCAACAATCTTTCTTTCCTTTCTGCTGTATTTTTTAGATACAGGACCTCTGGAAAGAGGCCTGTTGCTTGATCAGCCATAGTAAGCGAAGGTGTTTCCAGCACCTTCCTCAGCCCGTTCAGGGGCACAGAGGTTGAATGGCTCTTCGGTAGCTAGGCTGTTTCTTTTCTGAAAGTGGCTCTAAAGCCAGTGGACACACAGCTCTTCTAACTCGCCTGGGCTGTGAGCACTTGGGATGAGAAACAAAACAAGTGTCATTTGGGACACTTCTCTGCTCTTTGCTTCAAGCATTTCTTCCAAAGATTTCACTTTGGAGTGTTTATCTACCTCATTTGTCTTTTGTTTCAGTAGCATTGCCAGGCTTTGGTACCATCTTTGTCACTGACTACTTTGCCCCAGCGTGTGCAGCCTCTTCTGAGAGTCTTGGTGATTTGTTTTGTAGTAGAAGCCTTTTGCAGTCAGAAAGACCCTTCGCAGTCTGGGAAACCAGAGCACACACCTCAATTTAGGCTTTCCAGAGTTTATTCAGAAACGCCACTTGTGGTATTCATACCTTCCTATGGGCTCTTAAATCCAAACGATTCCCAAGTGCTGTATTTTTCCCATTAGCCACTTCCCTGCTGTTTGACATGGGGGAGTCAGCAGCAAGAAAAGCCTTTTCAGAACATGTCAGGATGAAGCCAGATGTTTGGTTGCACAAAGGGAATTTCAGGAGGCTGAATATTTTTTCATGATCTGTAAATTGTCAGGGCAGTGGGTGGGACCTATATACCAAATAAAACAAGTATCACGGAGGCATTTCTTTGATTGCAAATCACCAGGAACTTCCCTTGCTCTCTCATGTAAAAATGCACTATTTGAATCTGGTGCTGTGATCCTTTGTAAATAAATTAAGGCAAGAAAATATAACGATTGCTAGTTCACTCCTCTCTTGTAAAATAGCTCAACAATAGGAGACTGAAGGTCAGAAAGCATGGAAAGATGTGTTCAGTCCTTTTCCCGTTTTCTAACGTCCTTCCCTCTCACACCACCATCAATCTTCCATGATATGTACATGTGGAACTTTTAAGAGCTTGACAGCAGCAAAAGATTATTCTTGAAAATAGAAGATTTTCTGCTGCTTATCTGGAGGGATTGGTGACAGATACCAACCATGTTTGTCCAGTGGGTCTGGCATCTCTTCCTTAGGCTACATGGAGTCTCTGTGATATCCAGTCACATTTGTATTACAGCCACATAGCAACTGACGCAGTCCTGCGTCAATAGCTGAATTTATTTGTATTGTCAACTGCTGGGTTATATGAATGACACATTTTATTAATGGTTGTCATTAGAGATTTATTCATGACACTCTCAGAACTTTACCTGAAGCTGAGACCATTTTGCTACTTTCACATCGAATAAGAAAGGGCTCTTTTATCCCAATCTATTCAAAAAAGAAGCTTTTATTTTTATTTTCCCCTTTCTTGTTTCCCTTTGGTAAAAATGGGAAAGAACAATTTGGAGATAGCTATTGTGTATTTGTCTAGCTCTGCTTGGAAGTAATAGATGGGCTGCAAGAGGCTAGCTGAAAAAAATAAAATTGCATTTCCTAGCAGACAAGGTCTGAAGCCTTTAAAACCATGGATAATTTGCAAACCCCTAAAATCCTGTTAGTGTTTATTATGAAGAAATTGCCTCAGTTATTTCTCAGCTGGAGAACATGGGGTACCTTCTTCTTGACCTGCTTCCCTGTAGTTGCCAGCTCTCCCCAGAGTGACTAGAGGAGATGATAATTTCTGGAGAGGCTGACCAAAGTAAGCCAGATGTGCTTCCTGATGTCACTGTTGTCCCCAGGATGGTGTTGTGATGCTTTTTGCTGGAGCTTCCATTTCTGATTGTCTGTGTGTTCATATGTGTGCGTGACCCACACGTGGCATGTGAATGGTCGCGCGTGGTCCTGCCTTACAGAAGAGTTTCTGTGCCAGTAGTGGGCCACTTTGCACACCCCCAAATGCTGAAAAGGCTGTTGCAAAGAACAAATCTCAAACACTTACAGAAAGTATCTTTATGGTGTCTGGTTCAGGTGGCACACCTGGCCTCCTCTGCACGCTGCAGGTCGGATTTCAGCAACCTGGCCCAGCCCAGGTCTCTTAATTCAGTGTGTTGTGACATACTTATATATCTCTCCTTTTGCTGTCAGCTGGTGGCAGAGTATTCTGGTGATGAGAACAGTGCTGGCACTTGGGACATAATTTATAGTATGCAAACACCTATTTTGGGTAATATTAAAACATGAAATAAAACACGTAAAGGCTGATCATCGCTGCACTACCTTGCTTTTTGTTGTGTTTTAATGCCATGTGTTTTGTGTTTGGGTCACTATAACACAAACCTGCATTGGTAGTTCCAGGGGACAGCGCAAAGATTAATTTCTGGGAAATGTTTCTAAGTGTTATTTGCTGTATTGCAACTTCTTTGTATCACACCTGCCATTGAAAAAAATGATGTTACGATGAATGTACATTTTGAACAAGCTGCTAACCATGTAACCTGGGGATTGGAAGCAATCCCCATTTTACATTCACTTGCATGTCTTCTAGTGTTTGAAAAGAAAATTGCTTTATGTTCGGAGGTTTTATTTTTTCATATGCAAAGTGTTTCAATGAGTTACCTCATCTAGTGCACTTGCCTCGTAAAAATCCCCAGGGTTTCCTCCAACAACTCCAACAAGTTTCTCAGTTTAATTATGAGTGCAGTTAATTATCTGGCAACATGAAACACAGTAATGGCAAATTTCCTCTGAACAAGTCAGATAAGGAGGATTTCTATGGGACTCTTGCCCCTTCAGCTTGGTCCTTCCTAGAAAAACCCCTACCAGATCAGGTTCTTATTCAGCACTGCTGACTTCTGGTTATTTTTATGACTTAGGAAGATGTTTAGCTTTCAGAATATTCTTCTTCTTTCTTGCTGCTATTAAGTTGCCTTTACAGTTAGGGACTAGAACAATTTTTGAATTATCATTTCCTTCCACTTTGCTCACTATTTCCCAAGTCTCTAATGAGTGGTAAAAATGAAGTGGTCCCCATATCAGCTCAGACAGGGAGCTCTGCGTTGGCTCTTGCTGGAGACTCTGGTGGGTACAGAGCTGGGAAGCTGAGTGGCAGGCATTCCACCTTTACAGAGCTTTTGCTTCCATCCAAGATGCTAGGAAAACTGGCACAAACCTAACACATGAAAGCACAAACAGAGAGGAGCAGAGCACTTACCCAGCACAGGACTGGATTGTCCTATTCACCTTGGTCAAAAGAATGAAGAAAAAGGCTGTAGAGCATTTGATGGTAAGATGCTGGATAGAAGAACATCTCTAACATTTATGGTGCTGATTCTTGGAACACGGACATCCTGCAAGAAAGCGTGGCAGCTCTAAGACCCCTGCTACTTTTACCTCATCTGGTGCTGGTTTGAAGGAAGAGCTGCTTCAGAAACTCAGATTCTAGGGTTTTTTCCACTCACTGTTGTCAATCCTGCCAGATCTCCCAGTCCCAATCAAGCTTAGTCTATGTTGGCAGAGGATAATGTCACTTCCAGGATATGCTAAGGTCCTGATAGTATCCAAATAAAAGCTGTTAAAGGGAAGACTGGACTACAGCTGTTGCTGTCTGTGTGCCATCTGCATCTCTCAGGACTAAGGCCTCTTCCCATTCCCAGTGGAACAATTAACGTCGTGTTGAGAACTTGATTTCTGCTTCTCAAGACTTTTCAGCTCCCATGAAGAATCTCAGGGACCAGCATATCCTTCCTTTGCATTACCTTTTGTCACCTGTTAGAATTGTGTTGCTGCTAAGCAGGAGAGTCCAAACCATATTTAACCAACTGCTACTTGAGTAGGAGGTGAATGTGGGTTTCTGTGGTCATTGCTACTGAGAGGAGACAAAAGCCGTAGGGAACCTGTTGTGCTTCTTGGTTTGCTTGAGAAACTCTATCTGCTGGGACTTGGGTTTGCTTGAAGCAGTGGATCTCAGTGCAGTCCCCTTCAAGCAGGTCTCCAGTATTAAGAGGTCCAGCAGGAGGGATTCCTCAAGCTGCCAGGAGTCCTCATGGACTGCTAGGGACAGAAGGTTTGCAGAAGCTGTGGAAGTTCGTCTCAGGGGGAAGGCAGCAGGGAGATGGAGGGGACGCAGCCTGCTGTAGCTTTAAAGGCAGTACTGTGTAGGGATCCATTTGGAAGGACGTAGTTGGCTAAAGGGATCCAAAGCTTGTTTTCCTCGAGTCTTTTTATTCTTCCTTATCTAATCCCTTTAGAGCCTAAGGTCAACCCCTTTTTGTACTGCAATAACACTGTAATATATGCTTGCACTAATTCTTCTGGTATACCAAGCATGCAAGACCAATTTAAAGCTTTTTTTTCAGAAGAAAAAGACTGTATTATTGTGTATATAGAAATACTGAGAGAGAATTTGAATTCTGTCTCCTGTATAAAAGCATGCATTGATTACCTGTATGTAGATCATGCTGTAAATGCTGCAGAGTACTGTAAAATCCTACACTTGAAACCACAAAGAACAGGCAATGTCATCAAAAACAAACGAAACAGAAGCTGTGCAATGGATTTTGTGCCTTTTTTAAATCCATGTATGTTAATCCAGACAATCGGGGAAAAAAAAAAAAAAGAACAAACAAACAAAAAAAAGCTTGTATACTACCAAAACCTTATTAAAGAATCAAAGGCAGCATCTTGTTGATGGCTGGGTTTTTTATTTGCTTTCTTTCTTTGTTTTTCTACTTCCTTTGCTCTGAGAAGGTGTCCGCTTGGTGTCATCCTTGGGTACACCGGAGCACCGGGCAGGGAGTTGAAGGAGATCTGGTAGAACAGTGAGAGTTCCATTATTGTTTATGAATGTGATCACTAAAAACTTGCAGTTAAGACAGATCTGGGAATAGAAACCAAGTTGTGTGACTGTTAGAGGTGTGTTTTATGTACTTTGGGAAGGCCACACTGTGATGTCAGTTCAAGGCATGTGAAGGCTCTGATACCTGTGGAAAGGGTGGTGGAAACTTCCCTCACGCAGAAGAATCACAAGATTCCAGCTCCTCAAAGGCAGAGAGCAGTTTGTGCAGGCAGATGATGGTCTGGGAGGAAGAGCCTGGATTAGGCTGTGGTCTCAGACTTAGAGGGTTGTACAGTGTGTGAGTCCCTTTTTCTCCTGGGAATTCTATGGAGGGTTAGGCAGGATTCATCTGAGTCTGCCTTTAGCAAGGTCCAAAGCCCATCTTCTCCATTCTTCAAAGTGTTTTTCAGTTTTCCCCTGACAGGCTGCTGGTATGTGGCAGATGCGTACATCTGTCAAGCTCTGCAGAAGGATCCAGTGATGCCATGGTTTAGAGCATGGTCTGAAACAGAACAGTAGATAGAAGTGCATTATTTCGTGAATTTATGTGAAATAAACATTGTGAGGGTTTTCTTCCTGTACCTGGTTGATTTTTGCCTACAAGAGATGGGAGAGAAAAAAATCCCAAATTCTAAAGTAAAAGGGAAAATTGATTAGGCTCACACGGGAAACTGTTCCCTTCTCCCCACATCAGTGCAGAGCTGCTTAGGAGAGCAGGCTTTCCTGGAGGGCACTGAGCCCACTCTGTACCGTGTGTTGCATAAAGGGTATAGAAATTTTTACAGAAAATAAACACTTGTCCTCAGGTCCAGCAGGTCCTCAGAGATCGGGGGACTGGGTGTAGCTGGGCTTACCTGCTGATTTTTCCCAGTTCAGCATTGTGAGTCTAGCTGCGTTCAAGAAGAACTTTCACAAGCACAGATTCACAAAGGACATGGTCTTGACACTATGGGTCCGATTGTGTTCAATAAGAACTTGATCACAAATTCACAGATCACAGATTCAAAAATAACGCAATTTATCAATACTATAGATCTGGCCAGGTGAAGCAAGAACTTCCATGGTTCAGATTCATGGCTGGTGCTGTTTCTTTGCCCCAATACCCCTCTTCTTTTATGCAATAATTTGTGGCCCTTCCCAAAGGGGTGGAACTATCACATGACATAGGTGGGATTTTGGTGACTGTTGTCATATATGTAAGGCATGTTCTCTTTTCTCTTCATTTGCATTCTAAGGGGTGTGAATGTTAATATGCAAATAAGGCTTAATGAGGGTCTTGGTTACTTTCAGTCAGAATTTAAAGTTGATACAAAAGGTAAAATAATCACTTTGGTCCCCCTCCACCCACTGAGGTAGCAATCAGGGCTGCCTGACCTTCTCCAGAGAATCTTTGCATGCATCCTAATCTTCTTAATGAACCAGAGTTATGACACAGCTTCTTGTGGAGGGCGAAGGGGGAGTGAGGCTTATGGCTGGTGCTGAAACAATATTGAGCTGTGAGGCCTCCACTTCACCCCAGACAACATCCAGTGGTTTGACCTTGCTCGACCCATGTGCAAGGTCAATGAGGAGCCCAGCTCACTTTTTTTTCAGTGAGCATCATCAATTTGTCACTGACTTAAACCAGCACTTACCGACCATCACATTATTCACCCCATGGCCACAGCCACACAAACAACAGCCATAACATTGTCTCACACTAAGGGACATCATGGACTGTGTATTTCTTTTTTCTTGACCACAGGGGACGTCATAAGGTTCATTTAACTTCATGTAATTGATTTTTGGGGTATCTCTCTAGGGTGATTCCTTTTCCTCCTATGTCTTTCATTTCCATCTATACAGGTGTTATGCATACCTGACAGATCAATACCTGGGTTATCATTGATAATAATTCACAAAATGTAATAATTACAACAAAAACTAATAACAAAGACTGTGATAAGCTCTGTAACCAGCCAGTAAGTGAAAATCCTAACCCATGCAGCAGCTTGTTTAATGTCCATTTTCCATACTACTTCCAAGATCTCTACTTGCTCTTGCTGTATACTTCATATGATCTAGTTGTTCATAAAGATCTTTAGTTACATTTGATATGTGAATGGAGCAGGTATCATTAGACAGACTCACACATCCACACGCTCCATTTTCAGGCCATAATAAAAGTCTAATTTTAGTCTGTTTTGCAAAGCCATTTTTGATGTTGCCTCCGATTGTACCTTTAATTCCTTCAGTCCCACTCGAGTTGCATTAGTCAACGCTTTGATTTGTCCAGTAAGGTTATAGAACATCAATCTTGGAATGCTGTCAGCTGGCATGTGAAAATAGATTCCAGGGCCCACCCCACCACAGGTCCAGTTGTCACAAACATCTTGTTGGTAAAGACAAGCTGGTGGAGAAGCCTCCTTCTCCCAACCACATGGGCAACAGAGCAAAGAAAAGAAGAAACCCAACACAACTGAGCCTTTGCGATTACAGAATTCCCTGTTCCCCTAAAAAACAACCAGTGGGGAACAGGGACAAAAACAAAAAAACCTGGAAGGACTATTTCATATAGTTCAAAACCCAGAGTCAGTGCTGCTGGGTTGTCTGCTCCACACCACCCGACAGGGGCTCTCCTGGCAGTGGCAGTTCCATCAGCAGTGGCGGCTGGAACTGAGGCAGCAGCTGGAACTCGTGGAGAGATAAGGGGGTCTGACTTTCTGGGACATCCTGGGCAGCAGCAGCGAAAAGGTCCAAGGAAAACGTCCTCCCCAGCTCCAGAAACAGCGATTGCTTCCAGCAAGAGCAGCCAAAATGGTGTTAGGAAGTTTTCTAAGGCCCAGAGAGAAAACAAAAGAGGGCTTCTGCCTTGTGCTGGCTTCAAGAACCTGCCCCAGACAACTCTCTCTTGGCAGCCCAGAGAGAAACAAGAGAGTGAGCACATTGTGCCTGTCCCTGTCTTTTAAAGGGACAGTGATAATCTTGGGCAGGTTGGCATAGGAAAGATATGGAATACAAGACACATTTTTTGGGTTACCCAGAACACACGTGTTGCCAATGGTCTTGTGTCTCCCTTTTGGTTTGTCCACACACACCACTGTTGGAAGAGGCTGCTTCTTCCAAAGGGGACAAAGTGTCAATAGTCCCAGTGCCTGTTGGCGTCACCGTCCCTCAGCAGACCATATTCATCCACTTGGTATGCCTCAGAAGAGTGTGCTTAGCTCTGAACAAATCATGTCAGACCTGGTGTCATGAGGTGTCAAAAAAGGCCAGACACCACATTGTGGCACTCCCCACACCCTTGGAATATGCATTCCTCATGGTATATTACTACACGTGTCCTGGGGATGATGATAAATCATATCAATCACCTCCCTATTAGCCACAAATATTAATGGTGGCTTAGTGATGTTGCAATTCCATGTGGATGTATTGTTCTCAGGCCACTTCAAAATATGTTTTCCTTTCTCAATTCCCCAAGTCAGATTTGTGTGGGTTTTTCACATGATCTCCCAAGTTTTGATCAAATCCATGGTTAATATTTCCCAAGTTACTGGTGAGTTGGAAGACTGAGGGAGGTGAACATGCAGTGCTTTGACTAATATTGTGTGTCCATCCAAAAGTTTGGATTAACTGCAGCATGAGATTTGAAGCAAGACCTGAACTTCCATCCAGTAACATAACCCCTTGGAGCGTTCAACAGGACCATTAGCTTGGGAATATTATGGAATGTGAAATATCCATCAGATTTCTTCCTCTTTGGACCAGTCTTAAACCATCATGGCTGTGAAATGTTAGCCATTGTGACTCTGAATTTCCCGTGAGAGGGAGAGTGTGCTGAACCATTCTTTCATAGTTCCACTGATACCTCCCAGACAGAGAGACCGCTGTAAGTTTCTAAGCAGTGCCTGCAGGTGACACTGTACCCTTATGAACCACATCTGGGAGGTGGGAAGGTTGTCATGATCACACTCTGTCCTCTCTTTATCTGTTCTGCCTGTTTCACAGGGAGACCAACCCTTTTCAAGATCGGAGCACCTCATTTTGGTATCACTGAAAGAGTGGGAGCTGAACTCCGGTGGTGTCTCCTCCTGTTCTGGCCCCTTTTGTCATAGATTACAATGAGACCCATGCCCACTGAATCCCCATTCTATGTGAATAAAGTCAGTTGGGTGTATGGGATGGAGTTGTTGGAACAATCTCAGTTCACTTGTTAATAACTCCAGTACATTCGTGTGCAGTTACGTCATTCCCATGATTTTCTTTTCCTCAGTAGTCCATAAAGTGGTCAAGCAATAATGAAAAGAAAATGTGGTCAAGGAGGGGAATTATGAAAAGCTAGTGCTTCACATCTAGGGCAGCCATCCAAGTATGAGCAGCCCCTGTGGCAGTGTCACCATCTTGACAATGTTTGGAACTGCATCAGTTAAAGTTGCAATATTAGCAAAAAACTGTTGACAATCCATGATGAAATACCACTGTTGGTTTGTTTACTGGCCACACTGGTGAATTATAAGGCAAGTGATGCCTCTTTTTTCCAAATCTTTCATCACCCAGTCCTCATGAGTGCTACTGTTGGTAGGGGGCATTCCTTTACATTAATGGACATGGAAGAGGGCAGTGGTATTGATGTTTCTAATAGGTTGATAAGTTTTGCAGACCCTGAAGTGTCCCACATTCTTTCAGATTTTATTTCTATCTCTGGTAACCCAGTTGCCTTCTGTTGTGAAACTCCACAGAGTTCCATCTGGGAGTTTCCAGGTTTGACCATAGAGTAGATAAAGTCCTAAGATGTTTGTTTGGACAGCACCCACAAGCTGTTCGACCTTAGTTAATGATCTAGGACAGGTTTTGTTAAGAGACAGAGTGTTAAAGAGGTGAAACGTGTAGACTTTGTGGGGAACACATGCTCAGACACATGTAATGCCATAGGCATTCCTGGACAAGGGACCGACAAGTCAAGAGAGAGTCAGGAGTGGAGCTCTGAGGCCAAACAGGCAGGAGAATGTGGCTGCCTTAGCTCATGGCATAGTTCCTGCTCACAGCAGAGTGAACCTGACAGAGGGCTGCCAAGATGACCAGGAGCTAGAAACACCTGACAGGAGAGGTTTAGACAGCTGGGTTTGTTCTGCCTTAAAAGAGGATTGGTGTGGCATCTTATTTCTTCCTTGAACTGCCTGATGGAGGGAGAGGCCATACTCTTCTCAGAGGTGCACAGTGAAAGGATGAAATGTTGGACAAAAGTTGCCTGAAAGGAAAGTTAGATACAGGAATTAGATCCTAAACCCCCCACTTTTTTACCGTGCCTCAAACTCTAGGAGAGGGTCCCAAAGAGGTTGTGGGACTTCCATCCTTGGAGATACTTAAAACTCAGCTGGACATGGCCCAGCACAGCCACCTCTAAGTTGGTCCTGCTTTGAGGGGTGGATGGAGCAGAGACCTCCAGAGATTCCTTCTACCTTTTTTACTCTACAGTTTTAAGATACAGGCTAAGCCTCTCCGCTTCTGATCTTCTGACATCTTCCCTCAGTTCCTCCCTATTAGTACAGCAGAGCAGAGCAGAAAAGTTCTTCTCTGGCCTTTGGGGAGTAGTCCTAGAGCAGCTGAGTGTGATGTAGTACAAAAGACACATAGTGACTGTCAAGACAGGACCCAAGTTTCTCTAGTGAGGGGTTCAAACTGGGAACACCTTGTTCAGCGGAATTTCTTGTAGCTGGATATTTACGTTCTTTGGACTTTCTCCGTGGTGCATTTACAGTGGCAAAGCAGTGACTGTCTTGGGCTGCTTTAAGGAATGTGTTCTGGCAGTTTCGGGGTACTCTATGCAGCAGGTTGAGCAGTCCAAGTCTCCCAAAGGTAGGTAGAAACAAAGCAGTTGCTGGTGTGCTTAGGGTGCAGTGTCCATACAGGGAAGTAGAAAATACATGGAGAAGTTGAAATGACAGACAGAAAGGCAGTCCATTTACTAAATACTGCAAGGAATTTGTAGGAGTGGAAGTACATGGGGGTTAGAAAGTTATCTACAGCATGACTCACTGGTGGCAAAGAGGCACCAGAGCACAAGAAACAAAGAAATAAAGAACTACTATTTTCCTTTCAGCAACATCCTGCAGTCCAGCACCATGTCATACATTATTGCTTAGTGCAGCCTTATCTCAGAAAAACTTTAGGTGTCTTGCAAGGGAAAAGCTATTGAGGAAAGAGGATTTGCTGGAGACAGGGCTGCTGGTGGGGCAGACTGCAGGGCACAGAAACCATATCTCTGGCCTATATAGGATGTGCTCTGCAGGACGGGATTCAGCTTGCCTTGACCACAAAGCAGAAGAGATGACACAGGCCAAGGGCTGGGAAGAGATTTGAAGGTCTACACAGGTACGTATTTCACTATGCAAAGAAAAACAGCAATTGTCCATCTGCATCATCAAACACAGCATCTAGAAAATGAGGTGAGGTAGAGCAGCAGAGGAACTGTTGTTGGGGTTGTGGAACTCTTTCCAATGGGAAGCTCAGCACAAGGCAAGGTCTTGGTCAGGTCCCAGTCCCACTGGGGAAGTGCATCTGTTTGTTTAGGACACTGTGGATGTATTTCTTGGGAAAACCAAACCCAGCCAACATTCCTAATCCAGTCCTAGGCTGTTGAATGGACTGATTTCCAAGAAATGCCTGAGGGAAGAAGCCAAGTGGGTAATTTCCTTTGCAAAGGGTGGTAAGTGCCTCTTACCAATACAAGTTCCACGCCTGCCATCCTGATACAAAAGGTAGAGTGGGTCAGTGAAAACCCGAACCAGGCTAATACAGGGCCATCTTCAGGGTCAGGCTTCAGCTTTAATGAAAGAAGAGAAGCAGCTTCGGATTCCAGAGGTATTGCCAAAACCAGCCTGTGTTTTAATTTATAAGATATAAAAAGAAATATTAACTGGATAACAACTTACCACCACGCAGAACAGCATGCTGCTGCCCACCAACCTATTTGAAATGTCTCCGTTGTACAGGAGCATAAAAATATTACATTTTTCAGGTTCAGCACATGTAGATTTTCACCACAATTTTTCATTTTGCCATTGGACTGAAAAGCCACTGGGGGCTTTTTCTCCCCAGTGGAGACAAAAAGATGCATTCCCATGGCCAGGTGAATGTGGTAGCTATTGGCAGCTCCGGAGCTCACGTGGATAAGTGCGTGCATGTTTAGTTGTGTAGCCTAAATATCCTGTGGCGCTATCGAATGCCTCTGGAAAATGCAGATGTTTGGAGCCCTGCTGTTCATGATTAGGACTTTTCAAGGGTAACATGTGATGCATTATTGACCGGTTGAGTTTATGGAGAGGTTACAGTTTGCAAGCCCTAATAGAAGTGTGCTATAAATGATTTGGTTTTAAATCCATTCTGCGGAGTGGTGCTGATGTGATTTTCATTTGATTGTTAATTAGGCCATGCTTGACAGGCATTTCCTATTTATTTTGGCCTTGTTTGGTCAAGTGTGTGCGTGTGAGCTGCTGGTTTTCTGTAGGATCATTTGCAATCATTTCACAGCCTGCTACTGCCACAGGCTGCTGCTGGAGAAACAGTGCCCCCACCACCTGTCCTGTCTGCCCTTCAGTTCTCCTGGTTGGACAGCCCAGGGTCTGATAATGACACTTCATATCCCATCTTTCATGACTTGTTGATGATTTTAGTGGAAGCAGAAGCCTGTAGGAGACAGAATGAGGAGTTACTAAAGGGATGTGGGAGCAGAAGCGGGGATGGATGGTGCACCAGGAGAACACAGAAGCACTGCAAGTGTTACTGCCCCAGGGACAATGGTGGATGGTAATGGAAAGTGATCGGGAAATTTATCTAGCCCAGAAGTGCCCCTTGAGTTCACTGTGGCCTGAGCATAAAAGAGAGTTGCTAAGTGGTTCCAGTAAGGAAGGAGTGACTATGTAAATAAATACCGAAAAAAATAGATAAACGCTGAAGAAGATTGGAAAATGTGAAAAAATCCTGAGGAATTACTTGAAAATGGTTCTTTTAGGTCTGAGTTAAAGACTGCTAACAAAGGAACTTCTTTGGCACATTTTTTTTCCTTCATTCATAAGTATCTGTGAATCTCTCCTTTCTAAGGTTTGCATGAATCAGATGATGGAGTGATGACTGCTCAGGCGTGTATTTTGGAAGTGTGATGGACTAGATGCTTTCCGTGGATTCTTCCTGCTGCTGTTGGTCCTGATGTCTTCTGTGTCAATGCTGTGTCTGAATGCTAACTCACCCTCTTCTTTTGTCACATTTGTCTTCCTGCAGGCATACATGCTGAAGTCATTTGAAATGAATGGCCTGCCCAAGGCGGTCCCTTTAAGTTTGCCTTACCAAGACTTCAGAAAAGATATGTGCAACTACTGGGAAAAGCCTAAGTTATCCCAGCGGATAAAGAAAGTTGATTTCTCAAATATTGTCTTGACTGCTCCTTGCAAACCTCTGGAACCTTATCTGGAAATGAATGGAAAAGAGGAGGAGGAGGAGGAAGAAGACGAGGAAGATTACGAGGAGGAGGAAGATGAGCAGGATGAGGGGGAGGAGGAGGAGGAGGGCAATGAGATTGACATGCACAGTGATTCCAGCAGCGACCTGAGTCAGAAGAGCACGGAGCGCAGCCAGGAGTGCGCACCGTCCACGCTCCTGGCTGATGACCAGAAGGGGTCCAAGGGTCGAGCATCCACTGCTGACGGGGACCTGGAGCTGGAGGAAGGCTCAAAAACATTAGTGCTGTTTTCACCAGGTGATCTGAAAAAGTCTCCAGTGGCCGCAGACTTACCTCCAGAAGTTGATCTGGGCACTCTTGCTGCACTGACACCTCAGAGCGAGCGGCCACAGCCCATGGGGAGCCAGCTGGATGTGTCTGAGCCAGGGACCCTGTCCTCAGTCCTTAAATCTGAACCAAAGCCTCCCGTGGCAGTGGCTACAGCTTCCTCCCCATTTACCAAAGTTGAGCGCACATTTGTTCACATTGCTGAGAAGACCCACCTAAACGTGATGTCTTCCAGCGGGCAGCTGATGCGGCACGAGGAGTACTGTCCCCTGGGGCAGTTTGAGGAGGTCATCATTGAGGAGGAGCTGGAGGACAACCTGGTGCTGGTGGAGAATGGAAGCATCCATTCCGGGCTGGAAGGGGCAGAGACGGAGAGCTGCGCGCTTTCGGCCAATCACATCGAGACCACCTCAGAGACTGTCGGGGAGCAGCCGGCCCTTCCCAACGGCACGCCAAAGCTTCCTGAGGACAAGCCGGAGCTCTCCGGCAAAGCGGCGCTCTCGCTGGATTTGGAAGAGCCTGATAAGGTGGCTACAAGGGAGCCTGGCCTCGAGAAGGCGGCATCCGCAACGGAACACCTGAAGCGAGCAGAGGCCCTCCTCGAAACGCCACAGCAGGGCCCCAGGAGGCCGCTGGGCTCCAGGTATAGAAGTAGGATACCCATTTTGTTCTCTGAGGAGGACACTGGCTCAGACCTTTCAACTTCACTCTCAGCCAAAGAAAGGCTTTATAAGAGGGCAAAGCAACCCGACCTGGCTCGCCTGGTGATGGAGAAGAGACAAAGCCGCCTCCTCCGGCTGGCCTCAGGTGCCTCCTCCTCAGCCTCCTCCAGCGATGAGCGGCGGCGAGCCTCCGAAACCCTGTCAGCCACCGGTTCTGAGGAGGACACCCATGACTCTGACGACTCCATCCCACGGAAGGGAGAGAAAAAGGCTGCCCTGCTGGGGAGAGAAGAGAGAGCCATAAGCACAAGGAGCAGAATTCCTCGTCCCATCGTGCCAGTGAAAATGCCGCTGGAGGTGGTGAGGTCAGAGAGCTCCGTGGCCGCTGCAATGGCGGGGCTGTGTGGCTCCCCGCAGGATGCAGCTGCTGCCTGCAGGTAAGACCAAAATGGTGAGAAATGCAAAGAGCTGGGCTTGTTGAGGAGACACAGCCAGGCCTTTGCTCACCTCCCAAGACTTCATCCTTTACTCGGCTTGAATGCATAATCCATCCTTGTTTCCTACAGTCATTTCAGCTTTCAGGTGTGTGAAATACTCACCTCTCTGTTTTCTTTTTTTTGAAGCCTCTCTTCACTTGCCCTGGCTTTGAGACCTTTCCTTTTACAAGCCCTTTCATTTGGTCTGATAATAGCAGATGCCTCAAGTGTTGAGCTCTCAGTTTTGCAGCTCAGCCAGGATTCTGCAGGGAGACCTGGCCTGACTGTTGTGATTAGGGCTGCAAGGGCAGCAAGGCTGCCAGCTGGGATTGCCTCAGTTGGTTTATCTTCCATCACAGTTACCATCAGAGGCCAAGTGGTGCAATCCAACTCATGCCCACATTCCCAAATTGTATCTCCTGCCTTGGAAGAGGTTGCTGCATCCATTCTGCATGTTAAGAAGAGTCCCAGATACCATGCCTGCATGTTGACTCAGAGGGTGTTGGAGGATCAGGGCAAACACTTACCAGTTAACTGCATTGCATTACAGGATGGTGTCCAAACCAGTGCCCCGTCTGGTTCACAGCGTAGGTTCTGCCATCCTGGTGCTGGAGATTCCTTGTAATTGCCTGGCAACATTCATGCCAATCCTGCCAGGAGCCCAACAGCCCCTTGCAAAACTCCCCTTCATCCTCCCTCTTTTCTTCCCCTACAGGCTTCAGACACAGAGACCAGCTGGAAGTGTCCCATACGAGGGCCGAACAACACAGGTACAAACTCGGCTTCCTTCATCACCGAGTTCCACTTCTCTTCCTCCACGGAGCAGCTCGCAGAGGTCCAGCGGCGCATCCCCTCGGAGCCCTGTCCTTCCTTCCAGGAACCCCAGTACTTCCCCCAGAAGCCAGCTGCTGCCTCGGAGGGAAAGTCCTTCTCCCTGCCGACAGCATAAACCAGGGACTGCTCCTCAGCGAGTTCCTCCTTCCCCCCGACCTCAGCCCTCAGCTCAGGCCCCGGGGCCTACAGGAGATTCCCTGCCATCTCCTGGCGTGGCCAAAAAACGACAAAGAGGAAAAACCCAGACTCAAAGTCCAGCAACCAAAGGAAAGCAGGTGTCCCTGGAAAGTAAGGCAGCTGCCAGATAATGACCTTCTTCTGCGAGCCCAGCAGACTGGGTAACTTCTGCATATAGTATACACTTGAGATGCTGCAGCACAGCCTTCCATGCTGGACCCACGAGTGTATAGCGGTAGCTGTACTTGAATGCTTCACTCACTCTCACCCCACACCGCAATCAGCTCCCACGGGCCTGGCAGCCTCTGAGCCACAGAGCCTTTTCAAGGGAGACACTCAGCCCGCAGCTCACGCTTGCTAACGCACAGCACCAAACCGTGACCCAGGCAGCCTGCCCAGTGCCTGACCTGCCTCCCTCCCCAGGGATTCCCCTCTCTGTTAGCAATACCAGTCCTCAACACCGACTCCAGCTGTGTGAAGAGGAGCAGAGGTGATGAGAGCAAGGCTTGCTGAAGAGGGAGGCTCCTGTCCTTCGGGCAGCTGCCTCCTTTCTCCCTGCTGGGTCGCCACCATCTCCCTGAGTGTTGGCTCACCTCCCACCACCTGTGTTAGCAAGGGATTGCCACTAGCTTATTCAAGAAGGATGGATGCATCCTTGTGTGCTGAGATAAGAGAAGGGGCAAGGAGAAGAGGGCTCTTCTCTCCAGAGATATCTCTACAGGTGGGAATTAGGAGTCAGACAGGTCTTGCTGGATGCTCCTACCTGCTCCGGTGTGTCCCACAGAGGAGGCTGTGTAGCATTGCTGCTCAGACACTGCTGCTGTTTCAGCAGGTGCCTGTGTGGTGGGTACTTAGATGGAAGTAGGGATGTGTTGGCAGCTTGCTGGGAAATCAAGAGCTCTTGCTAATTAATGTAGAAGGGAGCACACTGCAGCCACTTCTGTCACAAATACCAAACTGATCTGTGGACACCACATCTCCCAGCAAGGGCGGTTCCTCCCAGCCTGAGCATGGTTGGTGCCACAGACCTATAGTCCACCAAACACAGCTCCATTCTGAAAATGTGAATAGTCACTGGATGCCTTTAGCCTGGGTGCCCCTTGCACCTGAATTCCTTGTGTTTTATTGTCATGCTCTTGGTGTTTGTGAATTTTGACACTGTGGTTGAAAGTTCCCCTACACGGCAGGGTGGGAAATTATTATCCTGTAGTATACCCAAAACCTGCTGCTTTGCAGTGAGAGGTTTGCTGCCATGCCGTGGGTACCTTGTGCATTTCTCTCTGAGGGGGCAGTGGGCTGAGTGGCAGAGGTAGGGTTTATGTCTTCCTTGGTGCTCACCTCTGCCATGTGTTGAGGACAGACAACGTGAACATAAAAGCAAGGGCTGTGCTCTTCAAGTAATATTATCTGAGCAGAAGCTTAGCACTCAGCTAAATCAACCAACTGTTTAGCCCCCAGACTAATTAGGAAGGCTTAAAAGTGCAAGCAAGGAGGACTGATACCTGTCTGATCTTGATGAGATCTTGAAGTAGACAAAATTTTTGCCCACACCTCACAGAAGAAAACACTCCAGACCCAAATACTTTGCACTTCACACCATTGTCATGCCTAAAAGAGGCTTTGCATGAAGCAGAACAAAAATACAGCTGCTCTGTACACCCATTCCTGCAGTTGCAACTACCTGCAAATATTTACTGTTTGCAGGCAACAAAGCTTGACAGCGGAATCTGAACAGTAATAACCTTGATTTGTTTGAACATGAATGCAAACAGTCACACTGATGGCCATTGAGTTCAAGGAATCCTGAAGTTGTTCATATCTACAGGAGTCCTGGAAAGGAGTATGAGAGCTGTGACAGGATGGCTGGGAGAAAAGGGTACTCCTTGCACACCTGAACAGGGAAATGTGTAGAAACAGGAGGAAGGAATTACCTCTTTATATGAGCGTCTCAGTGTTGCCAGCACTAAGAATTTATTTCACCTAGCTCAAAGTGTTTTCCTTTGATGTGGTTCACCCTGGTTGAGTAAGCAGCAAGGCTTAGTCCGAAAACATGCCCTCATCTTTGCAGAGCAGCACTGGGAACTCAGAGGGAACTCAGCTGTGGTCTGGTGGACTGAGCCAGTGATGCCATCAAAAGCAACATCCCTCCAAGTTCCAGCTGTTTCACTGCACAGTTCCACCACATTCACACTGCAGCAGCTGTTGGAGAAAGTGGCTGGAAATGCTGATCCAGCACAACACAAACCGCTCTGATTTGCCAGTTTGGTTTTCATCTGGTTCATTTCATCACTCTGCTTCACCATTTGCAGGAGAGGGAGAGGATAGAGAGTGTGACCACTTCTTCTGGTGGCACTATAACTTTCTGTGAGTTTGAAGTGTGGATCAGACTAGAACCTAAGTATGCGCTGCAGGTTTAGAAACTAGAAAACAGAATAAACCCAAAGACAGATTCTTTCCAGAAATATAAATCATAATGGGGCTTCTATTAATTTATTGGAGGACTATTAATTTTAGAGTGCTCAGATGGTAAGACTTTGTTGTGAAGCCTTTACCAGATGCTCCATCCAGGTCTTAGACGCACATGCCAAAAATGACATTGAAAGAGCTTGGAAAAAGGACTACAGGACTATTAACAGGGTTAGCAAACCTGCCTCATCATGGGAAGCCAATAAAGCACAATCAGTGTATTTGTTCAGGAAAAAGTTTAAAGGACAGTTTTCTGTGGCCCTACATCAGGAAGGAAGCTCCAGGGCAGAGACAAGGCTGGGTTGGACAGGGCCCTGAGCATCCTGGTCTAGTGGAAGGTGTCCCTGCCCATGGCAGGGGGGCTGAAACTGGATAATCTTTAAGGTCTCTTCCAACCCAAACCATTCTGTGGTTCTGTGGTCTTCATCTGCCACATGAAAGCAGGGAAGACAGAGCAGCCAAGAACAGCAGATGAAGAAAATGGGCAGGCTTTTAATTGTGAAGCAACCATCCAGTGAAATCTTTCACAGGACTGTGGGGACTTTTTCTTATTAAAAGGTTTCTGTGAAACCGAGCTGTCTTCTGAGAGGTCTTTCTGCCGTGACCCAACCGCAAGAAGCAGGCAGGATGCTGGTGACACCAAGGCACCATCTCTCTCTGTGGTGCAGTAGATTCCTGGTCCCACCCACATGCCAAAGCTGGTAGATGCTGGAGAGCCACCTGACAGGTCCCGCAGGTTCCAGAAAGCCAGGGAAAGATGGCCAGCATGGAAAATAACAGCTGTTCACAGTGTTGTTTGACAGGGCTGAGCTGAGGGTGCAGCTGGGTCCACAGAGATCGGAGACCAGCATGAGTCTTCTCTCCTCGTGGTTGTGCTACCACACTCCCTGCCCCTGCACAGCCCTGCTTCCCAGCTGTCCCTGGCTTGGAGAGCAGTGTCAACAGCATGGTGCTCCCTGGGTCATGTCCTCTGGGATGGAGGTGCTCCCGTCCTGGGGAGCAGCACACACACAATTTCACATTCCTCGTGTGTGTCTCTTGTGGCATTTTCTGGCAGCAGGGGTGCTCTCTGCTAGTGTTACTGAGAGAACAATCCTTCAGAAGGGTCAACAGCCCCTCTGGGTCCTCTCTTCTTGTGCTGCCCTGCAGGAAGATTGGAAAGGCACCTGCCATAGTTGGAGCAAACAGAGGAGGTCGTGTCTGGGGACAAGAGGGAATGAGGCCTGTGATGTTAGGGAGGAGTTAGGTGGTTGAGGAATGCCAGAGGATCTAGTCTGGCATCACAAGATGTCGTGGGCTGTCACATCCCAGAAAGGTGGGAGAGGCAAGACCCTGCTGTTGTCTGCTATGAGTCATGTGCAAGCTCTGTCAAGCCTTGAGGGCACACAGGGCTGCTCAAACAGTGCTGGGGGTGTGTGGCTGTCTCCTTGCTTCACTGCAGAGAAGGGAAGATCGAGGAGAAGAGGGAGTTGACCAGAGCAGAGGAAATGGCAAGGAGGAATTAAATAGCTGTGTGGGGTCAGAGGAAGAGAAGCAGGTTTCCCAGCACTTTCTTGGGTTTGTGGGAATTTCTGAGAACAGCCTGATACTACGTGTTTCCCCATCAGGGTCTTTGCTGCAGGATCTGTCCAGGCCAGCTGCAGGGGATTGTGCCCATGTGTATTTTGAGGGAACTCCTGGGACAGGCCACCACTGTTCCTTCATCTGTGCGTTCATCTGCACGGGTAGGGACAGACAGGTCTTGTTCATCTGTGTTGGGACTACAAGAGTCTTTGGGACTGCCTGGTGTCATGCTGAGTCCTCACTCTGCAGGGGCCTTGCCCACCAGCCGAGAAGATGGCACCCTGGCTGGTGAAAAGGAGCCAATGTCTGCTGTCTGGCCAGGAGCTGCCTGCAAAGAAACGTGGATACAGGAGATACTTGGATGTGCCAAGTGGGGAATCAGAAAGGCAGGTCTCAGCACTAAGCCAGTGTGGCAATGGATTATATGAGCAGAGGGAGAAAAAGGACAGATGGCACCAGTCAGACTGATGCTGTGGAGAGGCTCAAACACACGGATGGATGGAGCTGCTTAGCTGATTTGTCTGGTTGGCAGCACAGGCACTTCTGCTTGCCTTGGTGCAGAAGGTGTTTTGGTGGCAAATATCTCTGGGTCAGTTGTGCTTGGAATCAGTGAGAGGCAGGAGACTTTGCTTGCCCTTTCTAAGTAAAGAATATTATAATATATATATATATTATTATAACAATATAAGTAGTGACCATTATATATAGTGACTAAAGGTTAAAAATGATCCTGCTACCTTCAGAGAAGTCTCATCTGTGACTTCAGATGTGTGCAGGGCTGACTGCTGTGTGCAGTGAATGTGGATGGGGGAACAGGGTACCACTCTACCAAAGTGCGTGTCAGCTGTGAGGCTCCACCTGCCTGAGCACGAACCAGGGCCAAAACACGCCAGCCTGGGTGGCTGACAGCTGTCCTGCTTGCCACCAGACCTGCAACAGCTGCTGGACTGACACACAGCTCTGTGGGGCACGGATCAGGATCTGGAGCATTGCTGTTCATGTGGCTGCCCCGGCTAACACAAGCTTTGAGAGTTTGGTGGTGAAATGTTTTGATCCAAAGCAGGTTGTGTTGGGGCAAGAAAATCTTTCACATTTCTCCTTTCCAACACAGAGGTGTTTTCTCACTATAGATCCTATGTAAGAAGATGATCACTGATAGCCTGGGCAGCTCCAGCAGCAGCTCAGTGGTCCCTCAGCACACTTCTTTCTTCTCTGTATAGTTTATTGTCCCATGGCACGATCCCACCACTATTCCACATGCACAGACACCGGTGCTCACATAAGGCCTTGCCCCACACATCGGTCACCTGCAGTTAAATTAATCCTGTGAACACAGTAAAAGTCCCATTGTGGACATAGTGAGTTTGATATCAAATGAGTTTCTTCTGGCTGAACTGAAACATGCCCATGCTCCAGCAGTGCTAGGCTGGTTTGACAAAGCCCACGGGGACCACCTGAGAGTTTGCAGGCACCTTTGGTTCCATCTGTTTGCCAGCTGCTGCTGCACCTCCACTCGAGGAAGAGAGCTTGGGCAGCTGTTCAGGCCCTTCCCTCATGTGGTGTGTGCCTGTAACTGGGCTGCTGGGTGGGAGCCCATGGGCTCACTCTGTGCTGGCTCCCAATGTCCTCTGCAGAGCCCCCAGCGCTTGTGCTCTTCAGCAGCAGCAGATGCTGCATCCCAAGGGGCTGGGACACTGCTGGCAGTGGCAGCAGAGCCAGCTGACGTTAAGACCTCCATGAGCATTGGGGTTGGTAGCTTTGTGAGGCCAGGGAGCAGCTCTGCCTGCAGGCTGAGATGAGCTGTGATCCCGAGTACAGCCAGAATCCCATGAAATGACAGTGGTTTATACACCATCACTCTTCTGTCACTTCATTCCCAGTGTAGCTCCTCTAGCAAATCTTGTCTTCAGAATCACTGTCTGTTCCCTCCAGGTCAGTCCCTCTCTGTGTCTGGGGGGTTGAAGCCCTCCTGGATTCTGCAGAGCCTGGGGCAGACTTGACCACCAACCTATGCAGCAGGCCCTGCCCCATGCAGGCTGGTGCTCTGGGTCATGAGGAGGAACATTTTCCCTTTTATTTCTGGAGCTGCAAATGGCTGGAAAGCAGGTTTTAAGTAAGCACTGATGCCCTCTGTGCTGAAAGGAGGATGGGAGCTACCAAAGCAGAGCTGGGTTCCTGGTAGGGACCAAGAAGATAACTCCTCCCACTCTTAGCTCCTGAACCAGAGGGGCCTCAGGGGCGAGAGCTCTGCTTTGGCGAGGATACTGCGGGACTGGTGTCAGCACGGTGCTCCTCACTGGCTGCTCTGCCTCTGGCTTGGCCCATCCTGCCCTGCTTGGAGCGCAGGGAGCTCTGGCACAGGTTCCCTGGAGGAGGATGGAGCTGATGTTTCCTCGGGAATGCACGGCACAGGCTTGGGACCATCCCTGCAAAGGGGGGGATGAGCTCTGCAGGATGTGGGGGTACTCCTGTGTGAAACCAGTGTCAGCAGGACTGCTGTGCTATGGGACCTGCTGCTTCTTCTCCAGACAGGAATCGGAGCTGGAAACACAGATAATTTTCTATATCTCCTTTTAACACGATAGCATGTGACTCTACACTCAGATGTTGTACCTGGCGCACCGATGTTTTCCTTCGCCTCTCTGGAGACAGGACTTCTGCTCCGTGGTACTGCCTGCCTGGAAATGTGACTGAATCCCAAGGCTAAATCTCTCTACATATCTTCTTTGCATTCTTTAGGAAAGCAGCTGGAGAATGTTTACACACTGCAAACAGAATGTAGGACTCCGACTGAGGAACCACAATCTGGTTCAACTGCATGGCAAATTTCTTGGCCATAAAATCTGGCATGCATCACAGAAGCCCTGTCTGTGTACAGACCCACTTGGCATTTGTCTTAATTTCAGATCACATCTTAAAAAAAAATAAACGATTATGCCATTTCTTGTTCATATCAGA
Source organism: Ifrita kowaldi (assembly GCA_013398055.1). Classification (NCBI taxonomy): domain Eukaryota; kingdom Metazoa; phylum Chordata; class Aves; order Passeriformes; family Cinclosomatidae; genus Ifrita; species Ifrita kowaldi. The sequence continues at coordinate 57,927 of VZRS01010571.1, read as the reverse complement.
CACAGTTGTCATTAGGTTTGTTATTAAAAGGGGATTCTGGATCATGCCATTAAAAGCCTGTCTACCTTTTCATTGGTGTCTTCTCCCGTTTATTGGTGTTGCAAGACATGTTCCTTCACCATGAACCTTGTTTACAACCACACTGCAGGCAGCAGGCTCAGCCATCCATTCCCAAAACAGCATTTCTCAGAGAGAAAAGCCTGCTTTTTTAACAACGACAACAAAATTTAAAAATACGCTTTGCAAAGTCTAGATGCCACAGTTAAGTAACATTTGTAGAGATGCTGGACCTGCACATGAATATGTGGGAAGTGGAGCAAAAGCAAACCAGTAACTTGGCATGGTTTGACTTTTAATACTCTTTGGCCATCTGATGTTTAAGCTGAGGACAGTTTTTACAACATTCCTTTTACCACGCTCAAGTTACCTCATGCCTGTGGTGTGCTGACCACATCCAGGGGTGTGTAATAACAGTTTATTAGCCAGCTTTGGGATGGGGTGGGGGAAGAGGGAACAGATAAGAATAAAAAATAATTGCTCCCTTGGAAAGATGTTCCTGTGATGACAGATTTTATCCTTTCTCCTATAGCCAAAAGAAAACACATTTGACTGCAGTGTAGAATCCAAAATCATGAAAATAAACACTAATGGGACGTAAAAGCTCCTAAAAGTCTATGTCAGGAAGAGGCAGATGAAAGTTAAAGCTGAACAGCATAAACTGGGCAATTGAGAAGTGTTTCAGAGCTGCATGGATCAGCTGCCAGCAGGAGGGATTGCCAGAGGGGCTTCATCACCACCCCTGGATGGTGAAATGAGAGGTTCTTTGGAAGGCAGGTTTGTCAGGAGCAACGTGCTGGGTACAGCCTCTGCCTTTGTCTAGTGAGAAGACGAGTGGAGGAAGAAACTAAAACAGGCTGCTCATGTTGGAAGAGCCTTACAAAATAGGAAAAGACAGGTTTGCAGGAGGAGGCGGAATCTTTACTCGGAGCAGCTTTTGTTATATCTGGAAAAGCCAAAGAGACTGTTAGGCTTGGAGATGTTTCTTCTGCAATCACCTTGAGGTGTTTCAAGACAAGAAATGCCCCAGTGCAGACAAGGAGTGCCTCAGCACTTCAGTGGAAGCCTGCACTGCAAGGAAACACTTCTTATTCCCAACCTTACATTCATCTACCCTTCTAATGTCAGAGGAAGGCTGTCATGGACTCTCACCGTGGGGCTCTGCAGTCAGCTGGACCCAAGGACAGCTGGACCCAAGGACCCTTTCTCATGCCAGTGAGAAAAAGCCCTTGAAGCCTGTAGCTTAAAGGAATCTGCCAAAATGTATCAGGTTGCAGAGAGCACCTGGAGATCACGAGACGCTTACAGCATCCACACAGGTTTCACCATGGACAAAAAATGTCAAAAGAAAATAACGCAATTGAGTCCAGCTGTTTAAATTCACTAATTCATGTTTGAAACAGTGAGGTAAAGCCAAACGAGCCCAAAACCTTGTGGTGTAATGTCCATAGGCTCACAGGATAATTCAGGCTGGAAGAGACCTCTAATATTACCTTGGCATTTTAACCCAAAGCATAAATGTAGATTGAAAGCTGTCAGTAAGCAACCAGTTTGGGACAGTGCATCTCACAGGAGTAGTCACAAAAACTGCATCCTCAAACAAGGAATAGGTTGGAGTCAAGAAGACCATCTGGAAAGTAATACCAGATGCCCTATTCTCTTTCCCATGTTTCTTGCTAATGTTGGAGATGCAGTATTGGGTGAGTTTCTTATTGATTCAAGGGAAGCCTGAGTCAGTTCCTATATTGCTGAAACTGCAAAATGCAAAGGATCCCCATTCAAACCCAGGGCAGGAAAATTAAAGCTGAAGTCTTGGTCACCCAAGACAGGAGCTAGGAGATGCTTGGATTAAATAAGAAAGATGGTGGAACAAGGGAATTAGTGGAGGAAGGTGATCGGTGGAGGCAGGCAGAGAAGTTCAAACACTGAAGGTCTGGTGCTGTATGGTGAAAGCAGCTTCCCTGGACACTCCGCAGCTTTTCTTTACTCCCTCTGGGGAGGAACTCATTGGGAAAGGGAGGAAATGCAGGATAGAGCTGTGGAGCTGTTGGGACCTGGCAAGCACACGGCCACACTGGCAGAGAAACACTATCAGGGTGAGCATTGGACCTCGCTTTACCCACTCAGTAATTCCCTACAAACCACTCTCACCATCTCCCCATCTGTACTTGCAGTGCAAGTGTGTGACTGTGTGTTTTTCCACTCCCACACCTTTGCTGTCTGCACAGGCTTTCCAAAAACACTCTTCCAGCCAGTGCTAAAGCCTGCTCCAAGCTCGCCATGCAGCATTCCCTGAGTTTTTGATGTAAAGCCCTGGCCCATCAGGGCCCCAAGGGTGCTAATGGCTGTTGCTGCCCTGCACCTGCCACCAAGCACCTTCTGCTTATGGACCAGGACCTCATTTCTGCTCGGGCCTGTGTCTCCCATCCATCTGAGCTGTGTTAGACATGTTCCTGCCTCCTGCCCTGGGTGCTGCATGGATCTTAGACCTGCCTTGTAGCTCTGTCCAGCCCTTCTCCTGCTCCAGACCAGGCTCTCTGGACAGACTCTGGTCCTGGTTCATCCTCTCGCTGTGTCTGGGGCTGTTGATCGGCTCTCTCCCATCCCTGGCTCTGCCAGCCATGCTGAGACTCTCTGGGTCTGTGCCCAGTCGAGGAGAACATGGCCAGTGCTGGAGTCTTCCCAGCTCCTGGGTCATCCTTCCCTGCTCATGCTGCTCCCTGAACCAGTGGGTTTGTTTTGAGTTCCCTGGCAATGTTTTACTTCACACAGGATTATCCCGTCTAAGTGAGAGTGATTTAATCAAATGGAATCTCACCCCTGAAAACATTTAATCCTGTCTGGACTTCCTATTCCCGCTGTGTCTTTCTTTCCCTGACTGAAGGAGTATTTTGGTTTTGCCCTTTCCTCAGTAAAATGCAGCCAGATAATTTGGGCTGAATCTCTGCCCTGCTACAGTTTCCCAACAGCACCGGTTAGAGGAAAATGACGTGAAAATAGATCCATGAGACAGCGGGAGGGGTAAGAAGGGGCATGAGACAGGTCTGGGGGAATCTGTCTGGGAAGCAGGGAGCATGCAAGTCTGGCTGTGGATCCATGATCACACACAGCAAAAGACATGGAAGTGACTCGTGTCCTTTCACACTGAGGTAGAATCAGTGTTTGTGTTTATGACAGGCAAGAAAAGAAGCTTTGGCCAGAACCAGGTTACTTACAAAACAGTTGTCATTTGTGCAGTCGAGTGAAACAGCTGCACACAAGACAACTGCAAGCAATGGAAGGCAGAGTCTTGTTAACATGGCACCAAGTCAGAATGGCTTAAACTCCCTTTCTTCTGTGACCAAACAAAGACCTTCAGGAGCCCCAGGACCTCTTTGTTGGCTGCACCTTCTCTTTCTTCAACTGAGCTACAAAATCTGGTGTGCACACATCCTGCCAAGAGCATTTGGACGCGCTGCTGCAGCACAGTGCACCTTGAACTGACACTGCAGGGATCCTCAGCTGACACTGCCAGCTCTGTAGGATCTCCCTGTCCAAATTGCCTTTACAAATCACAGAGAAAATGGAGCCTCCCTGTGTGTGCCACGTCTCTCTCCTGCAGGCATCAGAGCCTGCACTGAGCTGCAGTGAGAAGGGGACACTGCTGCTCTCTGAGAGCAGGTCCACCTCGGTGGCTCTGATGGACGTGGATTTTCATGGCATTTAGGTGTAACTTGGAGAGAAGGGAGGATCTCAGGATCTGCAGCTTTCCCATAGGAGAAAATTAACATTTAAGCACCAGCCTGCAAGAACTGATTGGACCTCCAGCTACTCTGCAGCAGTTGAGATACCTGTGGGGTGGCTCCAGTTGCTAAAGGAGCAAATCAGTTCCTTTGATCCTTCTGCCATTCAGGCTATTACAGCTCCATAGAAGGTGTTAGGAAATTACTGCTGGAAACAGAAAATCTAACACATTAGTGACCAAGTGATTTAATAATGCAACCCTCTTGACAAGTAGCTGGCATCCTGAAAAGGAGGAGGAAGAAAGATTGCAAAAGAAAGTGGTACATGTGTGAAGTAAAAAATAAACTCTTCTTTCCAGCATTATGTGCGCCAGCAGCAGCAGAGAAATCTGACTTCTCTCACCGGGCATCCTCAAGCTGTTTGAGTCAGGTCTAATTAACCAAGTTGTTAATTCAGTCAAGTCAGTCACAGCCTTTGCACATGTGTTGGTCATTAACTACAGCTGCTGACTGGTTAAAGGAGCACAGTTGGGTTAAAGAAATACAGCAAAATACATTTTAAGCAATGCAGTATGAGCAGCAGAGCCCCAGGAGTTGCAGAACAATGATCTGTAATCTCATTTCTGATGGAGAGGCTGGATCTGTTTGCAGTTTAAATATGCAGCAGCACATCAATTAGAGTTTCTCTTCCTTGCTCTTACAAGAACGGTGGTGAAGAAAAATAATTTGTCCTTTAGTTCAGCTTCAGCTTAAACTGTAACCCTGGAGGCACAGCATTGTCAGGTGTCCCTACTTCACTCCTGTGTGCTTCCTTCATGCCTGTGCCGGGACGAGCACTGAAATGGCTCATACCAAGCACTGGGGCAGCATATTAGTGAAACATGGGTGGCCAGGTATGCTGCTGGAAAGGGGAAAGTTCTCTTAAGGTCACAGCTTGTGGTGTTCTTCTGCTCAGTGCCCTCACAGCACTTAACGTCTGGGTGACACCCGGTCTGGGCCACCAGCCACAACAGGAGCCCTGTGAAAAGCTTTTTTGGATCTCCTCATACCAACCTGCTGCTCTACAGCCCCTTCTCCCCAGCCCTTGGCTGCAGGGCAAGGCAGTGCAGACAGGCAGCTCCCGGCAGCCTGCCCCACTTCCAACTTTCCCTGTGCCCAGACTCTTGCTGTGCCTGCATCCCAGCGCCAAACGACCCTGCTTTCATGGTGAATGGCCAAACTGGAGCTGCTTGAACGCAGAGCATGTCCCAGGGCAACAGCCTGGAGAAAGGTTGGAGGTGACGAATCAGCACCCACCAACACTCGGTGCTGCAGGGCTGGTGGAGGAGGGAGGGCACAGACGGCGAGGAGGGAGGTACAGAGTGTGAAAATGCAGTGGGAGATAGCAAGCTCTCAGCAGCTCTACTGCTCTACTTCTTCAGCTGCAGCCTTTGGAGGGTGCTGCCCCTGCTTGCTGGGTGATGCTCTGCCCCCTGAGCTTGGGACACAACCTTCTGGGATGTGTTATCCCCATGGGCCCAGCCTGTCCACAGCACTCACTGCAAGGGAAGGAGGCTCATGTCTTGTTCCCAGGTGTGAGGAGGGTGTGAAGGGACTCAGCCCCTTCTTCCACTGCTTTGTATTTAACTGCCCCAATCTCATCCCCAGCCTGTGCAGCAGTGGCAGCAGCACCTGTGGCCCTGTCAGGGGCTGCACGTCCACTCCTTTGGCTGTCACATCGGTGCCCAGAGCACCCCAGCACAGGGCTGGACCCCACAGAGTATGTCATGGCCCCAAAAGTGACAGCTGCAGCCTCTCTGCGTGCCCCCACTGCAGCTCTCATCAACTCCTTGCTTGTGTCCTGGGAAAACGCCTTTCCACGTGGACAAAAGGACTTTGTGGGGAAACATTTTCACTTTTTCCATTCTTTGCAGGGCACAGGTGAGCAGGTGGCCTTCGCTCACCTTTTCACCCCAAAGGGCACCTCCCTGCTTGCATCCATCCTGTGACACATCTCCCTTCCAGGCACCCTCTCAGCCTCTCTACATTCCTTGCTCCAAGGGCAGGACTTGGCACAAACCACACCAAAACACACTTAGCTGGTGCTGAGCAGCCAGGCTTGGTGTCCTTGGATGTCCTGACACAGTGGGACACCCTCGCTCTTCCAGAGGCCTCTGTCATGGTCTGGCAGGTCTGGCTGGTGACCAGCTCTCACCAGGCAGAGTTTGGTGCAGCACCTGGGACTTTCACACGAGAAATGAGAGTGCTCTCACAGTACTCTCCCCACAGCCTCCCTTCCTAATGTCCCTCTCCAAAACCACAGCAGGAAGAAAGGACTCCAAAAAGAGCAGGTGCCTTGTGCTGGGTCCATTTGAAAGGGATGTGTTGTGGGCACACAGGATAATTTCTTTGGCTATACCCCAAGTGGAGAGCTTCACTGTGACTTTTGACACCTTTCAGCAAGGTCTCAAAGTCCAAAGAGGTGGCTGTATGAAAAGCCATGGGAAGCTGAGCTCCAAGAACAGAGGCTGCTTTTCAAGCTCATGTTGCTGCTCCTTGGTACATAGCTGCTCTGAATGAGCAAACTCCGCAGCAAAGATGAAATTTGAGGATCTCTTGCTGGAAACTGGGGGCTTTGGCAGATTCCAGCTTCTGATTTTGGCTGTCCTCTGCCTCCTAAGAATCAACCTTCCCATGCATTTCCTGCTGCACAATTTTCTTGCTGCTACCCCCTCTCATCACTGTGCAATTCCACACCAAGAGGCATTTGTCAATCTCACCGTGGAGGAAGTTCTGCTCATCAGCATCCCTCGGAAGCCTGACGGCACTTTCAGCTCCTGTGAGATGTTCTCACAGCCTCAGTTTCACCTGCTGCTCAACTCCTCTCTGCAACCAGAAAACAAATCCATCATCCAGCACTGCCAGCACGGATGGGTCTATGACCACTCGCAGTTCACCTCCACCATCTCCACCCAGGTAATTCCTGGCCTGTGATCCAGACAAAAATGAAATTAGCTCTGTGCTTTGAGGAGCAGATGGAGAGGTGTTTGCTGGGTGCACAGAATGAAAGAGGACTCTGTGCATTGTAACCAGTGGACGTGACCTGTTTAGAGAAGATGTCCTGGGAGGGGGGAGCTCTCTGAAGCTCAGTGTTAGGAGCTAACATTTATTAATATTATTTTTGTGAACATCTCATCTTGCTTAGATTAATGCCAACATTTCTCTTTATAATCCTCTTAATTTCTCTAGATGATTGAGAGATTCAAGAGGGGGTCAGGTGGCAGGTGAGACACAGATACAGGATTTTCTCTGTGTGGGCCACACAGCATTTGCACAGGATTGCATCCTGTCAGGGTTTCATATGAGCTCTTGGCTTCTTTCTTGGTTTTCCAAACACTTTATAACTTCTATTCCCTTGGCTACCCCTCCTCACTGATCTTCACCTTCCTCCTCCCCAGGGTTGTGCTGCCTCTCTTCTCTTACCACCAATATCTCTCTGCCTAATCAAATGTTCTCTCTGAGGGTCTTCCACTGAGATGGAGCTCATAACCAGCCATAATCTTGAGCCTGCAAAAGGTCCCTGCCCATCAAATATTAACCACCTGCCTTCTGAAACACTTTTCCAGGGCTAGCAGTGATACCTCTGGGTGTTAATGCTTTACTTTCCTTGGAAAACAGTCCAAATCACACAAGGTCTCAGGGAAGGGAAAATGTGGTCAGGCAAAAGGGACACAGTTGGGCTGGGTAGATCTGACTGTCTCAGTGAGAGCAGGGACAAGTCTTAGTGCTTCCTCCCCACCTCCCAGCCACTCCTGCTTTCAGAGGCACAGAGGTGAGGGTCGTGTGTGCACTGGGTCTGTACCTCATTTCTGCATTGGTTCAGGGAGAAAGATGTGAAGCAGTCCTGGGGGAAAGGGCAGAAGGAGGTGCTCTGCAGCATGGAGCCTCATGATGCTGCTCCCATGGGCCAGTGGCCTTGGGCCCTGTTCAAGGGACCAGGGCTTTCTCTGGAATCCTGCTTTTGTAGCATGAAAGGTTGCTCAAGGTCTGTCTGGCCTCATCAGAGAGGCTGCTAGTCTGGGTTGATGATTAAATTAAGTTTTGACACATTTGCACAAAGAGAAAATTAACTCTGTTAGTTCTGTAGTGATTGGTGATATTTGCACTTCCAAGAAAGTAAAATTATGTTCATTTACTTAACTAGGATGAATGTCCAAACCAACTTCTCAGTAAGAAATCAAGAGGCTAGCATTAAGAGCAAGTATTTGAGCTCACTTCCCCTCTGCCCTCCTTCTTCCCTGCACAGACAACTTCCAAGGAAATTGGTCAGGGCAACAGAAACTGGTTATCAACACGACATTCCCTAATGCACACTGAGGGGTGTGACAGCTCACTGCAGTGGGACACCCTGCAAATGCCCAGCTCACCAGGGCAGTCTCAGGGCACAACAGAGGGAGCTGGGGGAGACTTGCAGCTGGGCACGTCTTGCAGAGGTCAGGAGAAGAAAAAAGAGGAGCTCTCCATGGGTGGTACCCAGGAAAGTTTGATGAAAGTTTGAAAGTCTGATGCCCAGCTGTGTTCTGGGGGACATCAGGCACAGCATCACCAACCAGTCAAAGGAGGGATTGTCCCACTCTGCTCTGCACTGGGGTGGCCTCACCTTGAGTCCTGGGGGCGTTTTTGGGCACCATAATATAAAAAAGACATTGAGCTGTTGGAGAGTATTCAAAGGAGGGCCATGAGGATGATGAAGGGTCTGGAGAGGAAACTGTGTGGGGAACAGCTGAGGTCACATGGTCTGTCCAGCCTGGAGGAGACAGAGGGGAGACCCCATCGCAGTTACAGCTTCCTCATGAGGGACAGCAGAGGGGCAGGCACTGATCTCTTCTCTCTGGTGACCACTGACAGGACCCAAGGGAATGGCCTGGAGTTGTGTCAGGGGAGGCTGAGACTGGATATTAGGAAAAAGTTTTTCACCCAGAGAGTGGCTGGGCACTGGAACAGGCTCCCCAGGGCAGTGGTCACAGCACCAAGCCTGAGAGAGTTCAGGAAGCATTTGGAGAACTCTCTCAGGTGCATGGTGTGACCTTTGGGGTGTTCTGTGCAGGGCCAGGAGTTGGACTCAATGGTCCTGATGGGCCCCTTCCAACTCAGCAGATTCTATGATTCTGTGATTCTATGAAGTGTTCACAGAGAGGCTGTCACAGTGGGGATGGATAACTGGGACTTTTGTAAGATGCAGCTTTCCATTCTCCAGGACTCTGGCACTGTCGGAGGTGCAGGTTAGTGCAGGATTCCACCCCTCCATTAGACTTGGCAGACACAAACTGCGAGACACAACGTCTGACCACTGGAGTGAAGGAGTGTGAGAAGGCAGCAGAGACTGGGCAGGGCATTAAGTGTCCTTCTGACCTTGTGTTTCAGTGGGACCTCGTGTGCGAGCAGCGTGGGCTGAACCAGGCAACAGCAACCTTCTTCTTCATCGGCGTCACGATGGGGGCCATGGTGTTCGGGTACCTTTCCGACAGGTTTGACCCCTCCCAGGCTGCTCCTCTGGGGCCTCAGTTTCACTGAAAGAATTCCACAAACATGTGGCCTTCAATAGGCAATCAGAGGGGTGGGGAAAGGAGAAAGGGCAATGGTAAAGAGAGAATCCAGCCACTCAATTGAAAATCGGATTCAAGTCGTACTGGGAAGCAATGCAGGGAGTAAATGCTTCCTGGATCAGTGAGCCAGCAATTGCTTCCTGGATCAGAGAAGCAGCTCTGGCCTTGGTTAGGAGTCAGATGCACTGCTGCCTGTGGTCAGAATTGCTGCAGGAACAATAAGAAATAAAAAAAAAATCCAATAAAAACCAAAAAACTGCAAGACCAGTTTCTATCTAAAAAAAAAGAAAGCTGATTGAAACAAAGCTGAACAAAAAGCCTGAAAGAGATAAATCCTTGCAAATTATGCACAAATTGGCTAATGACACCCAAGCGAGGGGCTCAGAGCAAATGCTTGCCATAGCTCAAAAGAGTCTCCAGCAAGCAAAATCTTTCTCTGTCATTCCTAGAGAATCAGGGTAAAGGAAGTTCTTTACAAGCAGGGAGGTATTTATTCCTTGAGGAAAAGCTGAAGCAATGAAGAAAACAGGAACAAATCTGCTCTCTCTGGTTAAACGTTGGGATGTGACAATATAAACCTGGAAAAAAGAAATACAATAACCTAGAGAGGACATCAGTTAAGAAACTAAGTATTTTTGCAAACAGCAGAACCAGGAATCCCACCAGAGGATAGAGAGTCCATTTGGATGTGCTATGCCCTAGACAATATTCATTTTTGGGCAACTGCCTCCTGATTTCCTTCCTCTGGGAGGAATTAGAGCACAGCAAGCTACAAAATCACTGCAGAGGGGAACCTGAAGTGTGAAGGACCCAGAGACTTTAGTGCTGCAGATAGGAATTTTTACATCCATACCTTTACCCAGAGGTGTTTGGGTACACTATTACAAGGATCCAAGACACCTGGCTGGTTTTCAAACTGTGTGCCTTGGCTTTGTATCTACAATAGTTTTATAGCACAGCTGGAGGGAGAGAAATTCAGGATCAAGAAAAGGAGAGGGACAAAACATGGCAGAAAACATGGTCTCACAAGGTAGCAATCAAGATAAAAAATACTCTGCTTCACAAATGGATTGTGAGGGAGAAGAGCCACTAGAGGATCAAGGCATAAGAGGAGCATCTGGAAATCAAAAGACCGTAGTGTGAGACATAAATGAGTATGTTGTCACAGTGGGAGGATGTGTAGAAGCAGGTGTTGGAGCTGGAGCTTTGAAATAAGCTGACAGAAGAAGGCAGGGAGAAATAAACCAGAGGAATGCCAGTTAAATCCCAGGAGCAGGGAGTGGTTATCCTGGAGCCCTACAGCATCTTTGGGATAGAAAAGCTTTAAGCTGGTCTCCAAGTAAGATCTCAGGAATGCCAGGCAGCCTGACCTCTGTCTGCACCAGCCAAACTGGCAGAAACTCCTCTGAAAGGTGGAGCCAGAGCCCCAGGGGGAGGTAGGACACACCACTGAAGAATCAGCCAGGTTTTTTCAAAAGATCCAAGACTTACAAATATACTGGATTTCTTTCCATTCACCAACAGCAGAGGAGAGACTGTCTCAGTCTCCTTCTCAAACACTCCTAAAGAGATTAAGCTGCCCTAGGGTAAGAAGGAAGGTCTCAGCACGATTAAATAATCAATTAAAAGCCAGGAAAGAGAGAGGAGATGCAAGTGCTCCATTGTGACCAGGGAGGGGCCTGTGCTTGGACTTGTGTGCTTTTCAGCACATTTATAAATAATCTGGGAAGGGAGCAAGTGGGGAGGTGATGCTGGGTCTGGCAGAGATGAGGTCCCAGTGCGGAGACTTTGCAGAAGGAGTTAAAGGACTCTGTGACTGGATCAGAGAATCAGAAGACAAAATTTCAGGGCAGATTAGTCTAAAATAGAGAAACAATTTAAACTTCTCATTTGAAATGGAGGCTCTGAGCTGACCACGGGTTCTCATTAGGAAGATTTCGGCATTGTGACAGATAAACACAGTTTTGCTCTAGGCAAACATCCACACACCAATGAGTAGTATCTAGGGAAGCAAGAGGAAAATTAAGAATCATTAGGTTAAGCCTCAGATGTCACCCCCCACAACCCCCCTATCATCTCTTTAAAGCTGACCTCCCATTAGCAACCTTCCTTTTCTCTGACAGAGATGAGATCCCCCTTCTTTGTGCTAACAGTGAGGCAGAGATTTCATCTCTGGTGCTCCAGGGGAAAAAAATCTGGTCCTGGCATTTTGCTACTGTTCAGGTTCAGATTTTTCTAAGCCATTACAGATATTTGGGTTTGAGAACTACTCTACTGACAAATTTTACCCAGGTAAACCCACCAACAACCTTCACTGGGAACATATGTATGCAAAAATACATATATATTGTTTCTGTTACTGTCTGCTCTTCTCCAAAGACTCCTTTTGTACATTGTCCTTGTACTGAATTGGTTCAATGATGCTTTGGCACACTTCCAGACTGGGGTTTTTTAATGAAAATGGCTCTTTTATTAATTTTTATGCTTGTGCAGTCTGCTCCTTTTATTGTATTTTCTACAATCTTTCAGAGGTTGTACAACTCTCTTTGAAGACCATTTTAATGGCATTATTTCTAGCGGCCTCCCTGTATCCTGCAGATCAATTCTGCCAGCTCACCCCTGGTTTTCCCAGCAGGTAGTGTGCTTTGCTGAGAGAATCTAGCAATGAGTCCTTAAGTAGCTGCCTTAAACAGGTGTTGTCCAGGAGAGCCGGATTTGTTGTTCCGAGCAATGCTGCTCTTTCCACACCCAACGTTCCTGGGGCAGGCTCTGAATGGGATTGCACCACTGTGGCACCACCTTGATCCAGAGCCATTTCCTCCTCTCCAGGCTGTTGCATCCTTTAATTTTCCTCTACAATCTCTGGTTTGCCCATTTCAAACCCTGCTCCCGTGCCAGGTTTCCGGCCACTGTAACCCAGCCTGTGCTCGTGGCAGGTTCGGACGGAAGACCATGCTGCAGCTGTCCCTTGTGTGCTCCGTGGGTTTTGGGATGCTGAGTGCTGCCTCTGTGTCCTACACGATGCTGGCCATCACACGGACCCTCACCGGGGTGGCCCTGAGCGGCATCTCCCTGATTGTCTTGCCTTTGGGTGAGTGCGGGGGGCTTGTGGCTGCCGGAGGGACTCCTGGCAGGCAGGGGCTGGGAAGGGACTTGTCTGCCAGGCAGGGCAGAGTTAGTAGGAACAGGGGTCTGGAAATCGCTGCGTGTGCAGTTTCATTACAGAATATCCCTCTTGCAAGGATCCAAGAATTACAGTTTGCTGTTAGTCTAATTAATATTCTAACAGTCCACTCAAAACACAACGACTTGTTAGTACTCCTGTTGCAACAAGAGACCCCATTCCTGTCAAGTGTCATCAGTAACACAATAAAAGCCACGCTCCAAAGTCTCCGCCCCTTTCCTCTGATCCTGAGTTCCCACCTTTCAAGCACACACTGTTAGGACAATTCAGCAGCATTGCCCTCTCCTCAGCATGAGAGGATGGTGTCTCATTTACAGGGTGTTTCTACTTCCCCAGGTTTGAGTTTGCTCACAGTTTTCCTAAGTTGCCAATGTGTATCTGACAATAATAAGAAAAAAAATCACGCAGAGCTAGGCAAAACTGAAGCTGAAGAACTTAGGTAATTATCTAATAAAAACAAGCTCCAAATTTCAGCATCTCTGGTAAACCACTGGATGATTTTGTAGATACAGTTGGGACATACTGGGCAAGAAGTGTTGTACCCAAGAACAAATTACAGGTGCAGCAGAAGTTTCTGGGATTTTTGCAGATCTAGCCAAAATGAAGCCAAAATGGCTTCAATACTGGAAAAGCCCACACAAGACCTGACAAATCCCAAGGCCTGCTGTGTTTGTTTATTGTTATAAAGGTTGATTCCTGCAAGACATTGTAGAGCTCAGAGCTTTCTGATTGTCAGAGGCTGTAGCAAGATGTCCAAACCTTCAGAGGAAAACTGGCTTTTAGTTCACAGACACAAACAAGGAGACCTCCATCTGGCTTCACATGTGTGCTACTGTCTACTGTGGGCGGATTCCATGTGAACAACAATTCTTCTCAATATATTTCTTCAATCTGAAATAATGAGTGGACAGAGAAATGGGAAATTGTGGTGGCAAGATGGTTAGGGGGGAAAAAAATCTGGTTGATGAAGACCACTTGAACGCTATTGAATGGGATAAAAAGAAGTCTCTATCACCAAGAGTGGTTTTAGCACTGTTTCTTAACACACGTCCAGTATTTCTTTTCTTAAAGTTTTATTTTAGTTGCTCACGGCTTTGCAAGAGGTTAAGAACTGTGGCTGAATATTTCAAATGTTCCAAACATCGGCCAAACAGTGGAACTTCATGAAGGAGAAGACCAGGGATGTCACCTGGCTTTGCCCTTGTTGAAAAGCCCTGCAGGCCCTCCCTTCCCGGAGAAGTCCTGCGTGTCCCAGCTGAATGCTGCCTCCCTCTTCCAGGGATGGAGTGGGTGGATGTCCAGCACCGCACCTTCACCGGGATCCTGACCAGCATCTTCTGGAGCGTTGGGAACATGCTGCTGGCCCTGGCAGCCTACTTGGTGCGGGAGTGGCACTGGCTGCTGGTGGCCGTGACAGGACCTTGTCTCCTGAGCATCGTCTGCCTGTGGTGAGTGCAGCCACCAGGAGGGAGTTACCTCCTCTGCTGATCTTATGCTCCACTGAGCAACCTCAGGATGAGCAGGGCTCATCCATGTCCTGTACCTGGGTTGCCCAAGCGTGGCAGCTCTGGAAAACTGGAGTGGCCTGGGTTTCATCTCTCCAGCAAGGCCAGGAGCAAAGGTCACATCACAGTTTCGGGGACAAGGAGGAGGCAGGACTGGGGCTGAGGCATTTGGATGACAGGTGGCAGCACAAGGATGCAGGATTTGGTGCTGCAAGCTCTGTCAGATGTGGCTCAGAGTCAAGAAAAGAGATTCCAATAAAGGAACACAAAACCAGATCCAGGCTTTAATGTTTATTAAACCCAAGACAAAAAAATTATCCATTCTGTGTCCCCACCTCAGTGGGAAGGATACTTTGGGCACCAAACTTTCCATGAAAGCCACTGACACCTTCAGGCTAGGCCAAATTCATTGATCTCTGCACTCCCCATGGCTTTTCCCAGCTGTGTAACCATCCTGATGGACCAAAACCACCTGCTTTCTATGGGCAGTTCCCCCCCGTAGCCTTATTTAAGAAATACTTGACATCTCCTAAGCCTTAAAATGGGAGATGGTTCATTTAATCAAAGAAACTTTGATTTTTCCTTCTTTTTTTTTTTCATGTAGTAATACAAACTAGAATACGGAGCTGATTCACTGGCAGTGTGACTGCAATGTGAATTGCCTCAATTTATTGATGGTCTAAAACAGTCCTTTGAATAAGCAGCTCCATTTCCTGGCTGGAAAAAAGGTCTTGTGCTGAAATAAGTAATCAGGTATTCCCACAACTGCCCCACTGAAAACATTCAGAAATGGGGGGCTGTGTCTTCTTCACCTTAGGGTGGTTGTTTAGTTTCTCTTGGGCACCAGAGCAGTGCTGGACCCCACTGCAGAAATCACAGACATGTCCCTCAGGGTAATGGGCAGCTCCAGCTGGAAACCTTGCAGAATAAATTCTGATTTTTTAGACACATATGTCCAAAAATTACATGCATAATCACTGCACAGAAAGAGTGATACCCAAATGCTAAAGTGCCTTTCAGCTGCTATCAAAGAGGCTTCTGGAGACTTTGATTTGCTTGCCTACTGTGTCTGTCCATCAGCATGAAGCAGTAGGTTAAATACCTGCACAGATCTAGCAGGGAAATCTCAAACCATACTTACAAAAACAGGATATGAACTGGTGCTGTTGTTAATCAATGGCTAAAGAAATATGTACAGTTTCACTGGTGATGAGAGCTTCCTGGCAAAGAGTAACTGCTGGTATTTCACTCATCAAGTCCAACACAACTAAAATACATGTTCTGCTGACTTTTTTTAGTTCCAGTTGTTTTGCTCTCTTTCTAGGACAACCAGCCATAAAAAACTGAGTCCTTGGAAGTGCTGAAATTCACACATGAATTTGGCCCACCCTTTCCATCATAACTGTTTGATTTTTGTTCTTATGTTAGTATCTTTTATGGAGATTAGTTCTCCAACAAATTATGCTCTAATCTTCAAGCACTCATAAGGTCAGTGATTGCAGAAAATTGGAAGTCTCTGAAGTATGGAATTAAAATCTAATTTAGCACTCTGTAGATATTATTGACACAATGTCAGGACTCAGTGGAGGCATTAGACAACCAAAAGACGTGGTATTACTCTCTAGAAACAGAGGCAGTAAGTGCAAAATGCCATTTTTCCTTCTTTATACTTCCCAAGGTTGTAAGCTTGTGGGAAGGAGATGAAAACTCTCAACAAGACCAGTTCTCCGAACATTTTTGCTCTACACATCATTTTCAATTCCTGCTTGAATAGACAACAGTTGTTAATCAGTTTTACAGTAATCTGATTTAGGACACATGAATCACAAACACTGGATTGTAGGGGTCTGGTCTCGGACCATTCCAGTGGGAGACTCCAATGTGCAGAAGGCTTTGATTATTGTGAAAACCAAATCATTTCAGCAACTAACAAAGTATGTATAGAGCTCACTGAATCCTTTCTACATTGTAGTTATTAATATCTGACAATTTCAAAGTTTAAAGAGTCCCAGAAAGCACAAATGTGTAAATATAAACTCCCTGGGGCCAGCTTTAATTGATAAGAGTTTGCAACTTCAACCAGTTCAGCCTTCAAGGGTTGAAGAACATGTACATGTCAAAAGAGTGTCCCCACTACTCTTCCCATGCACCATTTAGCTGAGGTTGAAGTCTCATGGAGAAGATGCCAGAGCCATGTACATGGCATGGAAAACATGCAGCTCCAACAGGAATAGTCTCCTCTCCTTCGCCTGCAGGTGGGTCCCAGAGTCTGCCCGGTGGCTCATAGCCAAAGGCAAAGTGAAGCAAGCCCACAGGCACCTGCTTAGATGTGCAAGAATGAATGGAAGGAAAGACTTTGCTGTCTCACCAGAGGTAAGGAACTGAAGATCCAGACACATGTTCTTCCTTTCCAGCTTTCTCTCTATGTATTTTACTTTTAATTGATACCTGGAGCGATGCTTAGCCCGCAGTGTGGTCAGTGGGGCACTGTTGGCATTTTGCTCTACAAAACAGAAATTCACTCCTAAAGATAAAGAACCAGCTCAGTTCCCATAAGGCTAGAAATCCTCTTCATTAGGTGAAGTGTTTTTCCACTCCTTTGCGCCCTGTCAAGAGGCCTCAGTGAACTGGACACTGAACTAAATACACAGTGAGTAGAACTTATTAACTCTGCTGGTACTTACCCCTCAATCAGTTGTTGGAAGGCTTTTTGAACAAGCACTCTCTTCTTCTTCACAGGCAGAGCTCACATCTCAGTGCCTGACTTTTTAGGTATTCCGTATTTATATAAATAGACATATAAATGACTACCCTTTAAATGAATGCACTCCTAAGAACAAAGCATGCAGCTCACTGTTAGCTCCTTATACAACAGCAGGCAGCCACATGGGGAAGAGGGTGGAACTGGACAACACTGACTTTTCCAACACCATGATCTGCCATTTCTCTACAGCCCTTTCTGCCACATGGGGCACGTAGGTGAGAGGGAATAAAGGGCCATGAGAAGAAAAAGACATCTAAAACAGCAGGCAATCTGTAAAGCTGTGGGAAGACATGCCTCTGGCAATGTATGCTCAGAAAATTGTTCTGCAAAGGGAATGTATGGAAAATCCAAGGTGGATCTGAAGCTGGGAAGGCGAGATCCCCAGCCCGTCTGGGGTTTCATGTCTGGATCCCAAAAGTACAGCAGCTGAGCTATTTCTTTCTTTCCATCTCTCCCAGACCCTCGCAAGGATGGCAACAGACAAGAACATGGGAGGGAGTTACTCCTACATCAGCTTGTTCAGGACCCCAGTCCTGAGGAAGATCTCTCTGTGTTCTGGCGTGGTGTGGTAAGCGGTGTCACTTCCCGGGGGGAATTCATCCTGCAGTTCCCAGAGGGATTTCCCTCGGTCCCATCTCCACCCACTCCTTGCAGGTTTGGTGTTGCCTTCTCTTATTACGGCATGAGCATGAACCTGACTGGCTTTGGGCTCAGCATCTACCTCTCCCAGTTTGTCTTCGGCGTCATTGAGATCCCAGCCAAGATGGTCATGTACGTGCTGGTGAACCGAGTTGGACGGCGGCAGAGCCAGGCATGGACACTCATCCTGACCGGCCTCTGCATAGGAGCCAACATTGTCATTCCCAAGCGTGAGATGCTCTTCTGCTCTACACAGCACTTGCTGAAGTGGGGGGGTCCATTTTGTGCAATGCTGGAGAAGGAGAGATAGAGATTTGTCCACAGGCAGTTCTGTGTAGAGAAGTCCTCCACCTGAAGGGTGTCTATGAGACAAGGTTGCTAAAGTGAGCCAACCTTAGTATCTGGTCACAGGAGATGGTTTCCAGTCACTGTGAAGTGACTGGTAAAGGGTTCAGTGATGGCAAGGCACAGTGCCTATCTTAATTATAGACCTGGTCCAATGGGAACTGTCAGGACCTATCCCGTCATCACTTCAGCTCCCACTTGGGCTAATACTTACTAAACTGACACATCCAGCCTTTGGAGACAGCAGCTCCAGGGCTATGAAGCTCTCAGTTTTGTGTGTGAGAGCACTGAACCTTCTCCCTTCCTGGAAGCTTCTTCCTGGAGGCAGCTCATTGCCAAAACCACCTTTTCTTTCCCCCAGCCCTCACCTCCCTGCGTTCAGCAGTGGCCGTTATGGCCAAGGGTTTCTCGGAAGCTGCCTTCACCACTGTCTACTTGTACACCTCGGAGCTCTACCCCACCATTCTGAGGTAAGAGACACCTGAGCACACACCCAGGGCCTGGCTGGGGCACTGCCCTCAGGCCTTGGACATCAGCACCGCTGTTGACTGCACTGCAGCAGCGGCCCCTTGCCTCTGGAACTAGCAGGTTCTAGGGGTTTTATACGCTCTCAAGAGAGCGGCAGAAAGCCACCCTTTTTTTCACCTGGGTTGTGGGTGGTTAGGTTGTGCTGACAGGAAGATGAATGGAAAGGTGAGGAGTATTCTGTGTAGGAAGATCTTTGCACTCCATAAGGCACCTGTGCGTAGTAAAGTCTTTGTTCCCTGTGATTATCTGTCGGGAACTGTTAAAAGAACCTGAAAATAATAACTTGAAATAACAAGCTTTACAAGGGACACATACTACCACATGTTTGAGAGTCTTTTGGACACCAGATGATATTAAAGCAGGGATTAACTAGCCTTTCGGGAGGAAAAACAGAGCTTATTTGACACACCTGGGTAATGCTAACATAAAACCAGATTTAGCATCTGCATAGTTTGGGATGTAGCTGAGTCTGGTGGAGGGAATCACCTCACTGATTTCTTTGTGCAAGTCTGAAAAAACCCTCATGAATCACAGCAGGCCTTGTGGCTTACTCCACTTCTGTCCCTCCCTGCCCAGAGTACCCTCCTCTGCCATTTAGTCCTTTAGCTTTCAAAGGTCTGTTGCATGTGGGGAATGATTCACATTTAAACCAAAGTGGTCACGCTGATCTGCTACTTTTTATACCAGATCAGTCTGTATCTTTTGTGCCCAAAGACATTGACAAAGACAAAATTGTTGGTTCGTTCTGCAGTACTCGTTGTGCATATGCACAAGCAGGTCCTGGGATCCTTGTCATCAGTGTGAAATGCCACCCATCCCCTCAAAATCAGGTCTTATTTCTGGTCTCCTCTCCAAGGTCTCCTTCCTTGGACCAAAAGTGCTCACAGGTATCTCTAGTGTATACCACCTGCCTAGAACTACCTAGGAGAAGGAGGAACTTGGATTTCCTCTAAGCTGGTCAGAGGACTCACTAGTCTTAGTATCAGAAAATGCTCTCAGGGTTTTGATATTCAAAGTGGAAACAAGTTTAGAGCAGGTATTTTTAGTGTGGAACTGCAGCTTCTTTCTTGTAACAGACATAAATCTATTTCTCACAGCAGCTACAGATGCTCTCTGGGAAATATTATGATTTTAGGAAGATACTAAGAAAGACCAAAAAAAAATGGCAGAGGAAAAACCCGGTGGGCGGAGAAAAGCCTCAGCACTTAGAGAGAATTGCGGGGTTAAGGGCAGAGGTCTGACATGACACAAGCAGCCCTCTCTTTCCCTTGGTGGTCTGCACCTCTGCAGGCAGAATGGGATGGGGTACACCTCCTTCATGGCACGGCTGGGAGGGGCGCTGGCCCCGCTGGTGTTCCTGCTGGACGAGGTGTGGCGGTCCCTGCCCGAGGTGACCTACTGCGGGGTGGCGGTGTGCAGCGGCGCCGTGGCCTTTCTGCTCCCGGAGACGCTCAACGTGCGCCTTCCCGAGGGCATCGAGGACATCGAGAAGCCACCGTGAGTCACCTCCGTCCTGCCCAGGAGAGGGGACATCCCTCTCCGCTGCCTGCAATTCCCCGTCTGTGGGTGGCAGGGGAAGGAGGGACAGCCCGGTGCGGCCGTCAGCCTCCCCACTTTTCTGTCCATCAGCCCCAACATGATTCTTTCCCTTCCAGAGTCAAAGCGCCGCCAGAAGTCCGCGCTCCCGAGGGCGTGCCGCTGCAGGCTCTGCTGAAGTGAGGGACCCCGTGGGACAGCCACCGTGTAGGACTGCACGACCGAGCCATGCTCTGCCCTGCCAGGGAAGGAGCCTTTACTGCCCACCAATCCCACTCCCAAGGGAAGTGGGACTGAGGACACCGGAGGAAGGAGGCAGATCAGGACACCGGCTGGCAGGAGCTAACCCACTCTGGAGCGTGGCCAGCAGCAAGGATGCAGAGGTCTAACAGGGTATGGAAATAAAGGCACCTTGTGCTAAGCTCTTCCAGTCTTTGGCCTTGTTGGATTTTGACCTTTCATGTCACTGCACAGCCTTCCAGAAACTACAGTCCATTGGTTTATACACCTCGAGAAAGAAGGCAGCAAGAGAAATACTGAGTGTGAATCATGCAAACCCAAATAAGCTCTAACAAATCCAACCGGGTGGTAATTTATGGTTTATTTTAAACCGTTTGTAGCTACAAATATTTCTTGTATTTAGAAAAGGTCCAGACGATTTTCACACTGAGGCTCAAAGCCAGCAAAAAGCACATGCAGGAATCCCACTGAGAATGGGTTAACTGCAAGCATTTTCCCTACATACACAAAGAAGAAAAAAGCTTTTCCTTTAAATCGAGTGTGTATGCAAGAGGTACACTTTAAGCTATAGAAAAAAACAAAAACAAAACAAACAAACAAAAACCAAACAAACCCCAAAACCCAACCCAACCAACCAAAAAAAACCCCAAAAAACCAACCAACCAAAAAAAAAAAAAAACAAAAAAAAAAAAANNNNAAAACCAAAAAAAAACACACACACAAAAAAAAACCCCCAACCCAAAAGCAAAAAACCACCAAACCCAAACCCCAAACACAAAATCCACCTTGCTACAGGAAACTTTGCATGGAATATTGAGCAGTTAATTTTTGGACTCCATTCTGCTTACTGGTCTAATATACTGATTTTAACTTTATGGAATATCTTTGCCTCTTGCACTTAATTATGCAAACAACAGCGATGAGCCACCAAATTATCTATCAATTGGAATTCCTATAGATTTGGAATCCTGAAAAACAGCACTCGCCCAAATTGGGAAGAGGGAATGGCTTCAGGATCTGAGTCCCAGGTGCTCTGTGATTCCCTGGGCTGTGAGGTGTTTTAAGCTAAACCACGCACAACACCGTGAAGAGAACACACACTGAGGATGCATCTGAAAACAGATGCAGAGGCACATCCAATCCCAGGTTCAAGAGCACCTCCTAGCAGAAATAAGCTGCCTGGAGAAATTTTTTTAGCTCCTATAAAACAGTAGCTATTTTAAAAATTAATTTTTTCCATCCATGAATCACTTAACACCTTACCTTGTGCTGTCAAAAAAAGAAAAGGCAATGTGCAGGTCATGACCAATCTGTGTTTCCTTCAGCAAAATGTTCTTTATTTCTTGGAAATATATCATGATTTATAGCAACCAGCTAGAGCATGCAATGCTGATGTCATTACTCATACAGTATCTGTAGGAAAAACAGGACATTAACCAACTCAAAACCTAAGAATTTTCATTATTGATAGGTTTGTTAAGACAAACCTGATTTGCAGTGGGGACGAAATCTGACTTC
Source organism: Ifrita kowaldi (assembly GCA_013398055.1). Lineage (NCBI taxonomy): Eukaryota > Metazoa > Chordata > Aves > Passeriformes > Cinclosomatidae > Ifrita > Ifrita kowaldi. The sequence continues at coordinate 36,304 of VZRS01010571.1, read as the reverse complement.
CAGGTTTTGAATTTGTGAGACATCTTTTGTCTGCTGCAGGTTTGTTTGTGAGGAAGACAGAAACGATGGTTACAAACAAGAAGACCTTTTCACAACCAGAAAGACCAAACTGGGTAATAACGTATAAGATAAGAAGTGATTTGAAGAGTCAAATAGGTTAGGAAGAAGAAGATCTATCTACTGGCTCAGAGCCGAGCTGCAGCCCCGGGACTCGTGTGCACAGCACCGACACCCACGGCTGGCGGTCCGAGCGCAGCGGCGGGGACCCACAGGGAGGGAGGGTGAGCATCCCCCGCGGGCCTTGAGCACCGGAGGGGAGCGGTGGGGGCAGCACTGCAGGCACCGAGCCTGGGCTGGGTGACAGGGGACACCGGAGTCACACCGGGGAGCGGCGGGGCCGGTGACAAATCCCGGGCGGGTGACAGAGCCGGCCGGTGTTACACCGGGGAGCGGCGGGGCCGGTGACAGACCCCGGCCGGTGTCACATCGGGGAGCGGCGGGTCCGGTGACAGGGGACACCGGTGTCACACCGGGGAAAGGCGGTGCGGTGACAGATCCCGGCTGGTGTCACACCGGGGAGCGGCGGGGCCGGTGACAGATCCC